>VXAZ01009469.1:0-35595 GCA_013399875.1 Gymnorhina tibicen | reverse complement strand
GGCAAGGCAAGGCAAGGCAAGGCAGGGCAAGGCAGGGCAGGACAGGGCAAGGCAAGGCAGGGCAAGGCAAGGCAGGACAGGGCAAGGCAAGGCAAGGCAAGGCAAGGCAAGGCAAGGCATGGCAAGGCAAGCTCTTATTCTCTGCTTTATCTCAATGCCCATTGCTGTTCTTATTTGTTCTTTTAAAAAAGAAAGGTATTTTACCCACACCAAAACGAGCTTTCTGCCTGAACCTTGTTATGATCCGTGTCATATGAGACTTCCTAATGCTAGGAAGGACTGGACATGAAAAGTCTCTTAATTCCTTTGCCGTTGTCCACAGCTCTGCTGCTCTGCTTCATGGTCTTCTTTAGGCTTTCTTCATCACCTGTAGTCTCAATATTTCAAGGAAAATAATTTATGCCACTGGTAAAAAATGTAAAGTTCTTTTTCTTACTCTTTTCTGACTTCATATTTTATCCATGTCTCCTGTATTGTTCAAAGAGTGATGTCAGAAAGAGGTTCAGGGTGGATTCTGCTGTTTGCTAGCTGTCTGAGCCAACACAACACAACTAAGTCCTCTGAAGCACTCAGCATCACCAGTGTTTGGGTATGTGTATAGGAATTCCTTATGAGTGGTTACCTTTATACATATATCTATGGCAAAGCCCTGTCCTTCAAGAAAGACCTCTGCCACCCAGCATCTCATTTGGTTTCAGAAAGAAAATATAGAGTGAAAACCAAATTTTAAGCTGACCATTTCCCTTCCTTTTGGGAAAAGTCAAATGTTTAATTTTACGAAACGTTTGATAGACATTGGTGTTTTCCAGATTGTGTTGTGTGTTGTTGTGAGACAGAGCTTGTGCCTCAGACTTCTCATTTCTTTCATGCTCTTCTGAAGCATTAGAAAATAGGATTAAAGAAATTTATATTACTTTTTTTTTTAATGTTCCTGTAAATAAAGTTATAAACTCTAGCAAGTGGAAGAGCAAACTGTGAAAAGAAATATAAAGCAGAATATAAACTTATTGTGTATAATGGAATAATAAACATAACCCTGAGCCTACATTAATGAACAAATGAAGTAAGAAGTGATTTGTTGTCTGGTGATTTTATAGACCTGTTCAGCATTTGTGTCAGAAGAGAATTCAACTGATGAAGTGAAGCATAAGCATTAGGCATTACTTATTAGGTGGAATTTTCCAAAACCTAGTAAAACATAATCTGCATTTTAAGGAGATTAGTTTCGAGCTAGACATATTCAAGTATCAGTGCAGAGGAAAAAGTACCACTTCAGCTATTTTTACTTACAATAATTTTTCTTTCTCAGAATTGTTATTTAAACACTACTTAGATATCTGTAATGCTAAACTAAAAGTCCAAATGTTTAACTAGTGATGTCATAATGAGTTTTCAGTGAAAAGTTGAGTATATTAGTACATATGTAGGTTTTCAAACCATTGAGTTAATATAGTCAGATCTTTTTAAAGAAAGAGGCATGTCATCCACTCTTTTCTTTACGGAAAATAACATACCTATGCTTATTATAGGCAACATTACTATATCATTGAGATAAGGTACAAAAAATAATGTTATAGTGAGAATCACTGGGAACACACAGGGAAAAGATGTCAGAACGCCACATTAGCAAAGAAGGATGGTGGAATTATTGCTTGTAGTTCTCTATGTATTCTTTTGCATACCATCCTGCTCAGATAATCCTAACTCCATTGTTTACAGTGCTAGCAGTTGTGATACCTGTGCTGTGCCACAGGTTCTGCATATTCATAGGCCTGGAAATCCTTTTCAATCAGTTGAGGGACTGAGGTGACATGGGAGGTGTTTTCATACTGCTAATGGGTGCGTAGTCATTATTTACAGTTTCTTTGGTGTGATATGGCTGCTTTTTAGAAACCATGAAGAATTTACTCAAAGGAGCTGTAGAAATAAAGAGTAGCCATAAATCTCAGCCTGAGATGTGTTAGTTGCTATTGAGGGACTCAAAGTAAAGTGGATTAGCAAGCACTTAGTGATAAACATGTGCGCAGGAACCTGACAACCTTCAAGTTTAAGGATGTATTTAGGGATTATTGCCTACCTTAACAACAGAAGAAGAAGAAGAAGAAGATAGTTTTAAACAATGTCCAGAATGTGTTAGATGTGATTCTTCCAGGGTCTGTATTATCCTTGATGAAAATGATTCTTTTGAGTGCCTTGCCATTTTATCAGAGCAGATTTATTTCCTGTCGGAAGGCAACCTGAACATCTGGGATTGGCAGCAGGCAAGATTTGGGTGAAGTGCTTCCTTTGCTCCTATGGGAAATATGGTGGATCATATGCCATTATGCCTTACTGTTACAGGGAGAAAACATTATGTTTTTTATGTTATTAATCCTCTGATGTGATGAACTACTTCAGTCACTGGAATTCAGAGGTCCTAGGCATGGCTGAGAGGTGGTTTGGATGATAAAGCTGGTGCCGTCTACTGTGAAAATACTTCAAATAGGAACATTCTTTTAAGCTCAGTCAGTCCTTGGGCTTGATCCAGTTTTGAAGAGGGAAGAGGAGAAGTTTTTCCATGGCTGCACTGGAAGCAAGATCAATACTCTGTGCTCTGCAGACCTTTCAATTTTTCTGTTCCCTTCAAGCTTTTTTTCCCCCACCCCACTTTTCCTTTATTCTAAGTTGCATATAAAAGCAAATTTTGGGATACTTCAGTGAAAAAATCTTAGAACCACACAAAGCAAATCTGTCTCTAAGGTTCATTTATCCCTATAGATGGAAAACTTCATTTATAATCAGGAAGCAATTTGCATGGGTGAGGAAATTCAGGATCTGAGGATTATGCTGGTAGAGGGGGTACTTCTCTTTCAGTCTGCTGCACTGTTTTTCTAATCAATTGTTTTAGCCTTTAATCAATCACTTTTGATTTAATTGATACTGACTGCAATCCTTTTGCTCTTTGCTCTGCTGCAGTAGTAGCTAGCACAAGTCTGATTGTGCTTAGAGTGGGCCTATTCATTTGTTTTCCAGGAATGCAAAACCTTATCCAAAGCCCTTAAGTTTTCTTTAAATTCTCTCATTGAGTATTACACTAGATTTAGAAATGGAAGGACATTAGTTTCATGGCCAGCAGATCATCTGTTTAATTTAAAAAAAGTAAATATCTACCACTTGTGCTGCTGCATCTGCTAGCTGTGGATTTGAGTATATTTAATATTTAAATTAGTTGTGAAAACAAGACTAATTAATTTTAAGTATTAATCTGTGACTAATACCTCGCAAGTCTCAAGAGAAAATGTACCATTCAGCTTCTTATGTTGCATAAGAAAGTAAGGCAGAGTGCAGCCCTGAAAGTTGTTTCGATTTAAAAATATTGTAATTTCTTTTATCCTGACTTTGAAAATGACTGAAGCAGCATTTGGCTGTACCATGGGAGTGTGCTGTGCATCTCTATCAATGTCTTAACATTAAAGCCCTTCTGACAAATATCTAAGTCTCTTCCACAGCATATTGAAATTCTGCTCTTCTGAGTTATGCTTGAACTTATTGTCCAGCATCTATGGCTTTCAAAGCTGTTAAGGCTGAAAATTGATGATAGTAATGCTGAGCTCCTGTACTTTTCATAAAAAGTGTCTCTTCAGTTCATTGATAAAGAACATGAAACGCTGAGAGGCTAAATAATTCATCTACCCAGTATCACCTGAGAAGTCACTAGCAGAACCTAAGAGAAAAGAGACTCAAGTCACTTTTTCTAACCACCACACTCCACTTGACTCCTTGCCTCTGTAGCCATCCATCAATGTGTCAAATTTGTATCAGTATGGTAAGGAATCTTCGAAAACACAAAAAAAGCATTCAAAACCAATGCTGGAAATCAGTTCTGTGGCTTTGCCACACTTTTTTTCCTACACTTCATTTTTGTTAGTGAAGTCAAAGGTTACTTACATGAAGCAAATATTGTTCCTCTGGATTTTTTTCCCAGCTGTTTTCCTCCTCTTGTGCAAGATAATTTCTCTGCATTTGACATCAAAGTTTTTCGTGGGAGCCAATTAAGAATGTCTCACCTTTGTTGCCTGAGAGGTTAAAATCGCAGTTGATGTCCTCCAGTATGGTACCTCACCCGGAATTATATCCTGGGGGTGTTTACTTTCTATCAAGTTTAGATGAGAGTAAAATTAATCTTGATTTTGACTTTTACAGCAGAAAGTATCAGTGGTTGTGACTCCTTTCCAGCTTTTCTTTCCTGCTACTTTCCTTTCATCTCCTAACTTGACATTCTTCCCTCTGACAGGCTTGATCTCAGTATTTATCTCTGTGTGGGCTGGCTTTCCACAATGACATTTTAGTAAAGCTCTTGTATTTGTCCAGCTGGTGTTATTGCTCCAGGTGCTTCTGTGCAAAGGAGCAAGCATTAACATTCTGGGTTACTTGCTCTCAGTCCTGCTACCCCTGTTCCAGAGTCTTCAAGGAAGCCAGCAACTGTGCATCTTCTCTGGAGAGGGCAACAGTGACCGGGTCTAAAAACAGAGACAGGCATTTTGTGGGACTTTCAAGGACCTGGTATGAATTATCGAATTCTGCACTGACTCTGAAACTTCCGTAAAACTCAATGCCAGCATTTTGTAAAAGATCTTTTTTGATACAGAGGAGGCTTACGTGTGGTGTTACAATGGGTATACCCAGACATTTCATGCACGTGATACACGTGTGAGGGTATTTTGAGTCACGCAATGAAGAGATACACTAGCGCTTCCCTAGTGCCAGGTAGACCATGTAATCTAGCAGAGCATGCTGCAAGGTAACACATCTTGACTTTGCCAGAACCTTTGTTGTCCCTGCTGGAACAGATGTCACAGAGGGCTATGCCAGCTATATACATGGTGGGGGATTCAGGATCCACATAGAAACACTGAAAAAAAGGAGAAACTTTTAGGTGTGAATGAAGAGGATTCATTAATTTGTTTTGTAATGTATCAGCTGAACTCAAACAAAGGGTTAATTTTCTTGTAGTCTAAAAAATAGAAAAATGTGGTTTAATTTCTAAATGACATATCATTGTGATAATGGAATTTAACATTGTCAAGTACTTGAGGGGTTACAGATCCTTTTTCTTTCCACGCTGAAAGATTTTGCTGTTTGAAACCAAACCAATGAGTGCTCTAGTAGCTCAATTTTTTATTTATGTGTTTGTATTTGTTGATATATTTACTGTTCACTGTACTCCTAAAGTGGAGAATGCTCAGAGTATCATAGGAGGAAACCAGGACATGAGAGGAATCTAACTTCATGGTATTACTTTTCCCGTTCTTAAAGACTTCTTTCCCAAAATACACTGCCTTGTGTTCAGCAGAGTTTTCATTATGTTTTGGCAAAACCTCACTTTTTCAATTATCCTGCAGTCTGTGGCAAAGCCCTGTTTTAGAAACATTTCTATGTGTTGGTAAATAGCACAAAAAAGATAGTTAATACTGACCTTTTTGTACCTCCTTATCCCTTCATTCTAGAGCATACTTTGTGATCTTGAAGTTTTTACCACTGAAACTATGTAAGGTGCAGCCAGCATACTACCCTCAGTTTTCTGAGAAGTGGCTTTAGCTGGATGTGTGTGCTTCTGTTTCTTTCTCAAATCCTTCCTTTTATTTTGTTTCAATGAAGGAAGAAATTGAGACCAAAAAAAAAAAAGAAAAAAGGAGGGCTTTACTAGGTAGAGAGTAATCATCTGTGTAAGAGTCACTGCTGTACAAAATGTAAGTGGAGCTGTGGAAGAAGCAGGTGGTGTGAAGATAGAGAAATAATAATTTGAAAAAATTTTCATTTCCTGACCCTTATGCCTCCTCGTCCTGTCATTTTTCTCTCCCACAGGTTGTTGACATAAGTCCTGAGGATCTGATGAACTGTTAATAGTGCTTGCTTTAAAGTCATGAAAATGCGTTGCAGTAAAGATGGGGTGAGCAGTAATACTAAAAGTACATAAGATAAGCAAAATTATGAACAGAATGAACTTTAAAAACTTTCTCCAAGCTACTGATGAGTTCCTTAAAATGCTGTAATTGTGAGAGAAAAGATAGTATAGCCTTCAGTTTACCACACGTCTAGCATCAAGCGAGGTTGGCTTCACGTGCTATTTTTCACAGAGTCTCTGAATTTTGCATGCAATCTTTCATTGGAAAATATTCAGACAATTTTTTCCTACCAGCAGTATTGGAAACAACTGAATGAAGTATTTCTTCCACTGCACTTTGTTTATTCCTGACTTAAGAGGTCTGCCATTATGGAAATTGCACCTAATTTTAATGGTTTTGGCTCTTGGAGCTTGTTTCAGACAAAGCCTTCTAGGCTCTGCTTAGGTAATATACTACCATATATATCCCAAAGTATGTCAGTATGTCAAAATAGGGGTACTCACAGGAGTAAAAGTTAGGCATGTGCCTCGGTAGTTTACCAAGCGGGAATCATGACATCAGTGAAGGTAAATGAGGCTGCAGGGAAGATCAGGTCTCTACTGGCAGCATTTTGTACTGATTATATTTTCTGTTGTTTGAGGACAAAGATAAATTCTACAAAAATGAAGAGAATAATTAAAAGGGAAGAAGAATCCCAAGAACAAATTGAAAAGTAGGTTTTTCTTTTCCTATTTTATTTCCCCCAGACCTTTATTAGTTTATTGTAGAAGAGTAAAAAGAGGGGAACATTCAAATGTTTGAACTCTTTCTGGTAACAATTTTAAGCATCACAAGCACATTTTATGTCTGTCCACTCAGAGGGCAGGTAAATATGTTTTAGAATTTCATATCCTACTTTGCTGCTCCAGTTAGTTTATGTTCTAGTTCCTGTGCTACCTAACAATGTATTATAACTTGTTTTATTACTTGGTGACTTTTGTTGTAGAGCTTGAAATGATATATAATACTGGAAAAAGAAATGCATTAACCATGCAGTATTAAGTTAGCACATCCTTGTTTCTTTTACTTCTTTTTCTTTCTACAGTATATGGCAGACTTTTGCTTCTACTATTCAAAATCATACAGAAATGAGATATTGATGAAGAGGAGATAATCAGGTTTCAACAGTAGATAGCAAGGGTTTAAATTCTTATGTCCAATCCTAATCCTAATGTGACCTTTGCATTCCAGAATGAAATGCTAAAGTTGTTGGGAACTACAGCACTCAACACCTCCCTGCCATTGGTCTTTTGGCAAGCACTATGGTGTTTTAAAGAGCTGCCTCTTGTTCTACTCAGATTTTCACAGTTTTGTCACCCTTCTCATGATTATTTCCCAATGTCTTTGAATTAAAGCTATTCATGGGAGAATAGCTACTGTAAATTTTATTTGAAACTGGTTTTTTTAAACGCTTGCTCCCAATAACTAGGTCTGCTGCTGCGCTATCACAGCCAACCCACTTGTTGCCCTGTTGTGTCCTTGGAGTGGTCCTGGGGCAGGTCGGTGCCATGCAGGAGCCGCAGGGATCCTTGAAGGCAGGCACCAGGATGAAGTGTTTTCTGGATGAAGTGTTTCCTTAATTCACTGGACATGGCCCAAAGGAGTATATTGGGGTGACATCACTCTGGCCTCATGTGTTGTCTGTAGTTTTTCTGAATAAGCCTCAGCCCTGGACAATGTCAGCCAGCTCCCCATAGCTTCCCCAAAGTGCTGATCTTTGCTGCCTGGAGTTGCTGTGACAGAGGAAAGAGAAGCAGTGCATGAGGCTTCTGTGCATTTCCTTCTTCACCATCAAATACCACAGCTGAGTGTCTCTATACTTACAGTTTCAACCCAGTAGACTTAAACACATAAAGGAGGACAACTTCTTTGTCAAGTTAAAAGTCCAGCAACTGGAAGGGCTCACTTGAAGGTGCTGCTACTGCTTTTTGGGTCTGCATGGTTTACCTGCAATTCTCCAGAATGAGAAAAAAGTTGGACTTTTTCTTATGAATTTAGTTCTTAGAAAAATCTACCTTATCTCCAGGCTAACAGAATTACATGAAATTACACTGTAAATATAATTTTGTTTTTCATAGGAATAAGTTTTGATAATTTTAGACAAATACCCAAATCACACTGGTATGTTCTGTCACTAAAAAAAGCAAAAGAACAAGGGAGACATCAGTGTAGGGATACACACATTTAATCTGATTTCATTTGATGAGTGATCTTTAACTAGAGTAGAAAGCTCAGCAAGTCAGCATAGACATTTTCTCATTTGGTTTTAAGAGCTACTGTTTGATTTCACTTTATCTTAATTGACTGAACGATGCTTAAGATGGTCTAAGTATCAAAAAGGGGCTGAAATGAGAAAAACTGTGAATTCTGGCAAATATAGCTACTTTGGTGTAAATCTCTCTGTGGACCCATTCGCTCCTTGGTCAAAGTTTAAAAAAACCAATTTACTGAAAGTCAATAGCAGACTGCCAGAATNTTTTTTTTTTTTTTTTGTTCTTGAAGGCTTATACAATCTATTACTTTGTTCTTGCTGATATTCCATCTGGAGTAAGCCTTCTATATTTAGAACCTTAAAAAACATCATTTTTTATTTTATTTTTATGTCTCAAAATAAATTGCACTAAATTAAAACATGGTGCTAAAAGTTATTTTAGTTCTTCACTGGTTCAGAAATCTTCTAAAAATATGCTTGACTTTGTCTGGAGGGCTATAGAATTTAATGTTGCTGTTGAACTTCGCATCTCCAAACGGAATACTTTTTGATCTTCAAAGTAAAGCTCTGCAGACCTGAACTCTGTGCTGTTAAATGCTGCTGATTCATTGTGCTTACATATTTTTACATAAATAAGAGTGACTGCAGACATCAAAACAGTTATTGCTATACTGTTGTATATTATGTACAGATTGTAATGTTATTTTGTATTTGAGGTTAAACTCTGGAGTTTTATCTTCTAACTATCAAATCCTATTCTTGAATTTAATCAACAAATTTTATGTGCATTCAAATGCAATTATAAATTAATTTTCTCCACAGCTTTCATGTTCTCAAAGAGAACAATTTGCCAATTTTCTGCATTCACTTCTTGAAGTCAATTTGCTTTACCAGATGCTTTGCCATGGCCCTTGAAATTTGGATGCAAAATAAATAGAAAAGCAAATTCTTAAATATCTCCCACCCCCACAATCCACATTTTCCAAAGAGGTAGAACTACTTCTTTCTGTGAGCCATATCTAGTTCATATTTTCAGACCACTGCTGCTGAAGAACAAAAATAGTGCTAGAAAAAAATGGAGTATAATTAAATTTGAAATGGAGAATACACACATAATCAAGAAATAGTTTAGATAGCAAAGTAATTTTCTGAGATTATGCATGAGTCTATGCATTATTTCTACAGGACTTACTGTCCATAACTAACCATGAGATATAACTCAAATGAAGCTGAATAACTGTGGAGGATAATTTAGTTTTTTTAGATTCAAATACTGTATTCTTTACCCATCTGCTCAAAAATAAATGTCATATCTTGTCTAAAAGCCTTTTCCTGCCTGTTATTTAAACCTGACAATTTGTCCAGTCTGTTCTGGTGTTTTGTTTTCCCTTGACCAAGTGAGGACATACTGTAGCTGCACTGATGTTACTTCTTGTGTGACAGCTACCTTTTACTGACAGAGCTTATGCTGCAACTGAATCCCCAAGCAGACACTACTGATATAATTTGGTAATATCCTGTGGTTCTTTGAATACTTCCATTTTGTCATTATGCCAAGTGTGGTAAGTAGGATATCTTCCATGAGAGAAGTCTCCTGAAACAATGTCCGGATGTTCTGATGGAGTTTTCAGGGTTTGCTAAACCACTTCTGATGAAACACTTTGTTAGCTGTGCCTGACAAAGAAATGAATATACTAACTCATCCCAAAACCAAATTTTTTCCTAATGGAATTATACAATCGCTACAGGGTGCTTATGCAATTTCTCAAAAACCACAGCCTTAACTCCAAATTCGGGGTAGAAGTGGCGGTAATAAAAAACATACTGTTTTTCTTTAAAAGGCTGTCAATAAACTTTTGTGGCCACACATTAACTGGTAAGGGACTTCAGCATTTGTGCAGGTCGCTGTGTGGCTGGTAGCAAGAAGGTGAAAGTACGAATTGTGGTATTGCCTGTATAATTGAAACATGTATCGTCAGAGACTACACTGACAAGAGCTGGATGTGACAATATCAAAAGATTTCAAGAATTCTGGTTTTTGCTGATTTCTGGTGCCAAATTTTTAAGTAAAATTAATCCTTCATTTTAGTCTTTAAATCAAAACACTGGAGTTTTACTAAAAAAAACCCCAACCCCGACTGCATTAAAAAAACCCATTTAATATCTTCCAGATTATGCTTGATTTCATTTGCTTTACTTTCCTCAATTTTTTAGTTGACAGAAAAAGGAAAAAGATCAGTTATTCACATGATTTTTGTTGCAGATGTATTTTTTCTGTACATGCTGTAATGGAGGGATGTTTCAGCTGAGATTATCCTGCCTGTCAAGTGCAGGGGTTTTGGCAGTTAAGGACTCCTGAGGGCATTACCACTCAGTCCTTATAAGCCAAGTTACCTCCAGATTTCTTGGGGGTGGGAGATTGTTATGTGAATTAGAAACAGGAAACGAATATATTTCTGTGTATGCTGTGTCTGTGTGCTGTGTGTATATGCTGTGAGACCAGTGATTTCTGCTATCACCAAAACCTTGCAGGAGTAAATTTCCTTGTAATTCCCTACAGGTTTATCTGTAACTCATATGCATTGGTCTGACCTCTCCCAGTCTAATTTATCCTTCCTAGTGTCCTTTCAAGTGTTAAATACTACTTTCTGCTTATTGGCATTTGCTCACTAGCCTTATCTTTAGCATAAACAACAGACACATATGCAAAATAAGCTCACTGGCACTGGAGGAAAAAGTTTAAAAGAGGACCAGGTTTAGGGGTAAGATTTCCCAACTGTTTCAGTACCAAGCCTGCAGTCTGGTCTCACTAACTGCGTTGTCTCAGATCAGTGAGGCACAGCATCAAAACAGCACAGTGACTGCACTACAACAGTGAGCCTGGAGATAAGTGGAATTGAAATATTCCAAAAACCTGAGTACAGTGACAATTGGTTCTGCTTCCAAAACTGCCTTTGCTGCTCTGGGCTCTGGTTAGGCAGGAGGGTTCCTTCTGGACTAATCCCTGTCGCCTCCCTTCAGTTCAGCTTTTTATGAAAAGCAAGGAGATGCAACGTGGGAAAGAGATGGCTGTGGCTGGGTGCTGTGGAAGGCTGGTGACCTCCTGACATCCTTGCACCTGGCCCTGAGGCATGAGCTGGTCCTTATGGTCCTTCACACAGCATTCTCTTTGGCTTTGTCTCTTCAAAACATGTGCCCAGATGTTACAGAACAAATCTAAACCAAAAAAGTCAAGTAGTAATTCAAAGCTGATTCAACTTCAGAACAAAAATTTCCAGTCTCTCTATATTTTTTCTTTCTTTTCTCCTTTTTTTTTTTCTTTTTTTTTTTTTTTTTTTTTTTGCCTTACTGATTTTAAGGAGTTTTGAGTCAAGGCCATAATGCCTTTAATTAATGGATGCCAGAATTATGGTACTGCATTATGCATCAACTATTGCTTAATCATGCCAGACCTTGCAAGCTATCTAAACTTAGAGCTCAAAATCAGCTCTCCAGTAATAGCAGTAGCGCTCTTTAATTTTATTGTCCCCTGTTAATGTGCTGTTCAGAACTTGCTCATGGCAATTCCACAGCCAGCTACATGGCTAAGATATATATAGCTGAACTGGTGCTGAGTCTTGTCAGAATGGGAAAAATAACCCGTTCAGTATGTAGTCAGCTGTTTTGGCTGCTCAGAGTGTGAGGGTGGCTGTCCTTAGCATATGACCAGATTGTCATAGTGAAGCTAAAATGTGCAACTGCTTTTGCAATAGTTGTCTAAGCCCATTTCTTTCCTAGTTCCATTTTGTTCCATTCACCCGGGATCCATCATCCCTGCCTGTGTCTTTTTATGTGTATGTGTCTTGTTGTCACTTGATCTGGTGCACCTTGTTTATTTGTTGTCTTGGTACAAATTATCTCGCTGTCTCCAAGCTGACCTACATGATTATTTGTTTCAGATCTCAGCAAATGCTGCTCTGTCTAAAAACCCTTATCACTCTGATTTGATATGTAGGTGAAAAGATAAAGGCTGTAATTAATTTCGTACTGCCCATTGTCCTACCTGATCACTTGCTTTGAACATAGCCAAATGCTTTCTGTGTCCTTGATAGCTTTTGTAGTCAAGACTCAGCCAACAAGGCTGAAAGGGTTTGGTTACTTGTTTAGGGGTACTTTGGCACTGCACTGTGCTTTGTTGTGTTGATGTGAATGGACTTGCTCTGAAGTAATTCTGGTCAATCCAGTCACTTTGTGTAACTTGCAGAGGTGTGTGGAGAGATAAAACATCCTCCAAGGTGACATCCATGCAGTTCCATTACTTTGAATATGTCTGTACAGTTGTGACTAGAGCTTCTGAAGTAAACTTTTGTGACTTGATTTTGCATCCCTGATGTAGCAAGAATTCAGTATTTTCTTTTCTCTTTTTCACAGCTCAGCAGTTAAATTGCTGGTGAGGAGTGATAATGACCTAATACCACTACACTTAGGGATGAGCCACAGGAAAACATGGGTTTTGAGATGGAGCAAGGAACATTGCCAATTAATCTGTATTTCTTCTGAAAGACAGATTCAGAGCTAAAGATAGCAATACTAAAATGCATTTAAAAGACCTACAAATACTTAATATATATTTCCTCAGTATATAAGATGCTATCAGTGGATTATAACAAACTTTATCAAGAAAGTTTTTATCTCCATAGAGACACTGCCTTCTGTTTGCTGCTGAGTATGACTTTTATTTGCTTTTCTGTAGGTTACTTCAAATAACTTTGAGCACTAAAACTGTAATATTCTAGTTCAGAATAATAAGAAAAAGGATTTTCTGACATTTTAGATTTCATTTAACAGCTATTCCACTGACTTTAGCAAAGGCAAAGCCTTGATTTTGGGTGTAGACCTATTGGGATAGTGAATTTTTCCGAATTAGAACATGATAAGAAAAAAAGCAGGGCTCATAAACTCCTGAAGAATACTTTAGACTCTATCCCTTTTTCTGTCCAGGATTAGATTATGGCTGGCTAATCCTCTCCTTGATAAGTATCTGCTAAGTATTTTGCAAACAAGCCAGTGGTCTAATTTGATAGACAATTTTCTGGTAGAGGTTTCACAGTTTTCATTAATGCCTTCAGAGGCTCTCTCCCAAACACATTTTTTGTGACAACCATCTAACTAATGCCTGTGTCACGTTAATAACACCTATTTTAATTTCTGTAGGTTAGAAACCTGCATGATCTTTAACACGCAACAAGCCCTCACTGGTGCAGTGCAGAGTGCACTTACATCTGACCCGACAGATGTTACAAGGAGATGAGATTATTGGCTGACTTTCATGGACGTAGCATTCAATTCCTTGTAAACTCTTTTGCTGCTTATTAACCACCACTGGCAATATACCATCTACAGCCTGAGTGAATCATTCATCCAAACGGTGATTTTCTTCCAGTGCCGGAACCCCATCTGATGGGACTCAACATTGCCCATGGCGCCGTGCCAATTTCCAATTTGTAGCCATAGGTTGTTCTTTAGGTAAAGTATCCTCTAAAAGAGAAGACACAAGCAAAACTGGGAAATGACTGTACACCTTTTTTTTCTAGAAAATAACCTTTTTCTAGGAAAAAACTGAAACCCTCCCAGTGAGAGAGAGATTTATTATTTCGGCTGTCTTGTCCAAAAAACCAGCCTGCACAATTATGCCTGGGACTATGTCTAGGCTGTAATCTGTAGCTGTGGCTCCATAGTCTCAGCTATTTGAAGAACTCAAATTTAGCAGGCTATTATAAGACAGACATCTGATTGTGGTGGACACGAGAGACATTCAGAGGAAAAGCAAGCTTGCCTTGCGTCTGGAGCAGGTCACTGTGCTGGGACTTCCCAATCCCTGTGTTAAAACTTCATACCAATACACAGTGCTTGCTCTTTCTGCTGCACTCTCATGTTTCTCATTGATTTAGGGCCCTCTTTTGTCATCTTTGGTATGTTCTTGTTATTAGTGACAGCAATTTTCTTATATTTGTACTTCCAGCTTTGAAGTTGATGAGGGAGACCTGCAAGGAGGAGGAAGGTGTCTATTGATACAAGAAGGCAGAAATGTAAAAGAACGATGAAAAAATAAATAACATTGCAGCCTTTTCTTTTCTGAACTGGAAAGTCAGAATATCCCAGATATGATGGGGCTGAATTACCCCACATACTGAGATATGGGTTATGTGGATCATTATCTCTACAATTATGTATTTCCTTATGATATAATCCTTGAAAATTTTTTTAAAATTTCAGAAATAAAAACTTAATGTACTCGAGGGATTACTACTTCACATGTCTCTACCTCCAGGCATGAGAAAGCAAATTTTTCTTTTTTAATGAAATAACTGATTCTGTTGTATTTGCCTTCCATGGCTCATTAATATGAACTTGTTTGGTCTCAGTAATTTTCTCTTGACACAGTGCAGCAAAATACACACAGCTTCACTACGGATGAAAAGATTCTCCAGAAAAGTAAGAGAAAGCTAAAACAGGAAGCTCAATTTGACATTATACAAGCAGCCACGTGTCTGTTCTATCCAAAACACTTCATTAAAGAGCTGAGTGTACTGTCTGGGAGGGATAGGGAGAAACACATTTTGTAAAATACAGCAGTACATCTTGCATCTTCACTGAGGGTGAGTATCTGATGCTTGATTGACAATCCAGTGGCTATGATATAACTAAAGGGCACTAGACTTTTTCCTGGCCTTCTTATTTATCTAGAAATACTTGAAGTAAAGGGGAAAGCTACTGCATTTTAATACTATTTTGATTGTACTGTGATCTGTAGATTTCGTCTTAAGATCTTTCCAGAGGATGTGCTTCTGGCCTACATTCTGGTAGTTTTCATGCCAGAAATAATGTCTTCAAATGAGAGAAATTCTCTGATGCTCTGTGAACTAGTATAAAATACTGACTTGATAATTTATAAGTTCTTCGATGCTGTTTTTTTGTGTGCTGATACCACTCATTAGTATTTAGTTTGATTGCAATGCCTGAATTAATTTATATCCATATCTTCTGAAAAATACTATGGGAAACTGAATCAGTCATGAGCTGCTTGAGACTAATTTTTAAGATACTTAGGTAAAAAGTTTCTTGGGTGCTAGTTGTGTGCTTGTTTTGGGACTGGATAGTCATGGGAATCTGTAACAACCAGTTACCTATTTTAGTCCTATAATCTCATCAGTGACACAGTGAGTATCTGATTCAGGTGGTAGCCCTTATGAAGTCTTTTGACAGTGTCAGTAAATTCACTGGCATGAATTTACATTAAGGAAACCAAGACAAAATTACCAGATGTGAATGGGTCTCATTTTTGGCAGACATTGCAGATGAATCTGTACTAAGAAGTCTGACTCACTTTTCGAGGTCCTGGAGAGACCTAGCATCTGAAGGGTGAGTCAAACCAGTAAAATGAGCTCAAATTACTGCCCAACAAGCTGTTGCTGGTGAGTGGAAATATGAAAAATTCTCTTTTCAGAAGAGACATTCTTTTTCAGGTATTAAAAGTATTTTTAAATTTAGGGAAAAATCCCATATTTCTAGGCAGTAGTGCTTTATATAGCTTGTCTGTGCTCTGCTGTGGGATGTCGTCATCATCAAAAAGAAAGCTAACCCTGTATCATCTATGGGTTTAAAAATGGTGCATTTTAATTTAAATTGTTGGCCATGAAAACTTTGTCTCTGCACAAGAGAGGCAACAATTTAGTAGTGTTGTGAAAGAAAGAGAATTCTTTAACATCCCAACAAGTGTCTATAGCTATTACCATTAAATGGTCTAATTTACATTATTTAAATATAAATTTTTTATAACATTTTTTACTTACCTATTTTGTTCCTGAACCAGGAAAATAACCTCATCTTTTAGAAACTCAAATAAATCCTGACTTATTCAAGTATGTTTTACAACTGTTCTGAATGTTTGGTATTCATTGAGAGAAAAAACATTAGGAGCAGTAGTGCAAACAGATTAAGTTGAAATTCCTGAATGAAAATCAAACCTTGCTGGTTGTTTACCTGTGAAAGAAAGGATGATGTGAGGTAGTGACTGCAGTAGTACTGATCAATGCTGGACTTGTTGCAGTTAATAGTAACTTCTGTAGAGAATTTTGTATGAGAGAGATGAAGCAGAAATTTCCCTCCTCTGAGCTGAATTTGTTCAGTTGCCAAGGTACAGTTGAGCTTTCCTTCAAAACAAAGATGACCAAGGTCAGTGTTCTGAAAATACTGTGTTTTGGTGATTGAAAAGGCATTTTATGGGACCACATGTTTTTGGAGATACAAAGTCAACAGCCAAGAGAATTAGAAGTATTAGGAAGCAGTAAAACACTCTGTGACAGACAGTATCTTCTTGCTCTATGCTGTGTTGTGTATCGCACATGATTTAGCACTTCTGAGCACCATTGCAACATAAGATTTCTTTTGGTAAGACACGTAGGTATCATCACAGAGGTCACTGACTGGCTAAAACTTGGAGAAGTTTTCTTGCTGTACGGAATCTAATGTAAATCTGCGTTAATCTAAGAGCACAAAGAGAAGCTGTCTCTGTCATCTCAATTTCTTTGCATGCCTTGGTTTCTTTAGAAATAGCCACTGAGATCAACTTCCTAATTTACAGTTTATGGTTTTGGGGCCTGCAGGAGACTTTAGAGGGGTAATGTCTTGGGGTGACTGTGCTGTTTTATCCCCTACCATTGCTCTATGCCCAGACATGATTCCTGAGCCTTTCTATGCCTTTAAAACTGGATGCAAGAGACAGAGAAAAAACTGAGCGAACTTTTCAAAACAGTTTGTGCTTCAAGGACACAGAGATTAGCTACTTCTGCGGCGGGCAGAGGAAGCACTTCTTCTGGCTTTTCAGTCAGCTTTTTCGGCTCTGTTTCTTCGGAGAGGGACGGAGAGTTGAGGTTTTTTTTCCTCTTGGGACTTCGTTTTTTTCCTTCTTCTCTTCTGGACTTGTTCAGAACACCAGAACATCAGAACCCCACCAGGGGACCTTCCACCGGCCTGGAAGGGGAGGGCCCCCCACGCCGACCCAGCTCTGAGGAGGAGGAGAGAGACCACATCCACAGAAGGACTCTAAAATCTTTCAGGTTTTCTCTCCAGAGCGAGAGATTTTATTATTTAGCATTATTAGTATTGTTTTCCTGTGTGTTTGTTAAATAAATAGTTTTATTTTCTCCTTCACTTTCCTCTGAGGAAAATTTGTTTTTTCCCGAACCCAGTTGGGGGGAGGGGTGGTTTGTAACCTGCCTTCCTTTGAGGAGACGTTCCTTTTGGACGTTTCCCTGAATTTGGCCTAAACCATTACAGGTAGCAATAATGAAAGACAAGAAAATAATTAGTTTTGAAATGGGACAAATATAGAAACAACAAAAGAAACAGTGACAATCCACAGCCATAAAGGCTCTAATTGGACTTCCTGGCATCTTGTCAAAATCAAATCTTTTTCCTGTGTTTAAAAAGAGTACCCTTCATTGAAAGTTGCCAGTGTAGGCATAGGAGGCATCTGTGATTGTGACATGCCTCAAGTATCTGTGTATAGGCCTAGAATCAAAGACATGTGTAGATGGATAAGCACCCAAATTTTCTGAGCAATGAAATCAGACTGTGGTCTGATTGTGTGAACATTATGTGCATTTTGGTTTCTCTTAGATCCAGATGAAAAGTACAGCCCTAGAAATGTCAGGAACCTCTCCTTCTCTGTGAAATACAGAATCACATTTAATAGAGGGAAAGTCATGGCTGTGAAACCAGAAAAATTACTTTAGAATCTGAATATCTTTATTTTAGCTTGTCAGATAACATCCCTGTCATATTCCACTCATGTGCCCAAGCATGTCAGGGAAAGGGAAACGAGCATTTTTTTCTCACATCTTTTAACAGAATTAATTGAATTTAAAAGAATCAATTTAAATAAAGTCCTGAGTGTGACTAGTCACCAAGAGTGACAAGGTAAAAAACCTAGAAAGTGGCCATTATTGCTGGGGGTCAATGAATCAAATTGATGTATCCCAACGTCATCAAACTCAGATGTGTTTGAAGGTGGATGCAGCTCTTATATTTGAACCTTCTCTAATACTGCTGTTCTTGTGCCATTTGTATCAATAGGCAGTGAATGAGAACTGTGTTCACCACAGAAAAAGGAATTTTAGATTTTAACAGCTTTTATAGAATCTACTGCTGGTTGAAATCATTTCATAAAACAATGGATGAAAGCCAATCTAATTAAGTAGTCTGCAACTGTGCTGTGCAGGACTTTGTGTCACTATTTGTTGAGTACCAGGAAATTGGATCTGGGCTTTGATATGGACAGGTGTACTGTAGCTGTAAACTTCCTCAGGCCAGTAACAGTTAAAGGGTTTAGACGTCTGTCTGTGGCACCTAAGGGGAAAACTGTGCATTCTCAATGTGGTTTGCAGGAAAGTCAAAAGGGATGAAAAAGTCCAAAAATATGTCTGAATTTTTCCTGGCAGCTTTTTCAAAACCTATATGGGTTCCTCTCATCCACCAAATACACTCACCAAGACTTCACTGCAGATGCCCTGAGTTAGTTCAAGGCATGCGAGTAGACCAGGCAAAATGGATTTTGCTGTTTCTGATACCAAGCTTGCCTCCTGTGCAACAAATTTGGTTTTGCAGCTGCAGAACACCTTCCCCGGGCCTCCTTTTACTACATGTAAGGTGGTGACGCAAGCAGATGGAGATGCAAGCAGTGAACCTCTTTCATTCCATCCTGGAACATCTGCCACTGAAAAGACTTGCTAAAGGTATAGCAGTGAAGACAAAAGTTCTGGCTTCTTCATGGTGAGAGGAAATTTATACCCTTGTCTTTGTCTGGCCTGCCTCCGCATCCCTGAAGGGACATTTGTGAGATATCTACATGATCCCCTTCAGCAAGGACCCAGCCTTGGATGGGATAGCATGTTTCTGCTGCAGAAGAACAGTGGATGTCTCTCAGGTATGCCCCACTCCTAAGATGGCACCACTGCCACTCTTAGTGAAGCTGCTATTTGCACCTTTCACTGTATTCCTCTACAAGGAGGCAGGAGGAGATCAGCCAGGGCACTATCTATGGCTCCTTGAACTGTGGGAGTCTTACCTCTTCCTATGCTCCCTTCCCTTTGTGTTCCCCAGCCATCCACTGTTGTTCAGTTAGGGATGTGAAAAGTTAGCATCTCTATCTGTTTCCTGTAACACCTCCTCATACAGATCTGACATACAGAACCATGACAGATTCCTTTGTGAACCTGTTTATACTGCCACTCTCCCTCAGCCACCCCAGCTGCAAGTTTCAAAAGATGACAAAAACCTCCAAATCTCAAAGCCCTGACTGCCAGGATGGGGACTCCAGCTCCTCTCTCCTACACATTTTCTATCTTTGGGGTATAGAGGCTACACAGGTAAAATTTCTTCTACTCCTTTTTAGCCAGACTTTCCAAGAAGGTGAAACGAAAATGCCACACTAACAGGCACAAGAGAAGGAGTGAGATCTGGGGTGTATTTTACTCGGAATCTATTTGGCTATCCAAGTCATCTTTGCTTGTGCTTAAAACTGACATTACAAACGTACTGTTGGGGGCACTTACTATTTACAAACACATCTTGGAGGAGTCTGTTTTTAAAATGGATCTGCAAGATCCGTTTAGCCATTGTTGGTATGGAAAAATAATTGCACTCATACATTATGAGTCACATTAGCTTCAGGAGGAAAGACAGCCTCTTCTCTTACTCTGTGCTGCATGTAAGAGGCTCCTACTTTACTGCTACAGCTGGACAAGTTCTTCTCAAGGTCAAAGGCAAAAGTATATCCAGCACAGGCTTGGCTAGTCATTTGTCATTTCCTACTTCATTAATCAGGAAAATGCTGTTAGAAATCTGCAGAACCGTCAGTTTTGGAATGCAACGTTTTTTGAAGTCTCTCATTTGACTATTGACATTTACTTTTCAGTAAAATTCTCTGAGATAAGAGAAGTGAATATTAAAAAAGTACAAGCCTGTGCAAAAATCCAAACCACAATCAAATACACTCAAAGGAAACAGTAACTCCTTCGCACTACAGGAGTTATTTACTACTTTGCTAAACCAGCATTCCATATCTCAAGCAATTTCCTCTTGAGTTACCTGCTCTTGCACCCACTACATTTAATGGAGGAATACTTACCAAAATCAATGAGAAAAGGATCACAAGCACAGTATGCAAAGAACTCTGTAATTAAACAAACAAATAAACAAACCTGCCATCTCCAGTCAGTCCCAGGCTTCAAGCAACTAGCACTTGGAGACGTTTATTTTTGCTTATGACAGTATGATGAGTTCAAAAATTTTGAATCTCTTTCACTTCAGTCTGTGACAGCATTTGCTAGCAGAGGAATTCCTACAATGAAGCCAATTATGTTTGATTTTGGTTTTTAATATGTATTTTCTAGTAGAAGTGTGTATGTCCTAGAGAGTGCAGCTGGACAGTGTGCCCTGCTCTGAGCCAGCTCAAGGCTTCCTTGGGGTGCAGAGCAAACTCAGAGCCCGCCAGAGGCTGGACTGCACCTCTGCAGCCACCCATCACAGGTGTTCTAGGATGCACAAGCAGAGGAGCAGCTCCGCATAATGAGTCTGCTGCTCTCAGGAGACAGAAACATGCTCCCTTTCACAGGACCAGCCAGTCTGCCCCACTCTTTGGCACCAAAGTAGGTGGTGGGTCTATTTGATGCCCCTAAGTAATTAACTCCTGTAAGGTAAACTGATTGCCTAACTGGAGCCTAGATTTGTCCCATTTCAGATGGCTGGCTTTGTGGCAAAGTAGTAAAATTCATCATCCGTTTTACTTAATTTGCCAACGTTCCTTTTTTTTTGGAATTTGCAGCAAAAGAAGATTCCAGCACAAAGTTCCTAATGGGAAGAACTGGATCTCATAGGAACCGTTGAAAGAACAGAGTGCGCAGTAGCATGAACACTGACATTATAAGAACTTTGTATCACGCTTCTAGCTAATTTGAAGTTCATCGTTTGCTCAGTTAGTACGTAATACTTACTTAATGTACTTGCTAATGTCTGAGGCTTTATGTAAGTTGAAGTAAAAATGTTTAAGAAAATAATAAATTAAGGTCCACCTTGTACAGCTGAAAGTTCAAGAAATTTTGAACTCTGTCTTGTTCTGTGAGAAAGCCCTCTGTGGATATGTGTCATCATGTCCTAGGCTATATGCAAAGTGTGATTAGCTTCCCAACCATAAATTATACTATGAGGTTTTTTTTTCATGAAGATGGTTTCAGCTCTTTCTTCACAAGCACTGTACTGCACTCATGTCTTCTGCAGTAATGTGCGTGCTCTGGACACAGTCTCTTAAAATATTTGTGGTCATTTTTCTAAGCTGATGGGCACTGGGTGCTATGTTTTCTCACCAGACAGATTTTTCTCTAAAGTGGACCAAAGAGATGGACATGTCTGTAATTCTGTATTAACTAACAATAGATCTTGAACTCACACCTATTTATTAAAGATATGTCTTTAAGATCCAGTTAGTTATTCAATGTAGACCTAAGCTCTGTCAGGGTGTAAGCCTGTTAAATAAGTAAAAGCTCACTGGCTTTGAGGGCTTTTATGTCAGCACCGCTTTACGTCTTCTGCTGTACCTGCAGAGCAGGTTAAACATTGGTGCTGAAAGCTGAAGATGATGGCCCCATTACATGTGCAGTTTATGCCAGGGCATGTTGCAATTTCAAGGCAAAACACTTGAGCTTATGCCTCTTGAAGAGATGTTTACCTAGATATTGTCTTACAAGGGCTTAATGAATATCTGTGTTTTCTCAGCAGCTTGCATCTGTAAAGACAGTAATTTAGTGCATTTAATGATACCTGATCCCACAGTAATCTCGGTAAGGAGTAATCTCGGTAAGGTCTGGAGCTTCCGGAGCTTCGGGCACTGCTGCTTCCCTGAGACAATTCATGTGGAAATCACTCTTGTCTTTCCATTTTTTTGACAATCCTCAGGTCATTGTGACTTCTGGCTCTGCCATCTGCCCTGAGTCAGGGGCATTGGCACAGGAATGAAAGTGCTTTAAATTGTAGGACTGCTCATCATCTTTCAGCTCTGTGCCAAGACTGAAGGGAATTTTAGGCTTTATTTTGGCTTGATGCTAACAGGCATTTTGGATCGAATTCTTACTTTATAAGAAGTGTATCCTTTGGTCCTGTTCATGCAGCCTGCTGCTTGGTTTGCCTGCCAGGACTCTTTTGTCACCCTGTGTCTGCAAGTGGATGACAAGCAGTCATAAAACCCTACTTCCATGTTACAGCAGCTTTACAGGAACCATGTATCCTAACAAAGAATAAATAATTTAGACAGACACATATGGATTGATGTGTCTGTTGTATATCCACTGTGAAACTCTTCTGCTGGGCACTATAAAGTAATAAAATATGCCAAAAACCATTTCTTTTTAGTTTCAAAAAGCCTCTCAAACCTCAGTTTTACTGGAAAATTCTTGACTAGTTGTATCATAGACCAAGCTTGGCTTCCTCAGCCTCAGTGGTCCTTAAAGCAAGTAACAAATGGTCCTCAAAGGGTCCTGTGTTAGTGGAGAATCATGCGTGCCTTTTCCTATTTTCCTCGGGTTGTCTAATATCCCTTACAACAGGAGGGAAGCAGACATCAGTGTAGGTCTCTGGTGGTGTTCAGATATTTGCTTCTAACAGGGAAATGCTCCTTTGGGAATCTTTACATGTAATTGGATTGTAAACTATTTGCATATTTGCACGGGCCACAGATTTTAACCCATGATCTTGGTCATAAGAGCTCTGCTGGTGAATGTTATATGCAGAAAGAAAAATTTGCCTTCGGACCAATGGAAAATCACTTAGAAACCTCCGAAAGCTATGAATAATCCAAATGTGCATGTATGTGTACTCTAAATGGATATTGATGGAGTGGGAGACAGGCCTTGCATATCTTTCCTCCTCAGATTTCCTGACTGAATTAAAGATCAAGCCCTGCTTACCTGCTATTAACAGAAGTAACTCTGTCTGAGCAGTTAATTTCTTCTCTGGAAAATGGTGATGTTGCATTGGCAGGTTTTTATTTCTTAGATAAATACAATGGAAAATGAAAAATTTCTTGGGGGCTGCTTCAGTTTACTGTATATATAGGAAGCTTAAATATAGAAAAGCTAAGTAATAAATTCTCTTTTTCCCTAGCAAATCAGAGGGTCAGCAAATCACTGGGAGGGAGAAAGCGTGTAGCAGTGTCTTTCTGTGCTCTTGCTAAATGGGACTGAAATGAACAACTTAATTTGGTGCAGGGCGGTTATCAATTACTACCTGTGCTTTCCACCCACTTGGCTGGTGGCCTGCAAGAAATGTGTGCAAAAATGAAGAATTGAAAACACGTCCTAGTGCGAGGGCTAAACACACCTCTCTGTACAACCTTGGCTTGTGTAAATGACGACAATGAAAACTGGAAAGACAGGAAGCAAGGAGAATCCTGTCTCACCAGTGCCAAAAACTGGCCAATATTGAGAGTGATCTTGTGGAGCACAGGCACTGTGTGCATCCCTCTGCTTTCCCTAGAGTCAGCCCCCTCAGAGAGCTCTCTGTATCAGCCAAGAGGGTAAACATTTTGGGTGTGTGTCTGGGTGTGTGCTGTGGACATAGAGAGCCATTAGCTCTTCAGGTATGGAATTGATCTTCCTTGCATAACTTTTTTTAGAGAAAATAATTCATTTTTAGGCTCATGCCACAAAGTTTTGATGATTGACTACGATGATATCTCTTCATTCAGCATAAGGTATAGTTCTCCCATTTAAAGACAGCACCATGTGTGAAATTTTTCAGAGTGAGGGTCATTGCATAAAGCAAAAGCAAAAGGCAAAAGATTTCATATTATGTCTTCATCTCCCTTCCCATTACATAATCCAACACACTTCAGCCAAGTGTCCTGGTGAGTCACTGTCCAGTAACTAATCTCTGCTATGTGAAAGGCATTCAAAACCACAGAATTGAAGCACTCCAGAGAATACCGTATTAGCCGGAAATTTTAAGCTTAAAAGGTACCAGTTGTTTTGTTTCTCTTCCGGCTGCTACTTTAAAAATATTTCTAAGTGGGTAATGGAAACTTGCTAATATGGGGATGAGGGAAAAGGGGAATTGACTAATTCCTCTGTAAGTTAAAATGGTTGTTGGACAACAAATGCAGGGACAGTTGTGACACATTAATGCATAAAGTGACTCTAGAAAATTAACTGCTTATTAGGCAAAGAAGAAAATGTTATTCTTATGTAATTATTAGGAATTTGTTCAAACAGGGGAAAATATCAGCTAGGTAGTTTTATCGCATTTATGGCTTTCTTAATAATTTTTTAAAGCAGCGGACCTGGAAACTCTTTGAATTATCAATGCTCAAAGCAAGATGGCCTATCAGATTTTCAGATTTATGCTGTGATTCTCTTGGATGTATTTCAGGTAGGATATAAATATATCTTCTGCAGGCCCTCTCTGCCAGGTGAAAGAGGTCCTGCATAGTCCTCTTCCTAGTTCCTAAATGCAGGAATGCCTTGGCAGCACATCTGAGTTACGCCCTGAGTTTACTGCTCTAGAAGTAAACTGCTGTTTGTGTGGCTCACCAGAGTTGCAACAAAGATGTTTTTTATGAGAACTGGGTCAGTCTGCAGAGATAGTTTGAATATCCTGGGGACTCTAGATCCATCCCTGTGAATATATCCTCTGCCTCCTTCCTTAATTAGGAATATCACCCTTTGTTTCATTTCGGTTTCCTTTGCCCTCCGAAGGCATGGCTGAGGAGAGCTGTATGCTTTTCAGCAATCACCTGGAGCCAGAGAGGTTTTTGTTCACCATACAGGTTTCAGTTGGATGGCTTATTGTAACACAGCCCACTCCCTCTGCCCTCACCCCCCCAGTGCAAGCCTGGTGCCACCTGCTACCTGCTTCCTGTGGTGCCTTCCAAAAAGGTCAGCTCCCTGCCTACTCCTTTTCAAGCAAACTAAGAGCAGTAATGAACAATAATATGCATGGTTTGAAAATCATATGAACAGCTTTCTAACTACCAGTGTGGGTCCAGAGAGTGCTAGAACAGATTGCATTGTACTTGGGTTTATGTTTTTTTTTTCAACTCATATTCTTAGTTTCATGAAGCTTGGCTCTAGCTTTCACTGCTATTTCCATAGCTCCTCCTTAGTACTATTACCAGTATTTCTGGCACCACATTTGCACATTTTCCTGCAGTCAGTTGGACATGCATGAATTGATTTGCTTGCAGGCTACTGGAAAAGTTCCTCTGACCTCACAGTGGGTGTTGTTGCCATCGCCTTTGTCCGCGTGGTGGTGTTGCATACTCTGTTACATAGTGCTGTAATTCTTTACAGCTGTATTGCTTCACAAATGCAGGGCATTTCCTTGGTCTGTGCTGTTTGCCAGAGCATGTGTAGGCCCACGTGATATGTTTATACGTTTGTCTAACACGAGCTCCACATTCTGTTCTGCCTGAGGGTTCTGTTTTGTTTTGTTTTAATGGACGTTGTTAGATCAGAATCATAAATTTCAGCAGCATAACATTATCAGTCCTCCCACTGCACATCTTAGGGTACCATTTGTGTGATGCCAGCCTCAGTAGCAAAGTCAGTTAAAAGTTCTGTGATACAAATATTTGGATGTTTTAAGACAGAAAGGAGTTACTCCTTACATTAATTCTTTTAATGATACTGTCTTGGTGCATGCTCTTACTCTGCCCAGACTGCTTTTAATATGTTTAGCTGAACACCATGTCCTGGTCAGAACCTACAATTTTGACACTCATTTGCTTCATCCTTTGCCTGAGCTCAGTCTTCTGAGCACTGTTCCTCAGCTAAGCACAACGTTTCTAGTTGGCTTCTGTGAAAAAGAATCCAAGGTACACTTCAGTGAAATTGTGGACAAGTCTCCAGAGAAAAGGAGTGGAAACTTCTTGTGCCAGATTTATTCTTTGAGACAGCAATTCAGGAAATGATGTCTTCTGTCTGGACTGGGCAACTTCTGTTGGTTAGCAAATCTTTTTACTTTATGAAAGAATAGTTTCCTTTCAGGAGCCTCTGTCACCTTCAGAGTGCAGCAAAAAATCCTGTTTTCTCCTAGTTTAAACAAGAATTGCACAGGGAACCCAGTCAGTGTTTGTAGCTCTAACTTATCTCTTCAAGCCTGGATCATGTAGCACAGGCTCTTCTGAACTTTCACCTTTATTTCTGCCTCCATCAAAGAAAATGTTAATATTTCTTTCTTTTTTTAATCTCTCTTTCTCTCTCTCTTACTCTCTTTTCTCTTTCTCTCATTCTCTTTTTCTCTCTTTCTCCTTCTCTCTCTCTCTCCTTCTCTTTCTCTCTCTTTCTCTCTCTTTCTCTCTTCTCATTGTAAGGACAGCTAACCATTCCCTGGAGCTGCCTGGGGTTCTAACATCAACTGTTTTCCAGCCATTGGTTTCCAGCTGCTGTTGCTGCACACGGTCACTTGGAGACTGCATGAAATGCGGCTGTCTTCTCCAGAGTGCACTTTCAGTGATGCTATTCTTCCTTTCAGTAGCTTGTTAATTAGTTTTCCCTCACACCATGTCCTGTTCTTAGACACTTAGGCACTTGAAAGCAGAGTTTGACATTGCTTTGCTTCCTTTTCTCTGCTTTTATTTTCCTCCTGTCCAAATGCAAAGTCAGCAGAGCAACCAGCTTCAGCTGGCTGCTCCAGGTACTTCAAGATACAGTTCTTTAAGACAGCAAAAAGTAATTTCTTGGAGGCAGATGAGACCTTCTTAAGGAATTCATGTCTTTATTATCACGTCCTTCTGCGAAATTTTCAAAATACTTCCACTTCAACTCTCCCTCCCAGCCAAATATGCAAGTGAACAAAATTCACTCATTGGCTGCAGATGCTCATGTTCCCATGGAAGTGTGGAGTGTATGCTTTTTTTCTGTGCCGTGAAAGTGTCACCTGGCCCTACTGGTGATGATTTTAGCTGGGCCAGGGGCTCTGCACAGGAATATAAACACTCTAATGCAGGAAGTTGGCTGCTCTGAACTGTAGCTATAGCTCAATGCCTAAAAGTAAATCTGAGAGATAGTGTGACTCTGAGGTAAGATTTCAGAATTTGTCTCCCAAGTAATAGTTGAACACAATAAAAATTTTGTCTTGGGGGTAGTCTATGCTGTTCAGGACAAATGGAAAGCAGAATCTAGGCTTATTTATAAATATGATGTGAATCCTTCTATGACAGAATTCCTCTGAAAGTAGAGATGAACATGCTAAATCTTTTCCAGAGATATCTACTAGCCTTAATCTATCAGGTTCGGTTCAGCCCTTGCCTTTGGTTTCTACTCCTCTGCTTAGTATTGCCTCCCAAAGCATGCATGAGTAGGAGTGCATGAAAATATGAGCTGTATGGCAAATCAAGGAAAAATTTGTTTCATGTGCTTTCGCTGTTGATTTTATTTGCCTTTCATTTCCCTGGGGAAGGGGGCCCTATGTTTAGAAAGGAATAACAATAAGTGTCTGAGAAAGTTCTCCTGCCTCCCTTGTCCCTTACCCCCAGGAGCAGGATGGAATCTGTGCTGTGGCCTGGCTCCAGTCCATGGTAACAAAGCAAAGCCTCGGGTGGCAAGCCAAGAGAGCCTGTGAGAGAAGCAACATGAAGGGCAGAAAAATACATGCTCTTGTGGGTGTCTTTGCATCCATTTTTTTTGCATGGTTGTGACACCTTGGTGTGAACATCTCTGAGCTCTGTTACAGTTCCCCTGATTATGAGAAGGAACCTGACAGAAGGTGGGGTGTAGTTTGGCTCCCAGGGTAAACTTGCCTCACAGTGAAGAGGAGTGGTGAGGAGCTACTTCCAGAGGCAATGGCTTACACCCTGCAGTTTCCGGGGTGTTTGCTCCCACTCCCAGCCCTGACAAGCTGCTCTCCACTAAATGCCTGGATACAGTTCCTCTTCCTCCTGGCACTCAGCATTTCATCTACAGCTCTCTCTCTTGTTCACACCTTAGGGAGAAGTATCACTCCCTTTTAGATGTAAAGACACACCCTAACTATCAGCTGGGTACCAGGCTCTTATGGGAACTCAGCTGGAAGAAGCCTGGGCAGTGCATTTCTGCTTGCAATTTAATAGAAATTGAAATCTGCTGTAGGCTTGATGAGGCTTGAAGTCAGGCTGCGAAAGTGCAAGGCACTTTGAAATTGTTAAAGGAATCTGACTGTCTTAAATATATAACACTTCATTACTGATGTTGGTCTTGCTGTTATTTTGGGTTTTTTTGCTGAAATTAAGTATCAAGAGAAAACCAGACCTCGTTCATTAGTGCTGTGTTCTCTCAGTTAGCTTGTAGCCTATTCCTCTGTCCTATTCTTAAGTCATTTGTATGACTGTCACATTTTTGCAGCTCTTTTTTCTTTATTGTGTTTTCATGTTGGCTAATAGCTTATGCTATTGTCTTCCTTGAGAGTGCCCAGAGAAGTTGGAACTGAAGTAAATATTTTTGGGCTCTCTCTCTGGAACATCATCCAAGTACACGTTCTTTATTAAGAGTTTCTTCCTTTGGGTAATGGGACCTTGGGACCTTCCCCATGGAAGTGCAGGCATTTAATGGCTTGAGTCTATCCTCAATTGCTTGCCAGTTTCTTGTATAACACAAGAGATGCTTTTTGCTTGCAATGAGGAGCAGTTATGAATAGATCTGCCTTCTCCCTCCTGCAAGCTACAACCTTTCCATCCCCAGAGGCAGGCAGTGTGCCCTTACACAATTCAGCAGCAGATCACTCACCTTGTCCCTTCTCCAACAGGATTTTGGTGATTCAGACATTAGCAATATCTGCACAGCAGGGAGACTGGGCAGAATGGGCACCTTACGCAAGCTTTAATCAGGAGAGCTTGTGAGGTCTGCTATCCCTACATGCCTATGTAGGAAATCAGCATTTCCTGTATCAGCGCATGGCATAGAAATTTGTCAGCTGATTTGTCTCTCTCAGAGTTGAGGGAAGGGGAAATTGTCCCTTGTTCATTGTACAACACAGCTACTGTGCTTCCTTGGATCATATTAATGAAGTTTAATTCTGATTCTAAGTGTTTTGCTCACAAAGCTCTTTTTTAGTATCATGGAATGTATTTCTTCTGTCATCTCAGTCTAATGATAAGCATCAAGATAGAGGACTTCTGCTAATCTGAGTTTTCTATTAAAAATTGAGAAGACATTGATACCAATATGGGAGCACAACTGGATGTGGGAACAGTATACAGCCTATGTGGGGCTATGTGCTAGCAGGCAGCTGGGCACAAAAGTGAAGGGTAAAGATATCTTCTCTGGTGCTCTGCAGGTGTCTGGCACAAAAGAATGAAGAAATCTAAACTTTTCTCATGACCTCTCTAACATGACTGGGAAACAGAGTCCTGTTAGGCTCTCTGGTTAAATGCCACATCCCCACTGTACTGTGTTGCTGTAGTTTCTCTTCACTCCTGTTTCTTTCAGGAGGACACGGACAAATGGGTGGGCCAAAAGACTTTCTTATTGGTGAGAAGAACTGATGTGCCATGTATTGCTTTCATTCATTTTCTTCCAAGACCTGATTTATCTTACATTGCATCTCTACTGCTTTCAGTGTAGCAGAGAAGTAGGCCCAAACTTGCTCTTGTTTATGGCTAACTGGCAGCTGCTGTCAAATTTTCTTTGGTGAGTGAAGTATCTAAAGAGAGACATAAACCAGCAAAATTGGTCCTTGACTCTTTGCCTGTTGATAAATGAGAGAGAGGTTCAGAAGTTTAACAACTAGCATCTGGCTAAGAAAAGTCTATGTATTGAGAGCAATTAAGCTGTGCTGGTTGCTTACCTCCTTTTAGCCACATGTGATTCTCAGACAAAGGCACTGTAGACAATTCCCTCCCAGAGCATCTCTTGCCTGTTCTCATGCTTTGCTGTCTGGCCATGAACTCTCAGCCCTAGCTGAGAAAAGATGTAATGAAATTCAGTGTAAATACAACTTTCTGATTGTTCAAATGCACCCATTTAAATTACATTAAAGTTCTTGAATTTGCATTTCTGATACCAGGTACGGAATCAGCTGTCACCTGTTCATGTGTACAGAAAGCTTATGCTTGCTTAGCTGTCAGCAATTTTTTTCTGCCTGTTTTTTGTATCTAAAACTGGCTCACAGTTAAAAACTGGTCTGGCTGAGTAAACTCGGTCTGTTGTAGTATATCTATAAGGTGACCTTTGCTAATAGACCAAGTTTTAAATTATTTGGTGGGGCATGGAGTAGGAACATAGCTAGTGGTCTTCCCAAAACCTGCTTTTGGATCTTATTGAGATGTCATGAGCCCTAAATCTAGGGGACTGGAGTTTAACACGCTACAGCTTCTGCTGTTCTTGTGTGTTCACTTCCACTTGAGATTGACCAGCATGTGACACAACTCTCAAAACCACTGAATAGACAGCAAAGTCTTGGGGTGGTCTCAGACATGTGAATAGCACTATCAAAATGGTGCCAGTCAGATTACGTTAATTCTGTAGAAAATTTTTTTCAGCTCTGTAAATTACACATCTACTTAAAAAAAAAAAATTTAAAAATAGTGGTTTCAATAACTCGATTTCCCAACAGGGTCACATCTCTGTATTGTGGTAGTCACATCAGCTATGGATTTGCATGTCAGAATTCAGTATGGTAAAATTTGGCAAGCTCAGCTGTGTACTTACTCCTAATATTCTGATAAACACCACAACATATTTTTTGTGCTGCTGAAACCTGCAAATACTAATGATGTTTGCAGAGAATGTAAGATAAGTTATCTCTGGTGCCAGAATTGCTCATTGTACTGACCACTCTAGAGTGATGAGCCTCTGTGGTTTTGTTTTGCAGAAGAGGCTGTCTTGGAAAAGATGAATAAAAGACTCCTGTAAAAAAACCTTCTGAGATAAAATCATTCTTAACAGTTTCAATCCTCTGGAGCATTTTATTTTACAGAAGAAAATTAAAACAGCTAGTGACACTTTAAATGCTGCCATTCAATGGAATGATATAATACCAAATAGTAGAGTATTAAATATATTAAAGTGTTATGGCGTATCAAGATTATATTTTTTAATTTGCAAAACATTAAAACTTTTATGTTGTTGTACATATTTTATTAACTTTAACTGAATAAAATATGAAATTTACTTCAGTCGCATAAATAACTCTGGAGATGAAATAATCAGATCAGGACCCAAGGCAATTATATTTAATCAGGTTACAGTATATGTGACACAGATGACTGATATTAAAGCAAAATTCAGTTCATCACTAGTTATACCAAAGAATGGATAAAAGGAAACAACTGACTTCTGATCTTCCTTCACAGCATTCAGCTGGGCTACGATTCAGACATTTATTTATTTTGATACATTTAGTGTCAAACCGTGCTGTGCTGGTATTCTAGGAATCAGTCTGCAGATGGGCCCATCGTTATTCATTTATGCACAAACTTTCCGGTAAGGTAGCTCAGCTGAGTGGGCACTGGCAGCCTAGGACAGCCTGGGTAATAAGCACTGACAGTGTAAGAGTACCTTCCTGAGGCCATGCTCCTTAGTCTCCCTATAGTTTTGAGTAAGTTGCAGGAATAAGTGTTGTGCTTTGCTTTTGATGTCTGTTGGAAGTGCTGGCCAGCTGTTTAGTGGAGGTTAAAAACTGCTGCTATTACCTTGGAATGCAAAGTGAAAAGCTCTCTTTGAAAGTTAAATTATACAGCCAATGAAATACTTCTAGTTGCCCTCATTTTGAAACAGGACTCAGTTTAAGATATGACTAATTATAGGAAATTTGCCTGGAAGTGAGACCCTTTCTTCAACTCTCATGCTTGGGCCTTGTTTCTGACCTGTTCACATCCCTCTCTCTGTGATGCTATCATGCCATACATACCACAGAATACAATACAAGTAATACAAATAAAGCAATGCAAACTATAGAATACAACATGCACAATACTTAAAATATAATACCTGAAGTGCAATACTAAAATATAATAACCACATATATCAAAAGAAAAAAACAACTATACACAATGCAGTATGTAACAGCCCCCCAGAGTGAACAATAAACACCATAGAATGGATAAAATGGTATGTTACACAGTAGAATGGATACTGTTATATACCATGGAACACAACATACAGTACAATACATGTGATGCTGCCCAATATAACAAATACCAGACCTCCCCACACAAAGAATGCACAGTAAGATGCTCAATACATCCCAAAGTATAACACAATACAAAAGACAATAAAAATATAGAACACAATGCAATACATATAGTATCAACAACAAAAATAATACCCACAATGCATGCAGTATGTACTAGACAATAAATACCATGTAATACTGTACTTTAACAAGACCAAATACAAGGTGCTGTACCTCGGTCAAGGCAATGCTGGCCATCAACACAGGCTGGAGAAATGAACAGATCAAGAGCAGCCCTGGGGAGAAGTACTTGGGGGTGCTGGTGGGTGAGAGGCTGGACATGACCCAGCCATGAGTACTCACAGCCCAGAAAGCCAAACGTGTCCTGGGCTGCATCCAAAGCAGCGTGGGCAGCAGGGCAGGGAGGGGATTCTGCCCCTCTGCTCTGCTCTGGTGAGACCCACCTGGAACATTGCATCCAGCTCTGGGGTCCCAGCACAGGAAGAACATGGACCTGTTGGAACAAGTCCAGAGGAAAACCATTACTTTGATTAGAAGGATGAAGCACGTCTCCTACTAGGAAAGGTTGAGAGAGCTGGGATTTCTCAGCCTGGGAAGGAGAAGGATTTGGTGTGACCTAAGTGCAGCCTTCCAGTACCTGAAGGGAGCCTACAGAAAAGAGAGGGACTTTTTACAAGGCCATGAAGTAATATGACAAGGTGGAATGGCTTTAAAATGAGAGTCAGTTTACAGTAGATATTAGGAAGCAATTCTTTACTGTGACAGTGGAGAGGCACTGGCAGAAGTTGCCCAGAGGAGCTGTGGATCCCCCATCCCTGGGAGAGGTCAAGGCTGGGTTAGATGGGGCTTTGAGCAACCTGGCATAGTGAAAGCTGTCCGTGTCCACAGCAGGGGGTTTGGAAGTATATGATCTTTAAGGTCCCTTCAAACTCAAGCCATCCTATGACTTTATGATACTGTACCATACGGGAAACACTGGACTTTACAATACTTGAATACAAGGCATTCCAAAACACCATACTTTACAGATAGCAAAGCTGGAACACTTTACACACACACACACACCATGGAAAGGTTTTTATTGGAGGTGACAGAGGCAGATGGAGATGGACACCAGCACTGTGCCATTGCATAGATCTGGAACAGCAGCAGGGCTAGCTGGCTGCCTGTGCTCAGCAGTGATGGTTCCCAAGAGGTGCTGTGTGTGTGACCCTGCTGGGACGTGATGTTGCATGGTCCAGAGCTGTGATGGAGGTGCACTACAATACCAAATATTGAACAATATGACAGTGCAATACCAAACCAATGTCAGTAGAGTATAAGCCATATCATAAATAAAGTGCATAAAATAGAGTGAAAAAACCAATACAACAAATGATATATGACACAGTACACAATACAAAACAATCTACAATGCAACACTATATGCAAAATACAAAATACAAAGCAGAGCGCAAAATATAATGTGTGAAAATACAATACATGCAGTACAACAGGCAAAATAGAATGCAATGTGAAAAAACATCCCAATACAACACAACACATCACAGTACATCCATAAGTCACATGCAGTGCACAGTGTGATATAAACAATACCATACAACACATCCAACATGTAGCACAATACAAAAGAGAAGACAAATTGAGACAACATACAGCACAATACCAAAGAAACTGCTGCACAAAACACAATACTAAAACACTGTAAATACATACAGTTCAATATAATATGTGCCTGGGGTTGATCAAAATTTAAAGTGCATTGTGAAGGGAATTGTCCAAGTGCCTCCTTTTAAGGTACTCTCAGGCATGGGGTATCAACCACCACTTGAGGACGTCTGTTCCAGTGTTTGACCACCCTCTTGGTCAGGAAGTGCTTCCAAATGTCACAGGCCAGTTCCTCACCTAACATAATGTGCACCTGATCATCTCACAGACGGACAACTTAACCAGAAGGATGCTGTAAGGAACAGTATCAAAGGAATTACAAAAATCCAGAAAAGCCCTGTCCCTTCACCCACAAGGCAGATGGCCTTATCCCAGATTAGTGAGACAGGGCTTTTCCTTTGTGAACTCATGCTGACTGTGCCTGGTGATTGCATTTCCTGTCTGTCAGAAGCACACAGTACAATCTTTATAAGTTTTCCAGACACTGGGGTTAGACTAACAGAACTGTATTTTCCCGAGTCTTTCCAGTAATACCATGTGGAAATGGTTCAAAACTGTGTCAGGAGAGGTTCACACTTGACATTTGGAATATTTCTTTTGCATTTTACAATTTATTACTGTCTTGACATTTTGCCATCTTTTTATCTCTTTTATAGAAGACATTATTATGATTTTGTATTTTCTGATTGCTATAGAGATATTTAATATTCCAGCTTTCAGGGCTGCATAAAACAAATTCCATGCAAATCATGCAATATGTCTTCACTATGTCTCTATGAATATTTAAGATTTTTAAAATACGTTAAATATATCCCACACAGCATGTATACTAATGGATCGTATATCCTATTGGGCTGTGTCTTGTATGGTATTTATCATCTTAGTTTCTTGGTCTTACTGTGTGCGTAGTATTCTATGTATTGAGTGGTATTTAGTACAGCATTTGGAATTCTCTGTATTTGTATTGTATGGCATGATACAATGATTGTATGTATGTATTGCAGGTATTGCATTGTACTGCATGGTATGGGGTTGTGTTGTACTGCACATATCCTGTGTTGCACTGCATTTTGTGTCATGGTTACGTATGTATGGAATTGTATTGTGTGTACGGCATTGTCTGTTACCTACTGGACTGCAAGGTGTTTTGTTTCGTGTGCAGTGACTCCTGGGGTATGTGTTCCTTGAGTACTGGCATGGTACTGTCTTGGATGGTGTTGTAAGGCTCAGTACTGGATGGTGGTGTATCGCATGGAATTGCATGTTTTGTACATTGTGCACATATTGCATTGAATAGTACTTGTGATATTGGTACTGGTACTGGTACTGGTACTGGTACTGGTACTGGTACTGGTATAGGTATGCAACTGAACCTCTGTCTCTTGAATGGACCAAACCACTGGGTTACTTTCCTTCCCATACAACAGCATCCCAGAACTGCAATGATAAAATAAGACATAGGCTAATGCATACCCATCTGCTGTACTTTCCACCATTAATACTCAGCAAAGGAAAACTAGACATCATATAGCTGTTTCAAATAATCACAGACTGCTTTTACACCCCATTATCATAAATTAGTTATCCCTTGTA
>VXAZ01009468.1:1160009-1521103 GCA_013399875.1 Gymnorhina tibicen | reverse complement strand
AAAAAAAAAAAAAAAAAAAAAAAAAAAAAAAAAAAAAAAAAAGATGTGCTTAGCAATGCAGTTAAATGCATAATCAGGGACCAGGAACAATGCACTCTGCTGGTATTTTATTGCTGGCTGTGCCTCTGCTGCTCTCTCTCCAGTGCCTCCAGTGCCTGCCTTGAGCCCTCCAGTGCCTCCAGTGCCTGCCTTGAGCCACCCCCGGCATCCAGCAGCCCCCTCGCAGTGAAAAAAGGCACAATCCCAACAACTTCAGCACTCTGCATCCAGAAGAACAGCTTTGCATGGCAAAGCGACATGGATGTGGAGCCTGACACCATCGTTTCCCCTTGAGCAGGGCCACAAGCGGAGCGCTGATTGACGAGGGGCGCGGAGGGAAGGGCAGGGTGTTGGGAAGCAGGACTGATTTGGTAATTTCAGCGGTCATTAGTGGAGCTCATTGTGAGTTTGATAGATCTGCGCTGCTTTGTTACAGTTAAGTGGACTGATTGTGGAACACAGAAACGTTTTTAGTGACATGACAGCTAATTTAGAAAGGGGGGAGTGGTGGGAAAAGAACATGCATTATTCCATAATTATATCTCAGCGCGTCCCAGCCCCATGACTGACTCCCCTGAGAACATAACTCTGGTTTCTCTAACACAAGAGTGAGATATCAGCCTTCTTCCTTTGGGCTGCTGCACACTGGGTCCCAACCTGCTTGTGGCCTTTTATGCATTATGCCACTGCTGCACTTGTTAAACACCAGCATTATCCCACTGCCATACTTGTTAAACACTACTGACAGCACGATTCAGCAAACCCTCGCGCTGCCCAGGCATCAGGGCCATGAATCCTTAACACAATGCACAGGATTTTGTTCTTGTCTCCCATTGGATGTTGGAGGCTGCCCCTTCACCCACCTTTGTGGTGTCTGATATGGGTTAGAGGAAGATGTGAGCAGGGAGAGCAACTCACCCCAAAGCTGGCAATGACCCATTTTATTTAGAGTTGGAACATTCCTGCCAGAGCTCTGGGAAGGAGCAGGACACTGCATCTTCTGCTGCAGGCACTCCCTGCTGTGCTGGTTCTAATGGGAGGTGTACAAATAACAGGTGATAAAAAGTTAGAGTGAGGTGCGTCATTAAACACTGAGTTGAACCAGCAGAAGTTGATGCTGGGGTTTATCAGCCCTGTCAAGAACATAATTTACCACATACAGATGCTCTAAAGAAGATTTATGGATTCATCTTTTATGCAAGGTGTGACCATTGGGCCAAGCTGGGGCCCTTGATCAATGAAGTGCTCATAGATGTGCCTGGCCATTTAGATCCTGTGGAATTCAGGAGATCAGAGCCTTAATGGTCTCGCAGCAGAGAGTACTGGGAAAAACATGCAAAAGGGGGTTATTTTTTATCACTAGGCTCAAAATACCTGAGCTAAATGTTCTCAGGGACAGATCAGCTGAAAGAATAGATGCTCTTTCCACCCTCTCCCAGTCCTGGTGCCAGTTATACAGATAATTAAAGGCTTGCAGAGCTGGATCCCAACACTGCAAAAGAAAAATATCACATTTTTTTAATTGACTGCCTGTGTAGGTAATACAAAGAAAACTAGACTATGGCCAGTAGGCAGGACAAGAATTGCCTTCCATCTTTCTTCTTTCAGATCTTTGAGTCTGCATTTAAGGAGAGAGAAGGAAAAAAAATTGAAATGCAAAGCAGAGGGCTGGGGAGTTGGCAGGAAAGCTGTGGGGGGCGGTCCTGAGAGCTCTGCATTGGGAAAAGTCCTCAGATGCAGCTGCTGCTTCATGGGAGCAGTGGGCTATTTTTAATGTGCTGCGGCTGTATTTGCACTTTCAATTGCTGTCATTAAGGAGGCAATACCCACTCTTGTAATTATTTCGTCAGTGGGGTTCACTGGAGTCAGCCAACACCTCCTTTTGAACACCTGGATGTCTTGCTGTGCTGTAGTGGTCAGGTGAGACTGTTCCAGTTATGCCAGTCTACCAGGGTTACTGGGGCTTGCACACTCGTCATGTAACCACAGATGTGCTTTGGATGGAGATCTTTATGGCCCAAGGATGGCAGCAGTTCAGCAAGCCAGACTGAACCTCTCCAGGCAAGAGTTAAGGAAAGTTTCTTGGCCACGTGGAGCATCTCTCTGCAAATCTGCCTTTGGTGTGAGCATGTCCCTGGCATGAATGTTCCCTCCTCAGAAAAGCACTGAAATAAGGAAGGAGTCTTACAAGAGTGTCCTTAATCAGGAAACTAAAGGAATTCTGCCTCTGGAATCATTCGGGATTCAGTGATGAGAGTCCCCACTTTTTGCGGCAACCCATGGGAGTTTTTCCCTTCCTGTTGTGATAGATGCAGGTCTTAAGCAAGGGAACAGCAAACGATGATCAGGGACTGCCAACACAAAGGCTCCTGGGCAAACTTAGGAGGACGTGCAACTTCTTGCAGTTATGGTTTTCATGAGAATCCTAGATTTTTTTAAGAAATAGCAGAAATACATCTCTCAGAATAGACATAAGTTAATCCTGTCTTCAGGCAGAGGGGAATTTTTCCTTGTTCCATCTCACTTTTTTCTTCAGGTTAGAAAGATTTTAATAAATTCACTTCCCCTCAGTGTTAGTCTATCTATTCTTCTTTCAAGTTCTTGTGGTCAGACAAAGTGCTTCAGGCCTTAGTTGCTACCAGAATCCCTGTTTTACCAGAATATGAATTATGTGATTAAGAAAAATATTCAGAAAATAGAAATATTTGGCCAACTCTGTTGAGCTTTAATTAAAATTAATATTATACTTTACTGGAGCCGAAATTCTGAAGCATCACATGTAACTGAATATATTTAACCAATTAACTAAGTCAAACAAGGCTGTCTAAACTTAATCACAGACCTCTCCATTCCCCTATTACGTCAAGTGCTACTAATGCTGTTATACTTTTGACAAGTGGCCCCTGGCAAATGAGCAAATCAATAATGTATTTGAGCTAGGAACTGAGCACATTTGCATTTCTGCAGTGCCTTTTGCTGAGGATCTCAAAGCACTGTGGGAACTCTCAGTTTGTTAAACTTCCAGCAGTGTGGGGAGGCAGAACCAGGTGGCGGAAGGTGTCACACACAAAGTGGAGGGACAAAGGTCTAGACCTGGGCAGGGCTTGAGATGTCGCGATAGACCCTTGGGTTGGGGCAGACCTCCCTGACCATGGTCCCACAAGATAGGGACCTCAGTTCACCCCTTGCTGGGGACTCCCATGGGATGCTGAATTCCATCTGCTTCCAGTTTATGGTTTCCCACCTGAGGTGCTGAAGTGTGTCTCCAGGACTGCACAGACCACACTTTGGCCGCTTGAAGACTCAGCTCTATGATTATCCTGCTAATGCCTGCACTTCTTTGGGATTCATGGTCCTCTCACACTAGTGACCATCTCCCGAGCTCTCTCCATCTTCTGAGGTGCACAGCATGATCTATGGCCCATTCAGGCTGACATGAAGACGCAACACAGCTTGGTTGGTCATCCCTGTTCTCTTGGAAATGCCTTCCAAAATTTTGGAATTAGTGAAGTTTTAAATGCTCTGAAAGAACCAACATACACTTTTCATTTGGGACCTTTCTGCAATAACAGTAAATCTCATTGCTAAGAGTCTGCTCTTGATATTCATCCTACATTTTCCTATTATTAAAGCAGAACTCTAGGCCCATATTTGAAATATCCCTGGTACAATAAGTAAAATAAGTGTTTATATAGTCACAACACTTGACTGTTTAGCCTGAAATCTGAAAGAGCTTTCCAAACACTAAAGCAATAACCCGGGTGTGGAGAGCAAACATTTTTAGACACAGTGTACTGGAGGAAAGAGAGGCCATGAGAAATCCATGCATGATTTGTGTACTGCAATGTATTGGGTCTGTGGCTGAGCTGAGCAGAGAGTTTGTGTGATATATTCCCCAAGCCCTAGATGCTTTTCCTGTAATTTTTTTTAAAATAAATGCCACACGTATATGGGTTTTGTCATTTTTTTTTTCTCCTGGGAAAAATATATCTACAAAATGGGTTTCCAATAATGGATCATTTATGTTATATCACAGTGTGATTAATGGATCTTTACATCCCCAGAGGGGAACAGGCTAGTGACACTGCTGCCACACCACCTCTTCTGGAGTCAGGAGCTCAGTTCCAGTTGTGGCAGCTCTGGGATGAACTAGAGCAGTTTCCTTGACTCCAGTGGAGTCTCTCTGGACCAGTCCTGGTCTGCAGCCCGTGGTGGTTGATGTCCAGGAGGGCTTAAGCCCCATCATGCAGCAGTAGGAGGGTAAAGAGCAGTGGTGGCACTCAAAGTGAACAGGCACTTAGAGGAATGAAAGGCAAAGATGACTCCTCCCTCGGAAAGCAGCGACGTCAGAGGAAGAAAGTTTCAATAATAGTAGATAAAACTGTTACACACGAAAGGAAACTTTCGACTACACTGATGCTGTGAAGTTGTGTTTAAGGGCTCACAGGCGTGGGAAAAGGATAGAAATTAATACTAAGAAAAGGTGGGTGAGGGAATTTCTATTATTAAAGAAGGAAAGCCCCTCTTGGAGGCAGAAAGAGTGGTGAAGGCAAACACTCCACGAGTTCCTGAATTTTCAGGGTGGGGAGTTGGAGCAACTTTGTCAAGCTGCTGAAAATCCCAGAGTCCCTTGGGCAACACCTTTTGTGCTTTGCCTCTGCGGGAAGATGGCTTTATGAGATAATGATGTTATTTCAGCACAAACTCTTTCATTCCTGCAGCAAATTAAAAGAGGAAGAAGAAGGGGGAATAGGTGGGGGGAAGAAACCAATGTTATTTACTCCTCTGCAGCTGACATTAAAGGCTTCTTTAAGGGCCAGTGGGTTATTAACTTCCTGTCGCCTGCCACAATGATATGCTGTGACATATTGTCACCGCATTCCAGCGAAGCCTTAAACATTAATTGGGAAGTAAGATGAGTGAAGCGGCTTTAATGAGATACCTTGTTGTAACTTCCAACTTTACACATTATTTACAGTGATTCCACTAATGGTTCCATCCATCAGAGGCAGGGAGAGGGATTGGGGATGAGAGCAGGGGAAGGAGGGGTGAAAAGAAGGAGATAGATATCGTAAGTTGAGTGAGAGATGCAGGGAGTAGGGTAGGAATAAGCTACAAGGTGCAGGACAGAGAGAGAGAAGTTACATCACTCCGGTGTTTCTCACTTTGAATTTAATTTCCTTCAGTCATTTTCCAACTACAGCAATTTTGCAGCAAGAAGATGGGAAGAGAGTTTATTCCCTAGCACAGTCCCACTGATTAGCCTGGCTTTACCATGCCTGTATTGCTCCTCCCTTCCCTCCTAAATCCTTCTCTCTGCTTTCTCCCCTTGGATGCTAACTGAAGTTGCACAAAATTCACCTTAGTTTTCCAGGGTGGACAGAAAGCCCACCCTGGCTGGATGGGCAGCTGGAAGCACAGTCATGAGGTAGTTGTTAAACACTATGGGATAGGCATTTAACAAGGTTATAGGAAGCTGAGCAAGCCAAGCAAGGCCTGTGAAAGCAGTGCAAGGATCATTGGAGTGAGTTTGTTTAAAATTTTGCTTGAAAACTAACTTAAGAACCAGATTGTCAGCATCACCTTATTGAAGCCACCCCAGATAGGATGGTGTGACTGTCAAATCCGGTGGCTGTTATTATTAATGCTGTCCAACTTAAACCTGCAGACAGCAGGTAAAGTCACGGAGAGACCAGAAGTTGTGGCAGATACAGATTTAAAAGGTGAGATGTGGGGAGGCTGCGTTGTCCAACCTGGGCTGCCTGGTGCGATATCCAAACTTGCAGTTGTGTGACAGCACAGAGACCCCATGTCAGGACAACCTCTCCCATCAGCAGTACAGCTCTGCCCACCTCTGCAGGACCAGCACCAGCCCTAAGACTGAGAGTGGATCACAGCCTAACACCACACGTGACCTTCAATTACAGCCCTAAACCAATGACAGGAAAAATGCTGGACTGGAAGCTTCAGAGGCCTGAAATACTTGGAAGAAGGGTGTGAGGCCAGGCTAGATCCTATTGATGGATCCTATCCATTCAGCATTGGGGTCAAAGCTGAGCAAGCAGCAGATGAACCCAGCTTCCACGCTCCCATTATTCTCTAGAAGAGTCAGCTGGTCTGGTGATTCAGGTGGGTCAATACTGTAAGGAGGAAGATTTGACCCTGTTTTAATTAGAAGGAGCAGAATGAGCTGGGGGACGACCATGATTATAATAACATGGCCTGGCAGGGAAGTGCCCAGGGCACCAGGCATTCATTCCTAGCTAGAAGGCACGTGGATCACATGGTTTCAGGATGCTCTGCGCACCAGCAGGTTTATGCTCCCTGTTCTATTTTCCATTATATCATTTCTACCCTTGTTAACAGCAAAGTCCCACAGAAGCACACGCAATCACAGCTAATGGATTCCAGTTTTATTCCTAGATTTAAAGTACGTTTCTTCTCGCAATACTGGGCTGGATGGCTGTTGAAATGGAGCAGACAAAGAGACAATTAATTGCAAGTATGGGTGTATAAAAAGCACCTGGGGATAGATCAGCTGGGGGAAACACATGGAGTTTAAGAGCACATGCGCATGCCAACAGCCCCTTTTCCCATGAAAAGTTGAAATTTCCACTCACAGCTACCTGTCAAGGTTGGCGTGCCTTTAATTATAACGTCTGCGTGCTTCTTTAGGCACCATTTAATTCTCTCTGACAGCCACCCATTTAAAAATAAAGGCAAACACTCAGAACTTAGTGGCAGATCGGAGCCAGGCAAGGGATGTGCTAATTGCCAGATGTTGTTCATTTGACTCTGATCCATTACCAAAATTAAAGAAGAAAGAAATGGAAGTAGGAAAAGGAAAAACCTGCCCCGCCTCCCCTCCACTGAGCTGTCTGTAGGTTTGACTCACTGCTGTTGGTGAACTTCACTGAGCAGAGCACTTTGGGGTGTTTCTGCATTAACAGCATCACAGGCCAAGTCACTTTATGCAACGGACTGTGGAGCATCTCTCCTGGGGTCCAGTGTTCAGCGGCTTCCAGGGCTAGCACAGAAATATTTCCCCACCGTGCAGCCAGCTGTAGCCTCTCTCTGACATTTCCAGCAGCTAATCTGCTTTATCAGAGATGAAAAATTTCCATAGCTGGTGGCTCAGGAGAACAGGAGAAGTCAAAAACTCAGCCTCGATTTAAAGTAACTCTTCACTTGGATGGTTGCTAACACCTATTCCCGGCACCTCTTGTGCTATTTAGTCTAGGAAAAAGGATTGTTAAGCGCCAAGGGAAAGGAAACAAGGTCAAGGATGATGAAAGACAGCTTAGATTTACTCCTAAAGAAAATCTGAGCTGGATTTGGACTTAGCCCAGTAGGTTCCCCAATGCATTTGCCTCTGTGAATCCCAAGGGGAGATTCGTTTATTCATTTTTTCATGGTGGATTCTTGGGGTGAGACTCAGGTGCCAAAACAGGCATTTTAAGCCAGTTAAGACAAAGAGATCTCTCAGACGGATCCACAGAGAGCTTTCAAGATAGAGAAGCTACAGGAAACCTAACCTTTCTGGATCAGTTTATCTCCTTCCAAGAGGTCACTGCATGAGGTGTGGTCCCTGGAGGGCAGGAATTTGATAGCCATCAAGCAGTGGGGCCATCATTCCTTCCTGGAGCTCCTGGGAAAGCCAGTCATGGTGGGATGTCTGTCCTGCCTCCCACAGCCACAGGGTGATGAGCTGGAGGGCATTTCTTCGTAACAGAAAATGTTGTGGAAGTCTGAGCAGCACGATACTGAGTACTCATGGAGACTTTTCCATTTGGGAATTCTTCAGCATTTGCTATAGCTCTCAGGCCACATCACTCTCTCTCTGGAGCATCTTTTGCACAGCCTGGCCAGATGGGCAGCTTGGGGAGCAGGGCTGGGTACAAGCACCCAGCATCATCTCCTGGCTGCTTCTAGAGACACAGCCACAAAGGGCTTCAATTTCGTTTTAAGAGGAAAGGGCTTCTCTTTCAACTGCCAGTGGATCAGTTCATTACATAAAACCCCAAAAATTGCCTATGACTCTTGTTCCTTACAATCTGCTTGGGGTTAGCCATCAGGTAGGGTATTTACTGTGAGCAGAGGTCAGCTGTGAAATGCTCCATGTGCAGAGCTTCAATATCCACTTTCAAAATAAAATCAAAGAAAGAATGACTCAAAATTGGGATTTCAGCTTGTGACCCTCTGAAAGGTGTCTGACACCCCATGCAGTCCAAATGGCATCCTCTTGGATGATCTCTACCTTTCTTCTTTTCCGTGGGGTATCAGATAATGCACTGAGCCTTCTTTTCCCAGTGGTCCATAAAGCTCCTTTCAACAGGCCGGGCTTAATGCAGGAGTGAACCAGAAAGGGGGCAAATCTGCAGCCAAAAATGTCCCTTTAGAATAGGACATGGCCCAGTACAGGAAAGGGCATATAACTTCATTTTGAGCTGTCTTCCCTCCAAGTCAAGGCTTTCCTGATACATTCAAAGAATTACATATGCGCCTAAAATATGTAATTAGGCTCCTGGCTCACACACAGTCAGTGAGCCTAAAAGAAACAGAGCATCCATAAATATTGGAGGGTTTTTTTGAATTACTCATTCCTTTAAAAGTAAAAAGTAGGGCAGATGAGCTGTGAAGGAAGGAAACAAGGCAAAATTAGTCTTCTGTTATTTGTGGCTGCTCTAATCCACATGAAAAAAGTTCTGAACAGCAGTGTTTGGGTTTTCCTCCCTCTGTGGGGTAAATGCAGGGAATTCATTAAACAGACAACCTGGCTGTGCCTAAATCCTTCATCTATCACAGGGATTTGTTTTAGAAGGCTCTGCTCTTGCATGAGATAGATTTGGATTTGGAGTACAAAGAGTATCTTCATTTAATAGCTCTCCATTCTCATCAGGTTGGCCTTCCTTGGGGCTGTCCTTTTAGCTGTCTGGGAGTTTATTCTCATAACAGGCTCATCTATTCCTTTGTCAGATTCTTTCAAAATGGCCCCTGTGCAATAAATTGACTGAATTTGGGAAAATTCCTTCTTTTAGCTAGTCCATATGGACAAGCAAAATCCACTATTAACTGCATAGCAATGAAGTTTTACAAGGATATTTCTGGCTTTTTACCTGCTACAAATTCAGTTTAATTTTGACAATATTTTTAACCAGGCTGCAGGATGTCTTGTCCATACTTTGCTAAAGAGGTCAGCTACCTTGTACATGCCCCCATTTGCAGTCCTCCCGTGTTTCTGATCTCCAAATACCATGCACAGACCACCTGGAGCGGGCAGCCTCCTGTTGCCAGGCTGCAGCTGGTGGAAAGTATCTTTTCTTTGCTTTTTTTTTTTAACATGTGAGCTATCTGTATGGGTGAGCTCACTGCTGCAGCACCACTCTGCTTTGGGACCCACCAAACGGAGCACGCAGAGCTGGAGGAGTTTGATCATTCGGACCCAGAGGGAAAGGGCAGCGCTGTGTTTCGAACACCTGAAATCCTGAGTGCTGCAGAGGCAGGGCTCAGACGTGAGGCAGGTGACAGGCTGCTGCTTGTGCAGTGCAGAAGCGACCCCGACAGGCTTCTTTCTTTAGCACCTGTGCATTGGCAGCAGATCTCAGCTCCATCTTCTTCCACACACATGAAACTACTTGCTGCACTTTGCACCAGAAGTCGAGAGTTATCCTAAGGGCTTTTAGATGCGCTGAGTCCTTTTGCAAGCAGGCTGCAGCAGTCCACTGAAATGCTCCTTACATGAGCTCTGGATGAAATGCAGGGTGAGTGGAGGGGAGAGGGGGAACTATATTATCTTTTTTCCCTAACAAGAAGTGATACAGAAAGAGAATACAGTATACAGTTCACTTAACTAATTTTCTAACCAGCAATCATTGCAATGTTCTCTCTAGGATCAGAAGGGACAAGGCAAGAGGCAGAATAATAAATCCCGTCTGCCTTTTTGCAAGCTACAACCATATCATTATAGGAAGGAGTTTAAGGACATCCACTCTGGGGAGAAAAAATTAAAAACAGAGGCCACTTCAGCCCACCCTTGGCAACACGATTAATTAAAATTAAATTCAATAAAAAATAACTTTCAGATGCCATCTGAATATAATCTGCCATCTAAATAGCGTTCTCTGCAGACACAAGGCTATCTGCGCTGGTGAGCTGATTTGAATGGGAAGATGCATCATCTTGGGATGCAATATATCCATTTCCCACCTGCCACTGCTGCCTGCCATGTCAGCCCACATTTGCAGTCAACACACTTCTCCTATCCTGAGAGACATGGGCTCTGAGGAAACATGCTGTGCAGCGCAAGGTGGAAAGCAGGGCGAAGGCTGGGCACAGCTGCACCCAGCCTGGCTCCTGGGACAGCCCCCAGCTTTGGCCAGTTCTGCTCCTTGCTGGGTTAGTGAAGGGTGTGTGTCAGGCCTGGTTTAGCTTGAGGCAAGTGAATGTCACAGCACTGTCTCATTTCTGACATTGCACCCAGGAACAGCGTGTGCGCAATGGGTCGGGAAGGTTCTTTCAGTGTGCTGTGCTGGCCATTGCATGGCTCCAGCATGGAGAGGCACTCGCCTGCTGCAAACCTGCTCTCAGCCTGCCCCGCTCATCCCCACAGCTGCCACTCCTTCCGTGCCATACCCCTTCCCCAGAGCACGGCCCGCCCTAATGGAAAGGCAGCAGCTTAATCCTCTCACATCTCTGCTGGGCAATCTCCCTCCAAAGTGGCATGGGAGCCCTGATGGAAAGTCAGTTGCCATTTGAAAGAAAGCAGAAATATCAGCTGGTTTTTTGTTCGTTTTATTTTAATTTTTTTTCTGTTAGGGGACTTTTAATTCTTTTCTGTAGTGTTCATTTACACACAACTCCCAGAGGACGAGGAGAGCCCAGATGATCCAGGCTGCACCGCATCCTTATTAGATTAGACAGCATCAGCTTCCCCCTGGCCACAACCCCAAGGACAGGGAATTACATGAGTTTTCCATCTCTCCCTTCCTGTTATAATCAATAGTAAAAAAGTGAATTGCCGATAGGGGAGGAGAGTTATGTCCCTGGAGGCACATCCCCACTCCAGAGCACTTGGTCCTTTTGGTTGCTTATAGCAACTCAGACTTTTATCTCTCCTGATTCCAGTCCTGCAGATGTGTGGTGTCATCTCTCAGAAAAAAATCCCCAGGGAGTAAATCACTATCTCAGAGGTTTGCCTCCCATAAATCAGTATTACTCTTCTGTCCATACTGGGCCTGCTTTTCCCCTGCTTCAGTTTCCAGTCAATCAGTGAGAGCTGAGGTGGGATTACTGATTTTTAGCCACCACTTGCATATCTCTCATCACCAGTTTACTGTGTAACTGCATCGTTATTTAGTGATGTCAAATGTGCATCTAAGATTAGAGGAGGCGAAGCTGTGAATGTCTTTGAAGAGATACTTAGGAAAGGCTTGCTATGATGCAGCTACACCTGCAGGCGTGGAGAAGAGGAGATGGGGAAGATTTCCTTTCTGACAGGGTCTCCAGAGGCTCTTTAGCCAAGAAAATGCAGTGGCATTATTAAAAATTATAATAGTGTCATGAAAAATTAAATGGCAGGTGGCAAGCAGAGTTTAGGATGGAACAGGGGAGATGTGGATTGTTTTACTGCAGCTTGTGGATATAAAAACAAAGCATTTAGAGACTGATCCAAGAACAGTTAGCTGTCATCTTCTCACTGACTTCAGGGAAAACTGGATCAGGCCTTAAAAATCAGGAGGATGCTGAGTTCAACGCACTGGAGCTAATCCTGATTTACAGTAACAGGCAGGAGATCAGCTCAGATCTGTTGCCTGAAAATGCCTAGACCTACCTATCTCTATGGTTCTGCAGGAAAGAGGAAACTCAACCCTTGCATTAATATTCCTCTACCCATATTTCAAGGGACCAGAAATATCTCTGGATCTTCAGCTTTGCATGATGCTTCACGACACAGTCCTCTGAAGGATCTGCCACCTCTGTCCAAACCATCCTTGAGGCACAGCTGACACCTCCTTACACCATTATCCTTCATCTGCCTGCTCTGCCAAGGCTGTCCCACACAATGGACTGGCTGCTTCATCCCCAGTGCCCTCCTGCTTCCCTATAAGCACCCATGGATTCATTTAATTCCTGGTGTGAGGCAGGCTGGGAGGCAGGGCTGTTGAGGTAAGAGCTGTTGCAGTAAGAGCTGTAGAGGCTAAACTGCTTTTAAAAGCCACTTAATAAAGCTCAGCGGAAAATCTAAAATGAGTTAAAGGGAACTAATGTGAATCTCAATTTTTAAAATTCATAACATTTATCAGTGTCCATGTGAGGCAGCAAAACAGAAGTAAACATCGACTCCCATTGACTCCGCTGGCTCCCCGCCTACACTGCTGACAGCAGAATCAGTCCCTCTCTGTCGCTGGTGTTACTGTCTTGGGGCATGCTAGATGGATGTCTGAGCTACCTCAGCCAGGATCTTTTCTCTTGTAAGAGGCAAAGATCCTCCACAGCCTAAAGGAGGAGGACAGAGGCACGTTCCAGTGCTCTGGGAAAGAACGTTTGCTGGAGCTCTTTTACATGCTGTACATCTCTGACATTCCCTGCAAGTTGCACAACTCCCGAAGCTGCCAGGAGGGGAGGGATAATCACCTCTATGCTTCAGTCCTTCCTCCAAAGCAAAATGTTTCTAAAATTGGCAGCGTAGAGGTGCAAATGGTGTTTGAGGTGTGTTTTGAAATGCTGGTGAGGGTCAGAGAAATGACTCTGGAAATGGCCACTTGTTACTGCACATACTGGGTTCGTGGGCAAATTCCTCCCTGAGACAAGCCTGCCGGTCCGGCTGACAAATAAAGCAGCCCCCAGTGGTCAGTGTGCCGGTGCCTGCTGGGAGTCCCTGCTTGCAGGACTGCCCTGGCGCTCCAGCCCCAGTGCCCAGCGGTGACCCCAGGGCTTCTGCACCCTCCCAAAGGCACAGACCTTTCACAGCTGTGCTGCTCACCCAGGAGAACCCCATGGCTGCTCCCGAGGGCTTTGCAGCTCCATGCATGGTGCCCAGCACTTGGGCACCCCCTTCTCCAGGGACTGGTACCTGGTGACTCTATGTACCACTAAGCCCAATTCTGGCTTATTCCTGGGAGTGTAAAAAATTATGACCCCCTCAGGCTTGGGTAATGACCCTCGTGACTTGCCTCTGATCATCCCCCTAGAAACACACCACTGAATTTTTGTTTTCTGAGCCCTTTTCCTCTGTAACATCCATCAGACCACTGTCTTCTTATTCCTTCTTTCTCTTACAAAGTCTCCGCTCCAATTCGCTCCTCCAGATGAGACCCAAAGCTGCTAGCATTTATCACTGTCACCAAAGTATCCCTTTCTTCTGTTTGCTGACACTTCACCCACCGATCCCAATTACTGGCTGTCTTTTCTTCCATTCATACAAATTCCCCATGCAACTTTGGATCATCAATTTTCAGCAAATGGGCTGTTGGCGAGTGCTGGGCCCTGCCTCATCCCCCTTGGCTGACTGGTTGCTTCCGACACATGGTGTCCCTACTGCTCCCGGGCCAGCTGAATGAAACTTTGTCAGGAGAAGAGTGAATGAAGAAGAAAGAGCTTGTTTCCCTTCCCAGATTCCTCCTGTATTCACAGGAATTTGGCTCCTGGTGAAAAGCATCAGATGGGGTATCACAGAAGTCCCAGATCCAGCACCTGGTGAAGCACTGGCACTTAGGTGTAGACCACATGTAATGAAGCCCAAATTGCCAAAGGGAGTGAGAATGGCCCTGTGAGCCCTGAGAAGGAATGCAGGATGCACATTTATGTGGCCAGGATGGCAGAGATCCTGATCACACAGATCCCATCAACAGGTCAAAAGGGTACTTCAGTGCAATCCTTCCTGTACTGAAAGTCAAACATTTATTTAACCCCTTGGGAGAGCAGGCTAGTCCTTTTCCTCCTCAGCCTGCTGTTGGATTGCTTTGAGGGTGTCTGGGAGCACTGTGGAGGTGGTCCCAGCCAAACACTTCTCTGTCTGCATGTGTCTGCAGTGTGCTCCTGCCCCAGCATGGGCTGCACTGTGGCCTTTCCAGTTAAGTGCTGACATCAAATGAATAGCTTCTCCACAGCCTTTGCACCTTCCAGTGCATCCGTGTGTTACTCCTCCATGTCCCTGGCTTACGGAATTGGTCAAAGGTGAGGAGGGAGAAATTTGGATGGGATTCCCTTGTTAAAACCCTGAAAGCAGGCACATTGGGATGCTAGTAATAATCCTTCTGTTTCTTAGCATATGATAACTGCCTCCTAAAATATTAATCAAATCATGTCATGTGATCCTAAAAATAGACTTTCCAATTCCACTCTGTTCTTTCCTTAAGGTTTCTTGTCTGTTGTGGTTTAACCTTTTCTGGCATTTCACTGATTGTAGCAACTGCTTTTCCAGAGAATTGCAAAACCTCGTGCCCTTTGCCAGTGTGTACACACCAATGTACATCTCTCACACACCACTCAGCTTTCCCATAGTTTTGGTACAAGAATCTCCTCACAAGTATGTACCTACATTAATCCACCCAAGGACACCAGAGAAATTTATTCTAAAACACAGTGCTGCACAGTCCCAACATCTTTCTAGCTTAGCTACCACCTCAACTATCCTGGCCCCCTCCAGGACAAGTCAGAAGCTCCACACATGTGTCAAGATTTTGGGGAAGCCAATAAGCATGTGTACCCCGGCAGGTCTTGGAGCACCCGGACTTCATTGCTTCCTTTCTGCTGCTGCAATGCTAATGGATGAAGCTCTATAAATATTTGATTGACCTGTCACTGCCATGCTGCTCTCATTTATCACTTGCTCAAGTTGGATCCGAATTACTTTGGAATATTTTGTGCTGTCTTTACAGAGTGTTCAATTTTTCTCTTGCAAACCCCACTGCCCCCTTCTCCACACCACCTCCAATGCAGCACAGGACACAATGGAGCAGCTCCTGAAAATAGCCCTTCCTGGGCCAGGAAATAAAACAGAGCCAAGTGCTTGGGGCAGTGGGACAGAGAAAGTGAATCTAAAAAGCTGCAGAAATAACGCAGACAGGGCAGGGTGATGCATGTAGGGTGAACCCACCCAAGCCTCAGTATGAGGGAATACATACCACAGTGTATGAGATCAACAGCCCCTCTCTGTTCTTTCCATAGTGCTGTGTCCCAAAAGAGGATCACAGATTTACAAGAAATTCAGGTAATTTGCTCGTCATGTTACCCATAGGAAGTGAGTAATTCTCTTCGCTCACCACTCTAATCAGAGCCTGGGTATTTTACTAGCAAGGGCTCAGGAATAAATTAGGATATATAGTCCATACAATCAAATTCTATTCTGTTCATTTTCACTCCTGTCTTCTTCAGATTTTTACATTTGGGATGAAATCAGCAGATTTTAGGGCTTGTGGAGATTGAAATGACTGTGTTTAGTGATGCAGCCCCTGCTCACGCAGAGACCAGTGTTGCTCTTACTCATGGTAATGAGCCCCCCAGGGTGCTCGTAGCTGCCCTGGGCTGCCACAAAGGCCTTTGCCTTGATCCCCCTGCAAACGCTCACTACATCTGCTCCAGCACTTCCAGGGCCAGTCCAGCCCCACCGTCCTCCCCACTGATGCCTCACAGCCTTTTACTATGGATCCACCTGCAAAATCCCAGGGCTGAGCCAGCTCTGGAAGCTGGGGAGGACTGGCGTTGGAAGTAGCGTGTAAATCCCATGGGCTGAGTTACCTCTGCACAGATAAATCCTTCTCTCAGCCTTCAAAAAACAAAAGCCTGACACATTGAACTACTTCTATCATTAGAATTACCCCTCTCATTAGCTCTCCCCCTCTGCCTCCTCCCTTCCACGTGTCAGCAATGTGCCGATCCATCCTGCTTACACCAGCTCTTACCTACACTCCAATTACTTTCTCATCTCCCCCACTGGCTGTTTTCAATACTATTATCTGCTGCATTTGCTGGATCCGGCTTTCAAGCGTTTGACTGATGCCTGATTCCTGTAACCAGAACATGTCTGTTGATTGGACTGTCAATGGATTTCTTGGCAGAAAGGGCACTGGGCCTTGCAAATGTGAAACTGTATTTCAATCTCATTTAGGAGGGAAGAGAAAGGAGAAAGAAAAATACCCAAAAGCTACATTTTCACTTGCTCTCTTTGAACAAGTGCTTTAAGTAAACAAGCATTTTACCTTTTTTTAATAAGGTCATTTGTGACATCACTTTCTTATCAGAAAAAGGAACATTTTGTGTTTTGTATTTTCAGCCCATCTTTATTTTTCAGCAAACGACTTCTTACAGATTCTTCTGTGGGGAGGAAAAGAGTGGGGAGTGGGGTGGGGGATATACGTCCATCCCTGTCTCCTGGCTGCCCACAGTGACACCTGGCTGTAACAAGAGCAAGCAAAGCCAGCTCTGGTCAGCCTTCCCCACACCTGCTCGAAGCCAGAGCCTCTCTGGAAGAATGCACCTCTGACTTTCCTAAATAACAATGCAATTACCTTCAAAAGCTGGCAGCCAAAGTACGTGCTGAGAGATGGCTACCATTAAGAAGAAATTATCTGCTCTCAGGGAATGGTCAATTTGTTAACTTGTGAAGGAGGAGAAAGATGCCAGTTACAGATCGCATGGGTGTGAGGACCATGGTGGCAGAATTGCAGCTTCACCAGGGGGAATCTCCTGGGGATTGAAGGAGGAGTCCTGGGTGAATTGGATCTGGTGCACTTTGCTCCCTGTGCTGTGCAGGTGCAAATAAGCAGGTCCCCACCATGCCGTTCTCTTCCATGCATGGGGCAGGACCCATTCCATGCGTGGAAGCCACTCGTGAGGAAACAGCTAAATGGTCCTGCTGCTGGAGGCCTGAGCTCAAACACACCTGGCCTGTCCCCTGCCCGGGGCTGAAGGAGGCTGCCAGAATTGCTGGTATCACCCAAAGTTCCCAAAGCCCCAGGGTAAGGAGATGCATTAGCAAAACAAAAAGAGGGGAAAGACAATTTTTGAGACAGGAAAGATTGAAGCATGGATAAACTGAGGTATGAATAAATTACTTGATAGTTAAATAAAACATTTGAGGTTGGCTTCCATCGAACTGTGCATTTAGGGCTGGACAGGTGAGCTCTCACACACTAAATATTTTTTTCCCACTGCCTTATCAAGGGCTCTTTGATGGATAAAACCAGGATATCTGATCTGTGCAGGGAGACCCTAATTCTGCTTAATGTTGAGGTAACCTTTGATATTGCACCAAACTGCAGAGAGCACCATGTGGCATTTTCACATCTAAATGCAACCCCAAGAAGCCCACCAGTGAGTTAGATGGGGAAACAGCTAAAATCACTGGTGTTGACAGGACTGTCTGAAAATATCAGCATGTTCAAACTCAGAGGTTTGCTTGAGACCTTTCTGGAAGACAAAAACAATCCTCAATTGCTCAGAAATGGATCTGGTGGGCTTACAGTGCTAAATAAACAACAGCAGAATCAGGGAGCTTTGAAAGTGACAAGATTTTCTAGGTCACATTGTCTTTTTTTTCCCCCTTGGCCAATACAGACTGTTTTGTAGATCGTAGCCTTGAGACCTCCTTCCAAACCAACCCTAAATGTTACAAGCAATGTGGTTTGACAACTGCTTAGTGGATTCACACAGGCATCAGCTTTGTAGGTGCTGAAGCTGTTAGGGTATAGCTGGTAATCTAAGCAAGTATGTTTTGAATATTTATTACCTTTTTAAGAGGAATGAGCTGGGGAAAAAAAAATAGTCTGGAAAAGAGTTGTGCAGAAAACTACTCCCTGAAAAGGGATGAATAATCACTTTCTTCCCTCCTACTAGACCTGATCCACTGCTCCCATCTCTCCCCCTTCTCATGGGCTCCTGGCTCGGGTGAAGCAGCCCAGATGTGGAGGAGGGGATGGACATGAAACTAGTGCCTTTTCAAACCTGGAAAAACAGGTAAAACTGGACTTCACTGTCTAAAAGCCAGAGCAGAGGCAGAACCAGGCCTGCCATGGGAGATGGAGGAAGGAGAGTGTTGACAATGGAGGGCAGAGTGTGGTGCTGGGATTTCTGGAGAGTTAGGTCCATCTCCTCTCGCAGAGAGAATGAATTTTCTTTTTTATCACTCTCCTGACTTCTCCAGCAAAGACATTGCATAATCACTGGTGCCTGTAGTAAGGAAAATGTAAATATGTCAGGAAACACAGACTTAGTGTAGCATCTGTCATCTCCGGGTCAAGCGGTGGTCTCAGAGGATGGAGCCTCGTGTAGGGAGCTCAAAGAGGGTGAAGCAAGCGCATCTGCCAGGAGACAGTCAGCTCCTACAGAGCTAGCCAGGAGACCTGGGCTTTCAGCTCAAAAATCCCATTCTGGGGAAGTGAAACAGGCTCCTGGCTTCTCCAGTAAGACTTGAAGGAAAGGCATGGTTTCACCAGAAGAGATTTGCAAAAATCCAGACTTTCAGTCCTGCTACTGGACTTGTGCATTTTACAGATGTTTATGTCCAAGCCAGAACCTTGTTTCTCACAGCCACATTCAAAACACTTCAGCTTCAGGCAAACCCACACTGAGGCTCCCTCGCTGAGCCCTGAGGAAAAGGGAATGGGACAGGAGGCAGTTTTGGGTGCTATGGACTTGCTGCTGTGCAACGGGGACTCTGGGCTCAGTGCTGGGAGCCAGGGGAGCTCAGTGCCTGCTCCAGTGGTGACCACAGGCACCCCCTGGTTGCACTCCTGGCCCGCCTGTTGCATGGTGCTGGAGGGAAGCACAGGTAGGGGAATGCTGACAGAAAGGAGGGAGAGCAAAGAGCACAGCAGTCTGAAAAGCAGCAGCGGGCCAAGAGGAGGCTATTCCCCTGATACACCTCCTCTTCCCACTCCCCATCATGCCAGCAGCCTCTTTAGCTTCACACGGAGGTTGTGAGGATTCATTAGTTAATGTTTGTGAAGCGCTGTGTAGATGGAGAGAGCTATGTAAGTGCTAAGTATTATTATTATTACAGAGAGTCGCTGTTAAGGCAATGGATATGCTCTTAAGTGTCATTTCATATTTAATTAACGTACAATAATTGTCTTCCTAAACCTGCAGGTAAATCTTTATTCCTGACACTTCTTTTAAAGAGACATCGCAGCAGAGCTGCTGCTAATAGGCCTCCTCCCTGCTGGTCTCCGAGGGAGGAGTGGGAATAGCTGGGAGCAGGGGAAGCAGAGAGCCACCGGGAAAGGAAGGTAGCAAAGGCTTTTTGTTTTCTCCACCACACCTCTGTGCACACCCAGCGGCCCCACGGTGAACTGATCTGACCTGAAAGGTTTGCTCGGCCAGCCCCAAGGGAGGTGGATGCTGTCCCCCGAGTGGAGGGCAGGGCTCCTGGGTTTTCCCTGAGGTCAGGCTCCTGGCAGCATCAGCTGAGCACTGCACGTGCCTTCGGAGTAACTAAACACAGCTGCAGCTGTGCACCTTGTCATTATCAGCAGAATTAAAGAAATTTTTAAAAAAAGAGGATAGAGAAGCTTAAAACTGGGAATTTCCCTGCTATTTTCCAGGGACATCTTTGCCAAGAAATGGTATTCTCAGAGCTAGGCTATATATCTTTTACTGACAGAGGGAAGCAAGGAGAAATCATCTGTGGGGCCATCTGCTCCTCTAGCAAACGGGAAGGGGAAGCCTTGAAATGTTTGCATTTTCAAGAGAGACAGGGGAAGTAAAAAAAGCAGCAGTCCATCATGACCTCAGAAGTAACACGCCTACAGGAGACACAGGAAGTCACCGGGCCCTTCGTGTCAGTCTTTCTTACTCAAACACCTCTTTTCTCTAAAATTTGTTGACAAATCAGTGCCCTCTAAGGGCATACCCCCCAAAAGCCCAAAGGACAGTTTTTCCCCTGGGGTGCTCAGGGGGAGTCACAGATGCTGTGGAGGCAGAACCAAGCACTGCACCTTCATCTTTGTGACCCCCTTCCTGGTGACAGGCAGCTGCCCCCCAGCCCACATTGCTCTCCCCTTACTCCCAGCACAAACACGCCCTTCTGGTTCCCACAACAACCCTGATGTGATCGTCTGAATGTTCCTCATCAGCACTAAGTGCTCTGGAGGTCGCAGCTGATAAAGCTCCTGCCGCTGCCAAGGACCAGGCTTTACTCCAGCTCTGGCCCCAGCGTCACCCTCCCGCTCTCTCCCCATGGCCCCAAGGCAGCCGAAGTGACAGAGCCCTGGGAGCTCTCTCCTCATCTCCCCCTCCAACCTGCCCCGTTCTTCCTCTGCTCTCATCTGTTCCATTTGCAAGGCTTTCCTCCGTGGCTTTCGACATCAGCTGGGGAGGGGGAGCGGAGAGCAAGGAGGGGAGGGCAGGGAAGAGAGGAGGGGATGCTACCACGTCAGAGAACCTGGGAAACCCCTGAGGGCAAGGTTGTGTGAGCAAGAGGGGCTGCAAAATGAAGGGGAGACAGTAGCCACTGAACAGCCATACAGGAGCTGCAGGGAGAGGGAGGATGTCAGCTGGCAGCTCATGGTGAGATTTAAAAATGTAAACTCAGATGTAAGGTCAGACTGGGGGTCGCAGGAAAATGGGTCAATTTTTTAGTCTGATTTCGGGTGTAACCTCTCGTGGTTCAGAACATAACAGAGGTCAGTGAATTGGCGAAGTGCTGTCAAGACCTCAGGATGCTCTCCTGGCATCTCAGACTACCACAACTGACTGTTTAATTGCCAGGTCGGGGGAAAGAGGGCAATGTGTGCTCAGGGAGAGGTGGAACTGGAAGGGTTGGGGCAAGGGCCAGACTGCTGCCTGAAAGGGATATTGGTGAAGTTCATCCTCAATGCAGACACCACATTCCTGTGATTTGTGGCTAAAGGAAAAGCACCTCTGTAACAGCACTTCTCACTTTTGCAACTCATGCACTTTGCAGTTTTTCCTGGATTCCCAAATGGCTTCACTTGCCAGAAATACCTTTCACCAACTATCCATCCTAGCAGACACAAGATCTGCACTCATCACCTCCTGCTGCCCTTCCTTTGACTGTGTCAGCATCCCTTGCCACGCAGAAGCTTTTGCACCAGTCACTGGGGCAGTCCAGCCTGCCACAAACCTGGTGCTTTCTGGACCACACCGCCTCTCGGCTCCTTCACAAATGCAACCTTAGGCACCTTTTCAGACCCTGTAATTTGCAGATGTGGCTCACAATGCCCATGGCACTTCTTCCATTAAGGAATCAGACTGATGTCTTTTTACTATCCAAAAACCCATTTCCATGACTTCTTGCCCTGTGTGTGTCTTCTGCAGATCTTTGGGGAGATGGTTTGCAGGGTCTGTCCACTTTTATTTCCTTCACAGTGGCTATAAGGAACCCCGCAGTTCAGCCATCTTCTTCTGGGTTGGTTTTATTCTTTGTACTCAGCTGCAGTCTAGAAAGGAGAAGCAGTAGAGATGTACTTGAGGAAGGAGAGACCTAAAGAGACCCTTCAAGTTAGCATATAAAATCAAAACATAAAACCACTAAAAGTCTCAACAAATGGGTGACAAATAATGTATATACTTACTGCTGACATGGTCTCCTATCTGACATACTGAATAATGGCACGAATTTTTAATCCATCTTTGGGGCAGAGATTGAACTCTCTCTAGAAATATATCTCATACATTTTGGATACTGCTGTTCATTAGTATTATCAATGCTCTCTTTCCCCCAAGAGCTTTCTTCAATAGTCATCACCCTGCATTGCAGGCTATCCAATAGAAAACTGGAACAATGATAAAGAATAAAAGGAAGAAAGAAAGGAAGAAAGAAAGGAAGAAAGAAAGAGAAAGAAAGAGGAAGAAAGAAAGAGAAAGAAAGAAAGAAAGAAAGAAAGAAAGAAAGAAAGAAAGAAAGAAAGAAAGAAAGAAAGAAAGAAAACTTTTTGCTCACATCACAGCAGATCTTAAGAGCAGACGGAAGATAATGTCACCACCAGTTCTAAAGGAGAATACAAAAAAATATCATTAAGGAGACTGTATTTCAACATATTGTCCAGGAAGTGTTCTAATGTCCAAAAATACAATAATACTCAGAACAATCTAGCATTTTCAGGATTCAAGTGTGTTTCTACCTGTTTCTGAAGGGAAAGGCAAGAGAAAGAATCCAGTTGCTATGGAAATCAGGCCATCTCCATGGGAATTCAGAAAGTAGAGTATCCTCTTGGCCAGTAATTCAGTCACTGAGCAGCCATTATTTGGCCATGGCATTGAACAAATCTGAGCTGCTCCCAGGATATATCATTTCCCCACCACTGCTGCCCTGTCTCAATGTCAACTAATTTCATGAAGAATTGGGTTCTTACTGAAGTAAAGAAGTTGTTTGGTGGGTTGCTTCTATGCAGGTGTGTCTTCCGCTCCTGTTATTGGGATACAGATTTATGTGGGTGCGAAAAATAGAAATTCCTGGGTTTGCAGCTCAGTAAGTGGTTTTGCTTTCACATTTGTTGCTGTGGAATAAAAAAGGGTCAGGTAGTTAAGCAGGGAATAAAAGACAATAAGGCCACATTAAAGAACAACAGTAGGAAGAGCTGACAGTGTTGTGCAAATCCATCAGGGCTCCGCCCTTTGCCTAAGGAATATTGATGGTTTAGCTGGGGGATCCCATCCCTTTGCCCTAGGCAGGTGTCACTGGCTCTGCTGCTCCTGGGCACAGGTGATTGCTCAGAAGCTCTGACCCCACAGGGGACCCCATGCACAGGTCTCCCTGAAGACCACTGGTCCCCGTCTCTGGTTTTGCTCTGGTGTCACAGTGTGGAGGAGGTCAAGACAAGGAGTGTCACAGGGTGCTTTGCTGCAGAGCTTTTCTCTTTTGTCATTGTATTTAATCAGTGACATTTGGTCATTTAGTCAGGGCATTTGGTCCCTAGAGCCCAGGAGACTGGATATTGCCTGCTGAAGTCAAAGGAAGCTCTGACATGGCTGCTGGGAAGCAAGTGATGGATTCACGGTGCTGAAAGCCCTGCTTTGACTGCTATGCAAACACCATATATTATATCTCTAAGTCCTGTACAAGCCAAGAAGATTAAAAAACACCTTTGTCGGAAAGATCCTTGGTTGGATATGCCTTTGTTCAGGGGGACGGCTGCATTACGGTACAAATGCATGGATGTCATTCAGCGCTGGGGAAGTTAATGGGGCTTTATTTGAATACATCTCAGTGGGTAAGTGAGGCTCACAGACAGAAATGTCTATCTGGTGTACGTGTGTCAGAGAACACCACCTGACAGTGATGGAAAGCTGTTTGATGTAGTTTCATCTTTCAATACGTTTAGATTTTTAGCGCTCAGGCTAAGTTGCCCAACTTAATTTGCAATCATTTAAAGTAAGGGTTAAGTGAAGGTCACAGGCTACTCTCATTTAGAGTGAAACCTCTGCAATACTTGCACGCTTTGACCTTTTCAGTGTTTTCTGATTCCACTGACCAGCTGCACTCTTTATAGCACTGTTAACCTGTGAGCAGCGTGAGGATTGGTCATCTCCCACAGTAATGCAGAAAATATTAAAAGGTTAAAACAGTTGAAAATATTCCTGGCAAGAGCAGGTACCGAATCCCTAGGAACAGATTTTGTGTATGTGTAGCAGGAACATCCTGCTCTGCAAGGTTTGCATTAGAAGTAAATCGAAGAGAATGCAAAACAGGGCTGTACACAGATGGAACCAGGTCACATAAGTTCAGACAGCTCTGGCTGCAGGTTATCTCAGCAATCAGCTCAGTGGAGAGAGAGGTTTAATACAAATAGGGATCCATGCTGTCTCAGGGCTCTAAAAAACGATACTAAAATAAATTCCAGCACTAACGCAAAGCTAAGGACTCGTGTCTTTTCCAAACGTCACACGTGTAACCCCAGGAAATGTGAGGCTTCAACATAACTGGAGTTAATGGCAATGAACACTGGGTGTGTAGGGGATGGGATGTGCTCTCTCAGTTCAGCAATGCTCAAAAGGTCAACTCCTTGTGATACCCCATCTTTTTTTATGCTCTACCTTCTTCCCCCCAAGTTTATGATCCAGTTCCTAGATTTGCAACTCTCCCCTCTACCTTTCATTAAGAGAAATGGAAAAAATTTAAACCCAAACTGCCATAGTAAGTCAAGCCTCTTGTCTTCCCAGTATTGTGTTTTCCATGGCAGGGGCTGGTCCCAGATGCCTCCTAATCACAAGCTATCGCTCATACACACAGCTTTGCAGTTTTGCCCAATGTCACAAATACCTGGAGAAGGGAGAAGCAGATAGTTTATTTTGAGCACTGAGAGGGGCTTTATTTCATTGTGATATACTCCAAGTGTACAGAAAGGGTCAAAAGTCTCAGCTTTTGCCCTAGGAGTTCTGACTGCCGCAGGCTAAGCCTCCAACTCTGAGATCTGTGTAAGAGAGCAGTGGGAAATCACTCCTCATTAAAAATTCAAGTTGTCCAATACGTTGGTCAAGGTCTGACAGAGTTTTCAGTCTGCAGCTCTGAGAAAAAAAAGAACAGAGTGGGAGGTAGAGACTGCCCCCTCTCCTCCTCCTCCTCCTTCTCCTCCTGATCATGCCCGTGAAGGGCCATGGGCTTCTCCAGCTTTCTCCACCCTGACACAGCCAGGAAGAGCACGAAAGGGCCGTTTCCCTTCCCAGACCCCCTCTCAGCGTGGCAGGGAAAGGGCTGGCGTTGCAGGCGCTGATGGCGATGGTACGTGATCCGCAGTCAGCAGTTTGTTGCAATCAGAGCTTCTGCTGAGCACGTCTAAAGCCTGCCCCTTTCCTGTTAATTGAATGTAAGCCCTTTGGTACTTGTGTGTCTTTGATCTCGCTCCCAACGAGACGTAAGGCTATTAAGGCAGAGGGATGGGGCGAGCACAATGCTGGCAGTAATCTGTGTCAGGATGAAGGCACGTTACGAAAGACACGAGGAATGAGATGGAGCAAAATTCCACCCCCCCCCCCTTTTTTCAGATCCAATCCCAATGGGTGCTTTTTAATATTCACTGGATACCGACTACAAAGCGGTACAAGTGATGGACATAAGGGCGGAAAAATCATGCAACAAGCGCATGTAAAAAATCCCGTTTGCACCAAAACACCCCTGCATCTCTAAAGCAAAGACTACCTGCTCACCAGGGGATATAAATGACTCCTTGAAATAAATGCACATTACTGCATTCATCAGGCAGCGTTACTGCAGGATTTGAACACTACAAAACACAGTGCTACAGAGAATTGCTGATCATATTGAAAGCAAAACAATAAAAACATGAGAAATAAAAATATTTGAAGTTAATTTCTTCAATTTGTTTTGTGCCTGGAGCAGTAACTGTTTGGACTAGGGATGACTTGTAGGTCTAATGGTTAGGTCTGTGATAGCAAAACCAGACACAATTTTAATAGTTAAAATGTCACTGTTAAGCATCATTAAAATAAAAACTCATCTCCCTATCCTGGTTCTGCATTTTATCCCAGGATTACCAAAGTGGGTGCTTATATAACATGCTACATATTTCAAAGCAAATTAAAAAATTAGCTAGTAAATGCACATAATGCCTATTTGAAGGGATGGAGGTAAATGTACTGCACCTTTCAGACAGTGTTAGGCTTATTGTAACATCATGCTTTTCAGATTTAGGGATCTAAAATTATGAAGCCAAAGTATCTGGTTTTGGGACCTTTTAAAATGCTTAGTTTAAAACTGAAAGGACATCCAAGTTGGTTATTATTTCATGATTAAAGTTCACTGGGATTTTTCTGAAATATGTTCCTAAAAAAATGGAAATAAAAAACTGAAGAAAGGAGAAGACAACCTGAAACACTTCGGTCTGATTTTGTCTGGTTAAAAATTAAACAAGAAAAATTTATGCTGGACAGTTAAAAAAAAAAAAAAAAGCAAATCTTGTAGTAACAGAAGGGCATTTTTAGCCAGCTCGGACCGGAGCAGAGGATATGCAGACAACAGTGACAATTCCTATGTGCTACAGATCCTCATATTCCATAAAAATCTGACAACGAATTTTAGCATCTGCAATCACTGGTCCAGTGGCCCTTTGTTATGCTTATCCACAGTGTCCACTCAGAGAGGCTGGGTGGTCTGTGGTTATGCTACAGCTTATTCCATATTCAGCAACCTCTGCAGGGACCCAGGTCTCTGGTGGCACTTTTTAGGCAGGAAAACATGCTCCTGAAGGTGCTTTGAGAAGAAGGAGCTCTGCCACAAGGCAGCAAACCCTTGTTCATCTGCAGCCCCCCTCCTTTTGCAGCTCTGTGGTGCAATGTCTCTCCTTGGCTGTCTGTGGAGAGTCTGGATCCTGGGCCAGTCCCCCGAGAGCTCTGTTCTGGTGCTGCTGACAGACAACAGCAAAACCTCCTCCCCTGAGGCAGGACCATCCACCAAGCTCGTACCACCAGTGTGTTTGGATCGTGGACTCTCCTGCCTGCCCGGTCATCCCATCCTTGATAATGGCAAAACCCACCTACAGCAGCAAGTCCTGAGCCTTTAGGAGACAGAAGTTCCTGATGGATGGCTTGATTGTCTGTTTTCAAAATATAGTCACGTGCATGTGAAAAATAGGATCAAACTGACTTGCTTCCTATGAAAACAAATTCCAGTGCTTGGAAACTAAACATAATTTTAAATGTTATCAACCAACTAATCATATTTTACCTCTGTTGGTATTCCATTTTTCTGGTATGAACCTGGGTCAGTTTTGCATATGTCCAATCTATTTTATATATACATGTTCACTCTATTTGCACACTCAGATGGGAGACATATGCCTCTTCTCATTTGGGCAGGCCATAGTGTTATTAAAATGGAAATGTGCAGGCTTTGGGATCCAACTGCAACATATGTTTAAAAACGAAAGATAATTCTTTACTTGTAACTACCAGAAGAACTCAGAGCTTTTGACTCCATGTATAATTACCATGAGACCTTAACAGTTTAATTCACTAGGTAATTACATGGTTATTTTTTGTTCTATAAAAGGTAAAGAGGTAACATTTAATTTACAGGGTGCTGCATAATCCTGTAATTACTCAGTAATTTCTGTGTCGTCATACAATAAAAGCAGGGGCCTTTCTGTGGCCCAGATATGACATGAAGGAAAGTCAAACTGAACTCAGCATTGTCAGGAAAATCAGGGGAATTCTTGGCCTCCTTCAGATATGAAACTGAGAGAATGAGGAGTTGAGAAAGTGAAAGACATGGGCCTTAAGTGCAATGGCAGCCGTTTGCAAATAAGGAATTTCCCTCCCGGGTCGGTGCCATCTCTTGCCCTCTAGGATTTTGGAGAACCAGCATTGCCGTGGGTTCAGGCCTTCCATGCCCCTCTTTTCTTGCTCCATGCCTTTGCAGCCCATCTATTAGAGCTAACGCCTAGAAGAAGGGCCTGTGACATGGGTTTTGTTTCTATAACTGGCTGATTATTGTTTCTATTGCCCAATAACTAGTTTGACTGTGAGGATAAGCTCTCCAATTCTCCACAGAACGGAGCAGCAGTGATTACAAGAAAGATGGCAATTTCTGCCAGAAATAAACTCAGAGCTCTTGTTAAGAGCCCTTCTCTCAGTCCTCTGAGTTGCCTGACCTGGAAGTGACTGTATTTCTTAAACGACAGGTAGGACATTTCCAACCCTACAATGTCATGCATGTTCTCCTTGCTCCTGCCACACTGCTCTTAGGATCCCCCTTCTTCCCCTGCTCCACCAGCACAGTAGTCAGGCCTTCATTCAGGGTGTCTGAACATGTTACACTGCCCTTTTCACTTCTCTGCAGATTTAACCATGATGTCCTGTCAAACGGGGCTTTGGCAAACACATATATCCTGTTTACCCAGAAAAGATCAGCCAAAGTCTTGTTACATCTGCATCACTTTCCTCTGCAAATTGTGACATGTTCAAAAAGGCATTTGGAAATGACAGGATCTATCCCCTGATCAGCACTGGGCACCTGCAGCTTCCATCACCTTCAAGGGCTCTGGGGACACCCCCCACGCTCGTGTTCCAGCCTGTGAGAGAGGATTCGTCCTGGGCTGAGCCCACAGTGAGGAGAGCAGCGCACATTTATATAAATAAAAGCAGCACCTGCAGTTATTAACAATAAAATAAAGAGCCTATTAATCTTCATGTTTCAGGGTATCGGTGGCTAGTGCCAGGAAATCATCTCCCCACAGCCCGGGATAGCAATGTACAATTGCCTGGCTACAGACACCAGGATCTCTTCCTTTCCCTGGACTGTCCCTTTTCCTCTCTGGCAGTGTCATTTTTTCCATGCTGTCCTCTGAGCTGCAGTGAGATCCCACTTGCTGAAAGAAGGTATGAGAGGGCAGTAAACATGATTTCTAAGGTGCAGCACTCACAGTGCACACCACAGCCCTGGTAAAAAATATCCTTGTTCTGCCAGTGTACTTTAGGCATCCACTCCCCTCCACTCTTGACACAATAACCCATAAAAACTGTGGTCTAATGCATTAATAATGCGCGAGTAAAGGTCCCAAAGTGGCCATTGACATTATAGCCATTAAGGTGCAGTGTGTCAATAACAATGCATGGCATGAGAGCAGACACTCTGCCCGCGTGTGTGAGCACACATCCCCTCTGCTGTTTAATCCTACGCAGTGATTTCCAAGTCGCATCAGCTTCTCTCTGATCTTGGGGGACTAACACGACAAGAATCCCTACGACTGCTACCCTGTGCATTTAACAAGAGCTGTTTCAGCCCGGGAAGGATGGAGAGATTCTGAGCCTGCCTCCTCTCACACATACAATAACTTATCGGGCTGACAGAGCCTGACCACAACAGTGTTCCTGCACTGTTAATTTCCATGGCATTTTCTGTTAACATGAACAGAGCAGTGCCCTCCTCTGGGATGCCAACGCTCCATAGATCTAGGCGTCTTCCTCAGAGGTGGAGATATTCCATGTAGGCCTATAAAAAGGAAAATTAATTGTGTCTACACACCCACACACTTTCTTAAAATACCACTAATATTTTACATTTCTCCAGTGGCTTTTATCCTAGAAGTTTAGGAAGCACTTTGAAACCTTAAGTCTACAGCTATCACCCCCATTCCCTGCGAAAAGAGCCCTCTCTGCTGTGCAAGGCAGCAGCTGCTTGGCAGCGTCTCAGAGCCACCAGCAGGTCAGGACAGGACGTGAAGATGTCTGTTCATCTCTTAAAGAACAGCTGATGAGCAGAAGGCAATTTAAAAGAAGCGATATAAAGGATCAATTCCTACCATATTATAAGGCCATTTAAAAAGAAGTCATTTTGGAAAGGAGCAGCTTTCTGTAATGTCTCTAGACTGCCCCAGTGTGCAGAAGAACTGCAGGGTGGCTGGGTTAGCTGCGCCATGTGCCAGGAGTTCAGCAGAGCACACTGGACCCCTGGGTCATTAGGGAATCAGGATGCACAAATTCATAATTTGGAGTGTTGTTACTACTCCTCTTACCTTTTCTACCCTCCTACAAATCCTTGGCTTTAAGCCCTGGGCTCACCCATTCTCCAAGTGAGCTTATAGATATTAACCTAAACACAGTTGCAAGTTACAGGATTTCTTCTCCTCCTCCCTCCTCGGAGGTGGGGAAGCAGCTCCTGTGAGCACTCCTACGAGCTCCTTGGCTAGGGCACCTCGTGTTCAGTGCTGCTTGCCCACACCAGAGCCCCACAGCCCTGGACACCCCTGAACCCCCCCTCAGCTGGCACACTGCGCACCTCCTGAAGGTGCGGGGAAGGGCGTGTGAGCTGGGAGCCAGGACACCCAGTGGCTGCTCCCCCACTGATGCCAGGGGCTGCAGAGTGCAGAGCGATGTGAGCAGTAACCAGAGGCTGCCAGGGACATGCAGGCACTGGCTAATTTATCCAAGCACTGTGCACGCTCCCATCAGGGCTCCCTTGCTGTACACAGGCTTTAAGCAAAGCGTGGATGCTGGCTGTGAAAGGCAACAGGCAGTGCTGCCCTCCTGAATGTGACATGAGCTGGCTTGGGGAATAAATAACAACTTCAAAAGTCATTCCTAAAACTTGTAGAAAGACTTAAAGGCTGCCCATCCAAGCATGAATGAGCACTGCTCCTTACTGAGGATGGGAGCAGACTGCTGGAAGGAATGAGAAGGAGCAGGAATCAGACTGGGGAAGGAGACATAAGAGCAGCCCAGTGAAGGGGAAAACTGGGCAGCTGTAAGTGAACACCAGAGACAGAAGGGGAGAGCCCTGTCAAACATAGTCTAAAACTGTCTTTTACAGGTTAATCAATCTTCCCAGAGGGACTCTCACTCAGGAAAAGAGATAAGCATCTCAGACTAGAGGGATCAATGGCACTTGTGTATGGCCCATCTCAAGCTCCAGTGACTCCCTCTGGGACACAGGAGCCAAGAGAAGGTACCATTTGCTCCTTACTGGGCCAGAAACTGCCAGAAGAGCTCTGGCTGCAGAGACGCAGGCTTTGGTCACCACTGAAATGGGGATGGTGCAGAGAGAAACTCTCTTTTGCCCCTCTGAGAAGGTACATGCATCTGGGCTGATGAGCCACAGCAGTGCTTTGGATCTTGCTGGTTGACTTCCCCTCACCTGGAGTTGGAGCAAAGGGAAAACCGGGCTGACTTCCTGAAAGGACCAGAGCAAATTACAGCTTTCTGCTCTGCCCTGAAGTAGCAAGGAAGGAGAAGCACATCATGTTGCTGACCCGCAGCAGAAGAGACTGACAGTGAAAGAGGGATCTGTCTGGCTGCCCCGTGACACTGAATTTAAAAAAGAAAGATTGCTCAGTCCAACCAAGCGAAAAACCTTCTGCATTTTCCCAGAATATATTTTCATGACTTGGTTAACCCTATGATTAACCCTAGGCCAGACATCAGAAACTCTGCTCACCAGAGAAGGAGGAATGTGGAATATTGCTTATTTCATTCTGAGACAGAGAAAAGGCCAAGCTACAGGCATACTGACATGATCAGCCCACTCTTAAATTTTAGGGAAATAATGGTGTGCTGTAGAAAGCCTGAATCACACCTCCAGAAGCTGCAGAAAGGTGAGCAGAAAGCAAGCAAAATGCTTAGCATAGAACTTCCCAGTTTCATCCACACAGGCTTCCGAAAGAGAAGAGGAGAAAGAGGGAGAGTAAGGGTTTGAATCAGAGGTCATTCACTGCAAGAAGCAGGAACTATCAGGTCCCATGCACAGCATCTGGCCCACATCCTGCACTGTCAGTGCAGCCAATGGTATTTTAAGCAGATTGACAGAGATGTAATCAGGATCAGGAACGGGCAATGTGCATATTTGCTATAGAGAAGGCAGTCAAACACTTGTTCTGCACATCAGGGGAATCATTGACTCCCACAAGTGGAACATCCTCCACAAAGTGTTGCTATTTTGAACTTCGTGGGCTGCTGCCCATCACTTCTGAACTTAGTGAGGTTTTATAAAAAACCCCAAGGATATTGAAAGTATTCTGCTCCTGAAAAAAACAGTAACAGTAAAAAGCTGAAGGCTTATGATTCACTCTGAAGAACTGGAAACAGAGATTTCAGTTGGGTCAGCCCTTGGCATGAGATATGTAAAATGGAGCCAAGCTGAGGAATGGGAAACTGTAGAAGTTGCTGTGTAGTAAATGCAAGTGCTGGAAGTGAAAGGCAGTGTATTTTTGAAGTGTATTTCCAGGCAAGTAGGGCACAAGTAGTAATGCAGCTCTAAAAAATGCTAAACAGGTGTTTCATGGCCTTGGTGTCCTCTTTGATACCAAGTGAGTTCCCTGCGCTGCTCGCTGGGGCTGACGGAAGGGAGTTGGTTTGCCTTTGCAAGGCTTCTTGTTTTGATTCTTGCACAGATGCCAATGTCAGCATGATGCTTGCTTTGAGATCACACCAGAGGGTAAAATCACTCCTCGTGTTACACGCAGGGGACTTCCAAGGGGATTTTGGTAAAAATTCTACAGAGCTGCAATTTTTTTCAAATTGTGGTGACAACCACATTTGACTCACACCTCCTACCCCAATTCTGTGAACAAACCTCATCTGAACTTTGAGTTAATTGCCCAGACACAGCTGGTCTGGCTTGCAGTGCCACTGTGCATACTTCAAATGGCAGTAATTTCTAAAGGAGAAAAGGGATGCTGGATTTTGCTGAACACGATGATTTTTGCCAGCTCTCTTGATCCCACCATCTCAACGTCACCATCTATGAGAAGCTCTTGCTAAAAGAGTTTGGCACATTGACACTCATCTGGCCACAATGCCAAAGGACCTTGGACAACCTGTGACTGCTGGAATACTGTCCAAGGACACATCCTCCCTGCTCCCAAGGCTGTGGCTGTTTTGAAAGCATTCACTCACAGAGAGGATGCAACTGGCTTCAGCTACACTCAATCTCTGCACACAAGGGCCACTGCAGTGGTTTGCTCCACACACTTCAAGGCCTGATCAATAATTCTCTTTCACCTGTTTTCCTGGATCCTGGGAAGACCAAAGAGATCTCTGTGTAGGTGCATCCCTGCTCTCTCAGGAAGCACAGCAGGTGTGCTTTGGTCTGAGCTGTGTCTGTTCACACAGAGTTTGAGCTACATGCTCTGTTTGGTGTCACATGGCAAAGGTTACATGTGCAATCCTAGCATCAGAAATGCACACAGAAACATTGGAGACAGGGAAGGACCTTTAGATGCTTTAATCACCTTTATATTCCATCTCCTGATATGTGCACAAGGCACAGTGAGATTCTTTGATACAAGACCTCAGCTCTTTGCCCACAGTATTTTAGTTTTGGAAGACATTTGCAGGCCAAAGCCCAAATACTCGTCCAGCAGCTATCCTTACTGAGGCAAAGATGAGACAAGATAGAAGAAAGAATGTGGGATATCACAGCCTTTGACTATCTTGCTTAGAGCTATCTAGTTACAGAGAGACAAAGGAGAAGAAAGGCAGCAGCATGGTCATCCCTGAATAACTTGGCTTCCCCCATCTCTTTTAGAACCCTTCCTATTATTTATTTTCATGACAATTTTGTTGATTAATTATAAATGATGCAATCAAGGCCCCTTCCATTTATGTCTGTTCCAATAACAGAGGTCACTGGTCCCTGCCCAGAGCACCCTGACTTCTGCCAGCCCACGTGCACCTCTGGCAGCCTTCTCCCTTCACCCAGAATGACAGGTTGCAGCCATGCAGCTCTGCAGATCCGGCCAAGAGAAGCGCCTTTCCCACCTCTCACCAGCACAACACTTCAGGGAAGGGGGAAAGCACAGTAAGAGACTGCTGAGAAGTGACCATGCCAAATGGGATTTCCCAAAGTGAAGTTCCACTGGCAGAGAGCCTTTCCTTTGCGAAGTGTCCCCCATCGCTAGGGACTGCATCCACGAGGACGGAGGGAGCAGCTCAGATGGCTGACTGCCTCGCTGTGGAGAGCTGGCACACTGCTTAGTTCAACTGTTTACTGTTATTTCTGCATGGCACACGACTGGGCACATGGAAATCTTTCTCCTCTGTGGCTGCCTGACAGACCTTAAAAATAACAGTGAGAACCAAACAATCACGCGACCAACAAAGCAGGGAAGAAAATGCTTTCCAGAATGAATAGAAGAAACTCTGCATTTTTTTTTTTTTCCTTTTGTGAATACCAAAGGACCATTCAAGTTCAGCAAATCAGACTGGAGCAGTTTAATGGCATTTGTGCCACTGTGGTGACCCGGAGCTCCAGTCAAGAGAAAGGCTAAGTGGTGTGTAGAGCACTACTCCCTCCCTGCCCAGCTCCTGGCTCAACATCCAGGATGAGGCCATGGCCTGTGCAGTGGGATGCTCCCTCTACCTGCACTCTGTCCTTAATTCTTTCCTCCAGGCCTCATTCCCTGTCCCTCTGCATTGGTGGGGAGGAGATAGATTAAGCCCAGGAAAAAGAGAGGTGTGGGTGAAGGGTGTTTTAAGATTTGGTTTTATTTCTCATTATCCTACTCTGATTTGATTGGTAATAAGTTAATTTCCCCAGGTTGGGTCTGTTGTGCCCATGATGGCAGCTGGAGAGTGATCTCTTCCTGTCCTTATCCCAGCCCATGAGCCTTTCATTATGTTTTTCTCTCCCCTGTTCTGAGGAAGGGAGTGACAGAACAACTTTGCTAGGCACTTGATGTCCAGTCAGGGTCAGTCCACTACAGTCTCCAATTAGCACCAATCAATCATTTTCATGAGCTGTTGGTGCATTGTACGAGCAGATGTGCTCCTGCAGACTCTGACGGGTCAGGTTGTGAAAACCAGGCATGTCTTGTCACCAAAATATTTTTATTTGGATGAGGTGGAATGAAGACACTGGACTAGCTGGGTTTATGATAAGGCAGACCAGGAGTTGCTTGCAAACTGGGTGCCTTCGGGAAAAGATACCAAAGTGTTTAGAAGGACATGGGAAAAGCCAAGGAAGGAGGCTGGGACACTTGAGCAGAGATGGTCGATGACACAAAAATCACAAACCACATCTGGTAATTGGGGCTGTGGTAGTGCTGGCTTGTGGTGCTATGGAGATTAGAGACTCAGGCAAACAGGATCAAAGGCAGGGAATTTTATAGGCAACAATCTGATTGGACCTGAGCAGGGATTTATTCATGAAGATCTGGAAATCACAACAAAACTGAACAGCTTTTTCATTACCTACCTAGCCCCCAGCGGTGACTCATGGCTCTGCAGAAAGCAAGTTTGGAGCACTTTTGCCAGCCTCTGTGAATTAATGGGGACTGACAAAGGTCAGTGACAAAAAAAAACCAGATGGCTTCACCCAGACTGGGGAAGGAGGTGACCTTAAACCTGAGCAGGACTTAATCCTCTGTCTGACAGTGGAAGCAAGGCAGTCATCATAACAGCGCTCAGGATCTGTGTGGCTTCGCATCTCTGATGTGAAGGATGGTGAGATCCAGAGACGAGGTTTGGCCAGCTCTGGTAAACTGGGATTTGGCCCTGCACTCCCCCGGGATTTTTCTGGGACCAGGCTTTTGGTGTGCTCATAGTGTGCAAAGGGGATGGTAAACAGATAAAACTACATGGCAACCTGAGCTCTTAGCATACACACATCAAGTTTGTTAACACTCACTTAAAAATTGCCAGCCCTCAAGAAAATAACTCGATACTCTGCAGAATTTTCAGAGTCTCCAGCACAGCAAAGTCAGAGCTCTGGTCTTAGACCAGATTATAACAAGTGTTGAGCTCGACAGGCAGAGAGGGGCTTCACTTTGACAGGCAGCCTCTGGCAGAGCTCTCTGTAACAGGCTACCAACCCAGCTGTCTCCCTGCCCCTCTGCCTGGGATAAGCACTCGCTGCCTCTGTGTTAACTTCTGCTGTCAGTGTGGAGTCTGATGATAAATCACTGTCTGGGGAATGGAGAGCATTGCAGTGCAGACAGAAACACCTTACCCAAATCTCAGCCTCAGGGGTCACATCCGCTGGCAGGGGAGCTGTGGGCACCTCTGATTGCTGCAGCAGGCTGGAGCAGTAAACATAAGGGCCAGAGCTCAGATCACGCCCTTGTATTTTCCAGCAGAAACCTCCCCCTCTTTGTGCAACATATCCCATTAAAGTGAATCACCTGATCTATGCACTTTGTTTTATTGAAAGAAGAGAAAAAAGATGGCTGTGACTTTCTTAGAGGGGGAAGGAAAGGGCTGACTACCCACCTTTCCTTCGGAACAAAATTGCAAAGCAAAAGCACTCACGTCCCCCTTGCTATGAGACCACCCAACCTGCACTTGCACAGGTTATTTTGCAACCTGGGACCTCCAGCCCAGCTGCTGTGCCAGGTCCCTTTGCAGGCAGGCTGGGATCTCACAGCTCACCTCCCTCCTCCAGATGTCTCTCAGCAGTGGGAGCGAAAGCCCACAGGTCTAGACAATTAAATCAAAGTACAAACTGAGGAGGTGAGTGTGCTCCCACGTCCCTATTAAAATGTATTAGCATCACCCGAGGGGGCTGGAAGACAATAGGCTTTGAGGAGAAATCCTGATGGGGAAGGAAGATTGTGTCTTATTTGAGAAGGGTGCAACTGAGCAGATGTGGTCAGTCAGTGCAAAGGGTTTAATTTCAGACAATCATCATCACTATCAACCCCAAACTTCAGGGTTTTCTTAGTTGAAAAATGATACAGCTCATTTGGTGTCAATAAATCCAGCTCCTGAGTGGAAAAAAAACCTTAAATATTTCAGCACTTTGGGGCTGACTCATGCTGAGCTTGAAATTCGTAGGTTTGCAGCAAGAACTCCAGCTATGCTTGAGCTTAATGAAAAAGTACACAGGCAGTATCCTTAGGAGCTAAACTGGCTTCTGCAGCCAGCAGGCTGGATTTTCACCATTGCCCCAAACTTTATTTTCCAGAAAGTACTCCCCACCACCTCTCATGAAGACATGAACTTCTGAGGCTTCAAGACTTCAGTGTTTTCGTTTATGGGCTCACCAACCCAGGGCATGAAAGCAGGAGCCTGTACACACTTAAACAGCACCAAAAGAACACCCCCGCCACTGAAGCTCCCTTCTGTTTGGGAGGATTGCATTGCATGTGCCCAACTTCTGCACTGGAGTGTGCTGAGCAGTGTGGGAGGTGATTGGGGACTGCGAAGATGAGGTGTAAGATCCTGCAGAGGAATGATGAGAAAAGAGATTCTCAAATGGTCCAGAGGAGGGAAGGACATGGGGGGAGCCCACCAGGAAACCCATCGTGATGGGAGATAAACGGGGAGCAAATCGGCCAGGATGCTGTGGCTGGATCTAAGGACAGTGCTCAAAGGAGGGACCCCAGATTTGACAATGGGACTTTGCTTAGTAGTGACAGGACCTCGTGTGAGCCAGACCCTGCCTGGGAGGTCAGCAACAAGGCAGCCAGCAGTTCCCTCAGAAGAAAGCACACACCAAGGGGAAGGGAACACCTGGCTCCAAACAGGCATTTCCCATCTGTAGGAAGTGTCTTTTTCCCATGAAACATGGGAGATTTCTCCACCATGAAACCGGCATGCTCAAGAGGATGTTCAGCCCTGCCTTAATGGCATCTGTTGTTCTGCTGGTTAGATGGGGGGAGAACCAGGGGATAAGTTTCTTTGGTTTCTATTTGCCCGTGATTTTGCAAGCTGACTTCTCAGATGCAACAGGGGAAAGCAATAGGGATAAGGGTCCAGCAGGTGAATTCAAAGCAGACACAGATCAGCTCAAACACAGCAAGGTCCCAGGCAGTATTTGGAGCTGTTGTCACTGACCAGGCTTGTGGTAATGAATTTTTTACTCTAGGGATCAGATGTTCCCCTCAGTTATATTAAATTGATTTCTCCTCTTGATAAAGCTGAACTTTCTTTCCCAGAACTTTGGCTGGGGGAGAGATGAGGCAGAGAGAGGGTCTGGTACCTTGGGCCAGACCGGAAAGGAGGCAGTAAGAATCTGGACGGGGCTGATTTCTCAGATGGAACTGAGATTAAATGGGACAGAGAAACACTGGCATCAACAACAATAGGATTTGTAAAACTGTATTTTCCCTACATTTCCTCTCATTTATCCCTCTCCTCCTTGAAAGCTGGGGACAGAATAAAAAAATACAAAAGAGAAAAAAATGTTAGGCCCTTGCAGCAAGAATACAAAAAAAAAAAAGAGGGGGAAGGAGAGAAAGGGAGGGCCTGTTGGAGAGCATCTCTTTCCTTTGGGCACGGAAGTGTTCCGACATCAAACCTTGTGTCCTCATTAAGAAGCCCTGTGTCTACCGTTGTGACATCTTTATTCACATACCCCAAGACTTCAAAGACTTCAGGAGATTTCCTTGGTGGATTTAACAAAAAAATATCAGGAGATGAAACAGAGGAAAAGGCAGCCTGGTGCATTCTTGTTTTAATTAGACCTTGGGTGGAGGAAGGGGGGTGAGGGAGGAACAGAATCACTGAGATGCACATTAAGGTGTGAATGCAAACACACACACACTCACACACACCATCTTGATCACTGGGACTCACCTTCTCTTCTTTCACAAGCTTTTGGAATAGCAAACAGACCCTGAATCTCAGAGTAAAGATTTTTTTCCATCTCTAAAACAGATCCACATTCATCTCAGGAATACGGAAGTGCTGCAGGTGAAATACATGTTTCTGTTGCCTAAACAAAAAGCTTCAAGTATAACTAATGCAAAATTAAAAATGGGGACAATAAAAAAGGCATCGAGGGTAGAGGAGAGACATCTAAGCATTCATTAAAAATGAAGTGTGGGACTAGGGAGAGGCGTTCCTGTTTTGCTAGTGAGTTTTCTTTTTTTTTAATTCCTTTTATTAAATGTACTATATTCCTGAGAATTTCCAAGCCACTTGTTTGACCTATGAGTCATTGGTGATACTTGAAATCTGCAGCGTGCCCCGTTTGGCTTGAACATGTAGGTGTTACCACATGTTTCTTGGCCCCAGCAGGATGGCACTAACTCTTCATGCTCTGCTCTGCTCACCACTGAAACTGCCCGTAATTTCAAAGTGAGAAACTTAGTGGGGGTAGGGGGTGGCTTGGCAAATATTCTCTACACTTCTCTGAAATTTTGTCTTTTTTGGTTACTGCCCCACCTAGCAAAACTTCTTCCCTTGAATGTTCGTGGGAAGCAAAAACCACAATGAATTGCACTGGAATTAATTTAGAGCACTTTTAAATGCGTATTTATGAGTCTTTCTTCTCAGTATCCAGTTCTAGGACCAAGACAGCTTCTTCTAGCAAAGAGAAAATATCAAATAATAATTAAATATGTAACTAAGAAAATATCAAATATTAATTAAATATAAGTAACTAAAAAAAATTGAAGTTCTCCTCCTTTCAGCTGAGATGCTCTTGGGCCACCTCTAGTAAGAGACAGGGAAACTCCCAGCTTCTGATTCCTGCTTTTCAAGTGTTAGAGCCCAAATTTCTCAGGGTGTCTTTAGCTGACACCAGCATTGTTTTCAGCCCTCAGGACACAATCTGCCCCCGGGGCCAGGTGGATAGGAATGGGGACACCGCTCTCGTCCTAGATGTGTTAGGCATTTTCCGTAGGGATTCCCTTATGGCAGCACCCGCAGAAACCAGGGCTGCACTGGGGGCTGGCCCCACAGAGGGCACACACACAGTTCTGGCACGTGAACAAGATGACTGCCATCTGCAAAATCTAAGCCGCCTTTTATAAACAGCTAAACACAGCCGAAAACAAAAAGAGAAGAAAATCTCTCCACAGCCCTGCTCCTGTGTCAGGGCCCGATAATCTACTCTCAATTACGGCATTATTAACTGAGCCCTACACCTGGCCCTACTCGTTTGCAGCTATTCCTGTTGACAATGGCACTGATTAGCTGGTACAGCCATGAACTGGGTTTATCCCTCCAGTATCTACCACCCTCCTACAATTCACATTTCACAGGCAGTGCCGGTTTGGAGGGAGGGAGCAAGGTTTGTGCAGAAGCGAGATGAGATTCAGAAGACACCAGCAGCAGGAGCAAGCTGCTCCCCTTGTGCAGACCAAATCCACCCAAGGACAGGGTAATAACTCCCCCAGCAGGTCTGAATTCCAGTTAATTACAGAACCAGCTGACGGCTGATAAAAACAAGGCAGATCCACACCTCTCTCTCACTTAGTAGCCTGTGGCTGCCAGCCAGTGAGAAAAGTGTGGGTATTGATTTGATTATCTTGTTTGTCCACCTAGACTTGCTAGTTGCATCTGCTCTTCCCAGTTCAAATGAAGTGTTTTCCACTGATTAATTAATTTTAATTTGTTTTTGCTTCAAGTGCGAGATCTGGTTTTTATTGACAAGTGAGTGCCCATATTCCAAAGCTGCCACAGTTAACAGGTGCCCCTGTGCTGCTCAGAGCTGAAGTTCTCCCATTTTGCTAAAAAGTACTTTATGTATCGACTGAAACATCTCCTTTTTGCCTGCGTGGCTTCTAGAAAAAACAAAACTGCATCCTTCAACAGCTCATCTCACGCATGGAGACTGCCTGGAGTGCTATGGGAGTCCTTTTGTGCCAGGCCCTGGCATTCCCTCACCCCCTCTCCCCGGGTTCTCTCTGGTGCCATCCAGCCACGCTGCTTTTATAGCCAAGGAGGGGGATATTCCCCGGCATGTGAGCCCGTGGCTCCTGCCAAAGCAGGGCACCATTCCCAGTTACACGCCCATGGCCACAGCCCTGGGGGCAGTGAAAGGGGGCAGGCAGGTGAGGTTTCACTCCTTTCCCCTCAGTTAGTGCCCCCAACACATTTGCTTCAGCCCAGTTCATTAGCACTGTGTTCTGTCGTTAAGGCCAGAGAAATATGAATAATGAAATGCCTGGCTATCGGTATTTTGCCTAATGCTCCTAAAACACACGAACAAGCTCTAAATGCCAGCAGTGCAAGGAGACTGGTAGTGAGAGGGAATTTATGGGATAGCAACACCCATGTCTGGCTCACTCCTGCTGAGGGGAACAGGCTTTGTCAGTGCCAGGAGGCAGCTGTAAAAACCTGAGCCCTCCCTGCACATTAGCAGTGTTTTACAGGGGATTTGCAAAGGAAGGAAATAATATTTACCTTTCTGGCAATAGAGGGAAACTGGTGGGGGAGGAGATTTTGGGAATGTCCCAGCACAGACCAGGATCAAAGGCAGGACAGGAATGCAGCCCAGCAACCTGCAGCTCTTCTGGGACCCGTGGCACAGTGAGAGCCGTCAGTGAATAATGAACACTCCCTCAATTTTCTATTTACCCAGAAACGTGCAAAGATGGACAACAGTCTGTTTTGACCTGTCACCTTTTCCTCAGTATCTTCCCTGGGGAAAGGGAGCTGTGGTTTGCATCCTGCCTCCTCAACCAGCAAAGACGGATGTTGCTGTGCTGTTGCCTGAAAACACTGTGCTGCCCAAAACTTTTCATCCCACTGATGAATTAGCTGCTGAGTGGAAAAGAATTGGGCCAGAAAGAGATCTCAGCCAGCCACAGATATCATCAGCTCAAGATATCAGCAAAGTCTGGCAGGGATTGCTGGCCAGGTATATCTCAGGATTATCTCTTTACCAAGGATTTCTAAATTGCCCCAGGACATCCATGCAAATAAGGCAATCTAAGGCAATCTGGGCTAGATGTCTGTTTAGAGGGATGGTGACTCTGCTGGTGGGCCAGGATGCTGCCGGGGTCTTGGGTGATGCTGTGTTAGGGCATCCCCCCAACCTTGGTCTGATCCATCCAAGGCTCCCACCAGCAGCAAGGCTTATGGATGTGTTTGTGGGTGCGAGGGATGGGCCAAGGGAATTAGAAAGTTAGAAGATGAGGTGAACAGCAGGGCACAGAAAAAGACAGGAAGATTAATGGCAGGGACACAATCAAAAACAAAAGTTAAAATGGAAATGTTAATCACTTAAAAGGGGGTCTCAGTGGAATTACTTGCTTTATGGCTTAGAATAAAAAATAGAAAGGGGAAAAGAAGGAGGAGAAGTCCCACTAAGAATAATTTAGTACTTTGTGTAATGAGCTGCCTTTCTTTTCGGTAGTTCCCTCTGGTGTCTTATCACTTACCCTGTGATTGACTGAGTCCTCTCTTTGCCTGCTCCTGCTAAATGGTGATTTGCCATCTGGTAGTCATAATTTCTTTTCTTTCTTTTTTTTTTTCCTATCCTATATTCTTTTGTAATTAGAAAATAAATTACTTTTTTTTTTTAAATGAAAAAGAAACATGTCTAGCATATTACTTACAGATGACAGTTGGTGTGAGCTCAGCAGCGAGGCAGAGGGAAGGGACTTGACTCCTGTCTCATTTGGACAGATCCCAGCTGACATGCCAATGGATGTGTCAGCTTTTCTGCTGAGAGCACTGGGTGCTGAGGGAAGGGCTGGATGAAGCAAGCAGTGGCCAGTGACTTCAGTGAGATGAGAAAGCTCGTATCTGAGGAAGAATGGGAAAGATGAAGGCTCTGATGGGCTGGTGCAGCATGATAGCCTGAACCTGCTCCTCCGTGCAGCTCTGCACAGGACCTGTGTCAGACTTGGGCTTCGCACTCCGTCTCTGTTGCCACCAGCTGTGGAGGGAGCCTTGAGTTTGCCGGAGGCTGAGCAGCCTGTCTGAAATCAGGGTGCAGGATCTTCCCCACGGGGCCAGGAGACGAACACTGCAAATGCCTAATTGCAACCCCATTTCTCTTCAGCTTGTTGCCAGCCTCTTCTCAGCAGCCTGTGTGCTCACCCTGACTGCCACACTCCCATTATATCTTTGTACAGCAGCAGCTCTCTCCGCTCTCATTTCAGTTGCCTCCTCAAGGTGCTCCAGTAATTCAAGTGATAAATAATAACAATAATAACGCAGAAGTCGGTTGAATTGAGCTTGATTACTCCGTGACTGAGTTTGGGCTTGATTGACTGAAAGCAGCACACATCCCCCCAGTTGTTATCCTGAGAGCCTCATTTTCTCAGTGCGATGTTGCTGCTTGTAGCCTCAAACCCATTGGGCCTTGAGGCCTCTGCCAACATGCAACCCCATCATTTCCAGAAAGACCCCACTCCAAGGCACTATTTGAGTTTACATTTTTGGCACATCATATAATGAGGCAAGAAAATGACAGGGAAAACATCCCATTTCTGTACAGTGCACACGGAGATGTGTTCTCCCTTGTCTTCTAGGCAAGCTCAGTGTTCTCTGGGAGGGAAGGCATTGGTTAATGTGGCTTCAAAAGGTAGGTTTTTTCTGGTTAAACTGGATGCATCCACACATTTCTGAGCATCTGAACCAGGCCCTGCCTGGTTTTACACCATGTGCCACATAGGTTAGGTGTTTGTGTGCATTAAGTTGGAGGGAAAGAAACACAGCCTCTAAAGCAGGAAAAGATGTAGTGGACACATGTTCAGCTGTTGGATATCAATCTCTGTCCCAACACTATTCCTGCAGGATCCATGAGTTGTTGAGCTGCCTGGTCTCCCTCCATCCAAAACTGGAGGGAAAGGGCAGTTCTCCAGGGACAGCCTTGTTTTTTAGGGACAGCCTTGTTTTTTCTTCCCCTTTTACACTAACTATGCTCTGCTCTGGTGCTTGCATCTGTCCCTGGTGTGGGTCTGTGCTGTGTTTTCAAAGAAGATGCTGGTATCACAAGTGAGTGGGGCATTTATTAACATCTTTGGTTGAGCCCAAGAAAGACAAGGAAGAAATTATCTGTGTGGGATGGAGGGTGTGTTTTTCTTGGCTTAATATGGATGAATGAAGAAAAAGGAGGGAAAGAAAACAACTCATTTTTACTCATTCTCTAAGCAGCAGCCACTGTAGTGCTATAGCCAGGAGCGTCTGAGAGACAGAAGGAATTCGAGTAACAAGAAAATGCCATTGTGCAGACCTAATTATAGTGATTGCACCTGTTAGAGAAAACAGTAAGCAGTGAAATGAATAAACCTTCCCGGGACTCATTTTATCAATGAAGCGTGACCGTGTGAAAACTCCACAGAGAAAATCTACAAGGAAGGCGTAGTGTACTCAGACCTCCTCCTCCTCCTCTCTGATCTCCCATCCTGTAATCAGATGAACAAGGTAACCAGAGTAAGCCTCGTGTTCATCTACTGGCTGCACGTGGCTGTGTGCAGATGCAGATGTCCTGTTAATAGGATACCTTCTCTGTTTTAGTTTTATCTTCCCACTCAGGGCATTTACAAACGTGTGGCTGCAAACTTCTGATGCTTAGGACAGAACTCTGCACAGGTCCTCAAAACCCTGCAAAATTTGACAGTTATCCTAAGGGTGGCGGGGAAGTCTGTTGATTCTCCTCAGAGTCAGTAGGTCGGTCAGGGATGCTGTTAAAAAACAGTTCCATCTGTGGTGATAACAAGCTCTTGGGTACAATCCCAGAGTCACTAGGAGTGGTGTGGAAAGGACTGTTCTACGTGTTTTAAATCTGTTAACAAGTCACTTTTTACGCAACATGGTGAAAAATTGCTCCTGCTCCACTGCCTTCCCACCTCTTGTGGTCCCACAGACCTCATCGCATCCCTCCCTCAGGATCCACGGGATCCTCCTTGGCGTCTCCTCCTACTGAAGCAGCTCCCTGCTCCTGGCTGTCTTTGCCCCTTCTCCCCCGTACCTTTCCGAGCTCCCAATTATAGCTCCTCTGCACTGCAGAGGCACATCTAACGCTGAGCTTTGCATGCTTCTGTGGTTAAAGCAGACAAAGAGGATTAGCCTTTTTAAAGAGTTAATGCTGGGGTTTTGCATCTAAAGATCTTAGAGCAGGGGGAAGTATCATTAGCAGTCTTGTGGATGGCAAAATTGAAGCATGAGGGAGATGAAATGAATTTGCTTATTGGATGATTATTCCCTTGCCCCATTTGCCTCACATCTCACAGCCCACGTCCTGGGCCAAAGCCCTATTATATGACATACAGCCCAGACAGAGGCAAAGCCAAAGAAACAAGGAATCCTGTGATACTAAATCTCATTTCTTCTTTTCTTTTTCCAAGAACACTGGCATGTACAAAAGGACAAAGAAACATCCCAATCTTTGTAAAATGTCTGAGTGACAGCCCTGGTGTCTGCAGTCCTCCGGGCACTTTCTGAATGTGCTGAACAATGACGCCTCCAAAATATTGACCCAACAGTGTGCCTCAGCCCTGACTCGGGGGGAAAGAGATGAATACTCCCTTTGATAACTGCCACCATTGAAAATCGGCCTCTGTTATTGTCAGCTGGAATGAGAGAGCTTGTAAGAGTCACTTGGTGACGCAAGCTTTGAGTTACCAGCTCCTGGGAGCTGCCTTCAAATCACTGCCGGGGATAATGGTTTTTTCCACTTCTCAACCAAGTCTGGCCTGGTAGGTAAAGGTATCCATAACTAATTAGTAATAACTTAGGCCAGATCTAAAGGAATCTGGACAAATAATTCATTATGAATAATTTATTGGATGAATTTTGCCTCTTTTTCTATTTGTGAATTTTCTATGCTTGCAGTGTTGATTTCTCCAGCTAATTGGTTGTTTGAAATTGTTTGCTGATGCAAATACTTCTTGGTCTGCGCTTTTCTTCAGGAGAAGTTCATTAAGAGTATCCCCAAACCAAAAGAAATTGACTAATTTTAATTGGTCACAGAGGCCACATGGCATAAATGCATTTTGTGGCATGAATATATATTTTTTCAATTCACAGACTGAAAGTATTCCTTCAGACTGTTCTTTCCCTTCAAATAGGATGTTTTTGTGAGCATCCCTTCTAGTCAATATGCCCACTGGCTATTCCTGCTAAAGAAACTCAATCAGATTCCAGAAGATGGTCCAAAGATACTCAAAAGGAAAGAACCAGGAAAAGATGTTTGAATGGAACTGGATGTGAAGTTATTTATCTGCGTGTAGGAATGCTTGTCTTTGTGTACCTGCATAAGCACAGATACTGCTCATTTATTCAAATTAGTTTGAAAGAAACGTGCATTTGCTTATAGTAAAAAGATAAACAGACACCCAGGATTAAAAACATTTAACTAAACTCTGCCTCTCTTCTAGGTGATGCTGTGTTATCATCCCTGCTTTTGGCCCAGGCAGCATCAGCATCATGCTCCAAGACAAGTACTAGCCAACACAATATTGTTTTGTTGCCCTAAGGACTTCAGAAGGGCTGCCTTAAAGAAAAGCTGAACCTATGGCCTCTTCCACTAGCGTGAAACTCTAAGCTCACATCTTGTATCACAACATCTATAACATACAGCAAGCAGCAAAGAGGTTCAGACATGGAGCAGGGAGGGTGAAAACAAGCCACCCAACCTGATAATGAAAAGCAAGCACTTGGCCTTGGTGTGGAGCATCTCAGATAAGTAGTTTAATTGGCAAGCTCTGGTGCTGGAGGGAGGGAAATCTAAGCTAAATTAAAAGATTAAAAAGATATTTTTTCATCAAGTGGCAAAATGGAAGAAGTGGACAAGTCTGCTCAGGAGAAAATGAGCAGAAAGGAATTGTGAATGTTGTGAAAATATATCCATTAGACCTGCCTTATCGAAACGTGCTTTTGCCAAGCATCCAGCCCTGCATCTCCATGGCAACATGGCCTCGTCAACAGAGAAGAAAGTGTTTTTGTCAGGATGGGCCCAAACACGTAAAAGCCATTTCGATTTGGGGGCAACACGATCTTCTTCAATCAATACTGCACACATAATAATGACTCCTGCCACTTTTTTCATGAATCTCCACTTTCTGCTTTCATTTCCTGTGGTTTGACATCACTGTGAACTGGAACCAGGTTTAAATTTCCTACAGTTCTCAGCCCACTCTGCCCCTCATCTGCAACACACGGAGCCTCCTGCAGCAGCTTCCTCCTTTGTGACACACGCAATACGCAGTCTGCTCACAGGTGGGATTAGCCTGCTCTGAAATATGAGACAGGCTTTGAGGAATGCCCCAGTGGCACCATCCACGGATGTAACAGCTGGAATTCTGGTCATGGCTGAGATGAGGGGCCCGGTAGAGGATGGGGACTCTTTCTCTCTGGTACTTACCTCTAATAAGGTACAAAATTTAATGCCCTGAGCATCTTGACTCTCCAAGAAATTGTGGTGTCCCTTCTAGGCATGGCTGATAGGTCTTCTCTCCACACCCTGTGAATAAAAATGGGTTTTCTTCTCCATTTTTTCCCTTCGTTTCCAGTTTGAGATCTCATCCTTCTTGACTGCCAGTTGAATGAGTTGGTCTTTCCAAACAACCAGCTCAGCAGTACAGCCACAGAAACCACCATGTGGCCAAAGGCATTTCCGTGTGCACGTAAGAGTCTACAAGGGTGTGTGCTGGGAAGGGAGAGATGGAATATGTAGGAGATGTAAATGCCTATCTCTGTTTTTCATTTAAATCTGTGGGTCTTAGGCGTATGATCCAACATATTGCTTTTAAAATCTCAGCAGTAGGCTGCTAAATGCTTTACTGTGGAATTTACTAAAGAAATGTAAAATATCTTTTTTCATAATAACTGCAATCTAGCTAGACTTAAAGCAATGCCCTTTTTGTTGTTTTATATTCTATTTTGCCATTTGTAGAGGGATTTTTGAACGTATCTCCAATTGAGAGAACATGTTTAAACCCCATTGAGAACTGCGATTTGGTGAAAACAGAGGCAAGGAGAATTCCACATTTGTGTATTTTAGCCAGTGCAGACAGAGGGAAGCTCTTTCTCCAGACAGGGTATTCTTGCTTCTGAATGTTACATGAGGGTCAGTGATTTGGATCCTGCCTGTTCCCTGGAGGCCTTCGGGTTTTGAAGAGGGGGCATTTGGTCACTGACATGTTTGATTTCCAGATGGGTTTCCCAGCCTGGTAAGCACTCTCTGCGTGTTGGTGTGGCACCCTTCAGTGCTGTGGCCAGAGCCTGGAGGAAAGGAACAGAGGGAGGTGTGTTTAAGTTACATTAATGCTATTAAATTAATGGCTTGAATTGAGAAAGAGGCTGTCATTGCTAAACCACATGCTGTTTACAAATGGGTTTATAAACTCTGGGCTTGAGTCATCCCCAAGTGAGGCAGGAGATTTCTCTAGGAAGGGTCTGTTATCAGTGCAGCTGTACACGATCCGTGTCAGTGTCTGCCCCAGCAAGGCCTCAGATGAACTGCTCTTGCTTCATCTACCTGGCACAGGGAGTAGAAACCTCTCTGAAAGAAATGATACCTCACTGCAGGCAATGATACACTGGAAGGGGTGCAAATAAGGATCTGTGTATTCCCTGTCTGTTTGTCTGGCCATCTGTCTGTCTAACCACTCGTCCCGGGCGGAGTGGTGGTGTCACCGGGAAGCTGTCAGTGCCCGGCAGGTTGTGTCCTGAGCAAGGAGACACTCCGAAAACGCAAATCAGAATTGCTATTTCGGTTCCTTCATTCCTGAACAGAAATTTTTGTGGTCATTTGATAATCTGGATGACTTTCCTCATTGGTGACTGCAGTAATTGGTAAGAGAATTGAGAAGGATTTGGACAAAGATAGTTTTTATGAGCATCTGGTGTTGACATGGGCTCATCCTTTCCAACCACTGACAGAACAGTCCAGAAAATAGTTCATGGACTGGAAGTCATGAGCTGATCATATTTTGACAGTGGTTTTTCACAATTTCTCAAGACTCATTTTTTTTCTTACTCTTTTAAAGTGAAATTCATCTGTTGGAAATGAGTTTGAAATACCACCTGATGGTAACACCAGGGAAAAAAAGAGACCATTTTCCTCTTGACTTCTCTTGGAACAGGAAAGATTAAGGTGGTAGAAGCCTTCAGCAAGAGAGTATTTCTTTTCTCACACCTTATTTTCTGCTCTTTCTTCTTCCAGAGCAACACCTTTCATGTATTTGGTGTCCTGGGGGTTGAAGAGGGACTTGCTCTTACAAAAAAACAGATTAGGACTAGCAAAATGAAGAAAAAACCCCATTTAACTCCTTTCCCCACTTTAGTGACTTCTCTCATCAGGCCTGCTTTTGAATTCTTCTGGAACTGGAGAGCTCAAGTGAGACCAGGAGCTGTCACTTCAAGACAGTTCAGTTTCAGTCCATCAACTAAAGAAATCTCTTAAGACCTGATTTATGCTGTGCCCTCCCAATTTTTCTTCACCTGCTCTGGGCAGGCATAGCCCTTTTCCACCAAGATTTGGGAAAGGCTTTGGACTATCAAAATCTGAGTCTGCTGAATCCTGCAATCAAAAATGTCATTGCAGCACAGTGTGGGGAGGAGGAATTAGGGTTAATGTTTGGGTAAGAGTTGGCTCAAGAGCAGCACACCACAGGGTTTACTCCATTCAGGGAAATCCAGGACTTGTGCAGGATGCAGCAGATTGAGTTCTATCTTTTTGTCTTTGACCTGATCCCTGCCAGTCCCTCAACACAGATGGGCTTCAGAGGGCTGGTGGAAAGTACATCCTAAAATCACTGGAATCTGGAGGAAGGTTTTTTTCCTGCCTGCAATCAAGTCCAGAGATATTAATTAGATGCTGTGCATATGCTTGGTTCATTGAGATGAAAGTTAAGGCAGCCTTTCCTCAGCAGTGAGGGCCATCCCACTGGAATACTGATTAAAAAGAAGCAGGGTTGATAGGAGTAGATGAAAAGGAGGTGAGTATATGAGGTGGACCAGTGAGCTGGGAACCAAGATGGCAGGGTTTATTTCTGCCACTTGTTCTTTCTGCAGCCTGCAGAAAATTTGCAAACCTGTTAGTGCCTCTATCTCCAAAACTGCTCCAAAGTTGTGGTGGTGTTGTCATTTTTTTTTTCTTTAGTGAGAATTAATTAATGTCTAAAAAGCACTTTGGGATCACAGAATGAAAGGAGCAAAACAAATGCAAAGCATTCTATTGTTTTAATATCTCTCCTATAGACCAGGATGGAGGCACCTTGCCACTCACACAATTACCTTCCTGCAGCTGCAGCCTCTTAGGCAGTTAATATATGCTACATCTCTACATCTAGGTATGGAGAAAGACCCAGACCCTCCCACCCATCATTTACTCCCCGTCTCCTTGTCCTTCCCCTCCTTTGCTCTCCGTTGCATTAATAGCAAAGATGGCATTAAAGTAACTTTATCTCTTTGGTGCACACATATACAAACTCAATGGCTGGCAGTGTTATGAGGCTTATTGCTGAGTGCGTAATGACTGCTGCTTTTTTGGATGAATGAATTCAGTGGGTGACAGGTATGTAATTCATGGCTTTGTAAAAAGCTTTGAGAGGAAGTGTATGAAATGTACTATATAAATGTCAATACACTGCACACTTTAAAGCCTGTGGGTTGAGTCATAGGGAGGGTAGATTTAAGGGGGAGATCATAAATAGCAGAAGAACAGCTGGTTTCCCTGGGTAATGATGACTGAAGATCTGAGTGGTGACTGCTTAAACATGCCAGCTCGGTGAAGGTTCTTACTTAGACCTCTTTTCCACAGTCTCCAAGCACCTCACACTCTGCAGTGCGTTTATTCTCCCAACAGGGGAGGGTGTTATCTCAACATGTGGAGTTTGGGTGTCTCTGTGGGGAGGAAAACAGGACAGGCAGAGAGGGACCCCAGCTCACCCGAGCCCCCCAAACCCTGAGCGTTGTCCCTCCAGACATGGCTCCTGTGCTGCTGCTGCCTGAGCGGAGCACAAATGGGAGCTTTGGCGTGATCCTGTGCCCACACCAAACTCTCTCTGCACTCCTAGCACTGGCAGTGCCCCGTGCCTCCCCTTACACAGAGAGGAAGAGCCTGGGGTTCAAAGGATGGGGACACTGGCCCGTCTGCTTCAGAGACAGCAAATACTGACCAGCCTCTGTGCAAGGGAGCTCTACTTATTTGTCCTAAACCGTAACATCCACCTTGGAAAATACGGGCTGACAAGGAAGCCTTCACTGAACTCAACAGAATGCCTGTGGGTGCCAAGGCTTGATAAGAGCTTCATATTTTTGTGGCCATGAACTTCCTGCAGCAGCCAGCTCTGCTATTAATTGTTTCCCTGTAGTATTTTTGTTATATATCTGGAGTAATGCCTGAGGGAGCTACATAAAAGAGCCTTTGGGGCTCTTGATTCTCTTGTCTAACTTGGGAAACTTCAGTATTTATCCCCAATTAACATCTTTGCATGGCTGATACCTGTAAAGTGTTTTCTTGGCTGAACAAGCACTGTTTTGTCCAGAAATAGGATGGAGATATACAAGAAAGCTACCAGCATAGCCAACAAGTTACCATACATCAGCAGATGATGCAAAAATATGAAGTATTTCAAGTTAGCTTGCTGCTTTTCTTACCTCCTTCCCTGCAGATTACACTGCCTAATTACACTGCCACATGAGAGAGAGATTGCACGTCCCTTTCTTCAAACATCGTGTGAAAAAAGAAACTGAAAAGCTCCAGTTTTTCTCATTAAGGTGTGTAAATCCACTTGGGTCTAATCTGGAGAGAGGATTCCTCGTCACGCTGGTTTAACTTCTCTCCACCCTTTGGTTGTACCTTTGTAGAGAGCTGAGCACAGCGAGTGCCAGCACAGCCCAGGATGCCTGTGGGCTCCTGCAAAGCATCCAGCTGTAGGATTAACCCTGCCCATGGCTCCCTGCTCTGCTGTAACCTGAGTGAGTGCCTGCAATTAAACCTGGAGAAATAGTGCACTGCCTTTCATGAACAGCTCCACAAGCAGCAAAGGGAACTGATGAAGAGGATTTATTTAGTTTCTCAAGGAGCTGGATATGTTAAATGTTATGACTTTTTAAGGCTTGCTGCAACAGAGGCCATAAACAATGTGTAGTCGTAGAAACGAACAAAACAAAAGTGTCTCAATCCCAGCAACATGAGTGAGAGCTCAGGACTGCTTCTTGGCAAGTGTGTATGTTCTTTCCAGGGCAAAAGGTGTGAAACACAACTTGTTCTTCCAAATCTTCTGCTCCTCCTGCAGGACAGCAGCTGCTTCAGGTACCCTGTGTGGCTTGGATATGGACTCCCTGCTACAGGTGAGCACCAGGAGACCCTGCATGGAAGAGCTGTCTGCACCAGAGGGGACTGAGGCACAGAAACACTGTCACTGACTTTCATGGGAGCATTTAGACCTCTGAGTCTTGCATCTTGGGCATTGGGCTTGGGAGACCAAACCAAATCCACATATAATTTTTAGTTTCTTTGCACTGTGCCCACCTCCACCTTCACCTTTCCTGACACCTCCAGTGTGCAGGTGAGATACCATTCCCTTGGGGAGAACCCAGCCCAAAGTTTCTTTTCCCTGCCATGTTCACTGTGTGGCCCAGTGACTTATTTACTGCTCTCTGCATCCTGCACTTAATGCCAGTTATAAATTTCCTCATGGACTTTTTCCCTGTAGGGATCCTCACCTTAGTGCCTCTCAGAGATTAAATTATCTTCCTACGTTTGCTCAGGTTCATGGCAGAGCTGCAGGAAGAGGTCCCAGCATGGGATCCATCCACGGAAAGGCTGAGCATCACTTTCTTCTCCCTTACTTAGAGATGCTGAGTAATGCAGGGAATCAGATTTTAAGAGGCATTGCATTTTCTGCTTTCTCTGTACTCAGCATACTTCTTGGCTATGAATGAATACATAATTTTGGGGGTAAAAGAGTGCAATCTTGTTTCATGAATCTTTATTCTCTGCTATTCTTTATAAATCTTTATTCTGCCGTACCTTTGCTTCGTTTTTCTTCCTTTTTTTTTAAATACTGATTTCTTTCTTTTCCTCCTGTCTTCTTTTCTCCCCCCCCACCTTTTTTTGTCTTTATCTTTCTTTTCTTCTGCTGCCCTCCCAGCTTTTCATTACTGTCATCTTTTTTCCCAGCCACTGAACCCTTGATGTTGTTCTAATTGACAGACGGGGTTTAAAAGCACATTCGAAAGCGCCTGTCTTTTTAAATAGACTCCTGTCTCATCAAAAGATGTACAGCAACATTCCATTAGAGCACATCATTTGAAAATAGATTGGGCTTTTAGCAACTGCACTCATATTTTTATAGTTAGGCTGTTCTGCTGGGATCGTCCCTCCCCCTTGCCAGCCCCCACCATCTCCTCTTATGGGGAGGGAAAGGAGAAAAGATACATTAAAAAGAGATTAATGAACATTTTGTTTTGTTTGGGTATTCTCCTCTCTGCGGCTCTTGGGTGCTTGTTCTGCATGCTTATTTCTCATGGCCACGGCACTGAAAGTTTTGGAATGAAAAAGGGGATGCAAAATGCACAGATGCTGACGTAAATGGAGACACGGCTAAAGAGCAGCAGAAAACTGGCTCTTGTTGGCCTGCATTGTCTGGTATTTCACAAATGGGGATTCAGCCATGGCTTTCTCACCCAGTTTGTGCACAGGGAATTCAGATCCTGCTCTGCAGTAAGGCAGACAAGGACGTGGTCACTGAGAGATGGCTCTGCCCCACAGCCATGTCCATGTGAGCTTTTAAAGAAGATCACTTGGATATCAATAACATGGTAACTGCCAGAGCTGAAGAGGCCGTGTGGGGACAGCAGACTTCTGGAAAAAATCTGGTGGTGAAAAAGCCCTGAACCCGTGCTGATGTTTGTCAGTTGAAAGCCAAGTTGGCCACAACTGCTGTGGCCTTTGAGTTGTGTGGGGATGGAAAAGGAAGATCAGAACCACCGGTGAGCCCAGGCTTTGGGCCGTGTTGTATGTGTGATGTTGCTCTGTGTCCCTGTCCCTGCACAGCCACTTCAGCTGCCCTGATCCTGAGCTGGGTGTGGCAGCAAGTAGGAAGAATTTAGGTGTCCTAACAGAAGAGAATGAAATGTCTGAAGGAATTGGGAGCCAAGGAAGGTAAAGAAATCCTGCGTATCTCCTGGTGGGACAGAGAACTGAGCCAAGTCTACACTTTCCTCCGGTCTTCTTCTGGGCAGCTCTGAACATCTGCTACAATGTGCATTTTTCCTTATTGCTTGGAGTGATGGTTCTGCTCAGTTTTTACATTTAGAACATCAAAGAAGATGAAGATGGAAGAGGTCTTGCAAAGGTCTATTAGATTATGTAGTTCCTTCCGTTACCTCTACAACCCCTCCAAATATTGTGTAATGAAAATTATTGTGTTCCTGAAATTGCTGAAGTTTAATTACCATCTACTTGGTAATCATATTGAGATGCACCAATATACTTTATGAGGTCATCATTTATGAACTACAGTTCCTTGCTGTTCAACATCAGGGCTACTTCTGTCACCACCAACACAACACAGCAATTGCTCTTGCCTGAGCCTGAAGGCCCCCACTGTTTTACATTCAGAAGAAAACTGGTCCAGACTCGGAAGTTGGATCCAATTTTAACTTTAAATCTGCTAGAAGTACTTAGACCTGGGCATCTAGTGTGTGCCAAGAAACAAAGACAAGATCCCCTTTCTGGAGTCAGAGGTGGCTTTTGTTCACAGGCAGGAGAATTCAGAGGGCAGGGCACCCATCTCTGCACCACGTGCAGCAACTGTTTGCTCCCAGTTATTGGCATTTTCCATGACATACTTCATCCTTTTAAAACCCTGCTGAGGGAAAGAGGAATGGCCAGTTCTCACTTGCAAAGGAGATGGGTGTGCAGGATATTTATTTACTGATTTTTCCAGGTCCCGAAGATCTGCCTTCATATACACTGTCCCTTCACAAGCCAGTCTTGGCTCACAGCTCCTCGATGTTTCACCCAGATGTGTCAGTGGAAAACATCATTTATCTTGGGGGCTAAGCTTTCCTTCCCAAGCATAGGTAGTCAAAAGCTAGTCCTGTTCTAAGCCCAGCATTGATCAATACCTGGGATTTAATGATCCCGTCTCTCCACACCCCTGCCCAAGTTATTCGCTCTTGCTATGCCACTATTAAGTCTGACAGGTACAGAAGCAATAGGTACAATTTTCAGTCCCCACAAAGTAGGAGCTCAATGCTTCCCTTTTGCTTTCCACGTCCCTTTTTCATGTGTAGTAATGATAATCTCTGTGGCTTTGTTGGATCCTCACAATAAATGGCTTCTCGGATTGATTAAAACCTCTACACTTGGCTCTGGCTGTGCATTGATTTCAGCTGCTGCTTGTTGTTTTGTGTACAACACATCACAGAAATCAGAGATGGAAAAGACCTATTAGGTATCAACTTAAATGTCTGAGTCTCCCCACCCCGCCTCAGTCATCTGTGATCTAGCAGAGGATTATTCATTGCAATGTATTTGTGGCAACTTTTCCCAATCCCTTTGCAAATGGCCCAGGAACTGTCCTTCCCACACAAGACCCAGCCTCCCCTAAGTACAGTGCTGGCACGAGCAGGGAAGCTGGTTCCTGGCCTGTTGCTCCTCTGTACTCAGTACAGAATGTCTCTCTGGAGCCTTCTAAATACAGATGCTTCCTTGGGGCTCTCTTCTCTCAAAGGAAGACACAAACAACCCAGGCTTTGAAGCTAATGGGTGTTTCTGTTACCCTCAAGCAGGTTGCTGAGGTTCATACAAAGAGCATCCCCACCCTCCCTTTCCTTTTACACCAGCCTTTTGAGAACCAGTTTTCCTGCAGAGGTGAATAAGTGGGTTCAGAGGATTTATCCTTGTTGAAGATGGGAACTGTTGCCACCGATCCACCCTCCAGGTTTTGATTTCTCCAGAGCAATTCCTCTCTGATGCTGTCTGGTTGCCAGTATTTCCATTATCCCAACACTTGGTCAAAAGTTGGACTCGATGATCTTGGAGGCCTTTTCCAACCTTAATGATTCTGTACTTGGGAGCCTGAAAACTTTTAAGCCACTGCTTAAAGGCTGTTCTATTTTCTGCCTTCCAACATGACTCTCAGCCACTTCAGTAGGATGGACCTCTCAGAGGAGCTGTGGAGGGGAGCAGGATGGGCGGTGCTTCTGTGCTGACCATGTCTTATCACACACACACAGATCAGAGACCTCCTGCGGCCTATTGATTTATGGGGGAAAACTTTCCAGCACAGAAGCAACCCTGCAGAAGGGAATAACTCTCTGCTTGTTAGCTCCCCAAGGCAGCTCATGGGAGAGTCAGTGCTGTGCAGAGGAGAGCACTGTACTGCATGGCTGAGAGCAGGAGATGCAGGTGAGGCATCCGGTTGTTGGCTGCACAGTAAATCCCATCCTTTGACTAAAAAGCAGGAAGAAGGGATAAGGCAGCTGGCAGACAACTTTTACACCTCCCTATTCCCAAAAGTGTTGAGCAGCTCTTGGCTTGGACGAGAACATTTTCCATTTCTATTGCCAGTAACATGCAGAACAATAGAGAACCATCCCTTGTTTTCTGCATCTCTTCTGAAAAAATAAAGAGTTTCTGTGGACACAGTAAATGGGCTGGATGCAGCCAGCACAAATTCCACCCAAGCTCCCATTATCTCTTGTTTCCCAGTGTTTGGCTCTAAGCCTGCAGAGGCACCCAGCCAAGAGGAAACAGGCCCTGGATGTGTTCACATCAGGAGGGTCAGGTATCCCCTGCAGTGAGACCTATGTCCCTGACTGTCCACCTTGGAGACCTACAGAAGAAGCTGAGGCTCCTGCACAGCCTGTGACCCAGGTTTCCTTCCTAAGAACAGTGTGGTGCAGGGATGAGGGAAGCACCAGGTTGGCTCTGGATGTGGATTCAGGAGGTATCTGGGGTCTGCCCTGGACATCAGGCCCCCGAAGAGCACTGCAGAACCACAGGGACTGGGATGGACACGAGACAGAGAGGGAAAACAAGTTCAGTGGTGTAACCAATCTGTAGGAGGAGCACCAATTCCCTAGAGAAGCAAGGGGCTGTGGTTGGAGAAATAGCAGGCAAGCAGTTTCCCAAGGCTATTTGTTCATCTTATTTCCAGGCTAATACCCAGACCTTCTTGCTTGCAGTGACTGCTGCCTTTCTGAAGTCAGCTCTATTAACATCAGTGCTTGTGTGTATTGAAATAGAAAAGGCAGAGAGCAGGGGGAGGGGAATGGTCACATTTAGTTGTGGACATGCCATGTTTCACCATCACTCACTGTCCTTCCTATTGCAACCCTTCCCTCTCAAATCCTGCCACCAAGCTGCTCAAAGCCCGAGGCACCGGCAGCAATCCATCCACATGAAAACTATACTGGCCCCCGCAAAGGTGGGGGACCTGAACAAACGAGGAAATGAACAGGCACCCTTCTCCCCTTTACCAGGGCTGATTGCCACTTCAGCAACTTTTAAAGCCTCTTTGGAGGCTCTGAAAAGGGAGTTTTCAGTGCATTGGAGGAAGGGCCAGTAACGCTCCCCTCCTTCAGCTCCCCTGTGCTGATGAGCTGCACACAAAACCAGTGTGAACCCAGGAAAACTGGGGGTTCAGTAAGAGATTTCAGAAGAATTCCCAGCCATTCGCTCTGGTGTGCCAATGTGAGGACAAAACTTTTATCTCACTGTGCATGGGTTTACGTGTGTGCTGTAAAACCACTGTGTTATCGCTTAAAAAGTTTGAAGAAGCTTGGTAAAATTTCCTCAAGCCCTTCTTTCAGGCTATGTCAGCATGGCTTAACTAGAAATTGGAAACTCTTGGCTGGTAACTTGTTTACTGATAATAGTTTCCACAAATAACTATGTATTTTACAAGTTTTCTTATCATTTCAGAAACACCCTGTTCCCCAATAAATATTTCAACCCCTAGCTACAGAAAGGGCTGATATGATCCTCAGCACAATGTAGGGCAGTGAAATCACTGGTGAGGAGAGAGGATTGAGCCAACCGGGGTATGCAAGGTGGAAATGAGAGAGACTTTGGGGAAAATCAGCTGTTGACAAAATTGGTTGGATATTTCTGGTAGGAGGTAGGAGCTGGGAATCATTTTTGTTCACCATTCTTTCTTCTCATTAGCAACAGTCTACACCCACATGAGGAAAATCAATAAATTAGACTGCTTCTGGGAGGCAGCAGACTTGGTATCTCTGCCAGTCACTGGCTGGCTGTGTGACCCGAGGCACTCAGCCATAACAAATTTCTCTTCTGCTTTCCTATAAGAATGGAGGCAGAGGGAGGTTATAAAGCATGCTGGAAACTGCAGATGAAAAACACTAGCAGATCAGAGCTGGACTTGGTCTCTGATAATACATCAAGAATGATTATAGTTACTTCAAAAGGTTTTCCACTGGTTCACAGACAATCTTAATTTTTGTTTGCCCCTCCTTTTGGCATTTGTCCAAAGTAACTTTCTTTTAGATAGTGATGTTTCCACTAAGTAATTTTCTAGCTTTGTGTTTTCTTAAGCAGCCTTAAAAAAAAAAAAAAAAAAAAGAGAAAGCATAGCCTACCTGGCTAATTTGGAGAGGTGTAAAGTTTAGACTGCCTCCACAGATGCCATATCCTAGTTATTGACAGCAGTAGGGTTATCATCTTTACTGGGAGCTTCTGCTGTTACTTCTCCCCTGTTTCAATCAAAGTTTCCTTGGATGGTTTTAGGCTCCTTTTATGCCACCCAGATCCTCAAGGGCTCTCCTAACCTTTTCCCCCTTCCTTGTCCTCCCTTTTGCAGTCTCAGGGTCAAGGCACTAAGCCACGCTTAAACCCAAATTTTAGCTATTTTAGCAGCTGAGCTACAAGGTATTCCCACCAAAGGTTTGCACACTGAGGCTTCTCTGAGATTTTTCCCCATGTGTGTGAACTTGCATCAGACCAGTCAAAATTTGAGATCTACCCTCCAGTAGGGTGAGGGATGAGAGCCTGGGTTTAGGTTTGCACCAAAATCCATACACAGGGCCCAGTTTTCTCTGTGCCAGCAATGGTTATCATCCTGTGGTGGACAGCACATGTGTGCTGCTGAGGTGAGGCTCCTTCCTAGGAGTGAAGAGCATTAATAAACCTTTATGTCCCTGAGGCCTTCAGGTGGGCCACAATATATATAAAGTGAGAAGCCTTGTCCCAACAGATAGTGCAGACACTTCACGTAAGAGAAGATGAAGGTCTGTGTTTGATCTTCAGTAATAAGTACAGAAAAGGACTTTGCCCCTTGCTGGACCTTGTGCTACTTTAAAGAAATTAATTTCATTACCATTTAAACATGAAGACCTACCGGAAGATCAAATTTTGCATATAATGCCATGGACTGACAGTAATGTGTTTGCCATATAGTTAAACCAAAAGATTAAGGAAAGGCTCCAATTTTCAGGGAACTATACCAGCATAAAAATAATAATTTAGTGTGTTTGGACAGTATTTTTTTCTTTTCATTCACTTGGCTCTAAAGCAACCTCATCTTAAGAAATTAAATTTGACAGGCGGTTAGTCCATAATGTGGTGCAATCACTTCTGGTATTTGAATGAAAAATTGTAAACAGACTAGATGGTGAATTTTGAAATGTCTGCTTCGGACGTGATGGGCAGGAACTTTAGGTTTTTTTGCATCAAGTGCAGGTGACTTGCAAAACGAGCTGATCTCATGCCCTGAGGCAAGATAGGCCAGGTGAGGCCAGCTGTGATATACAGTGGTAACCAGCATGGGTTTGCTTTTACCTACTGGGAAGTTTATTGCTGCTTCACTGTGTGGTAAGTGAACTCACATTCTTCAGAACAGATTGTAAAGTCCAAGTCTCCTGCTTTTATTATTCTGCGGTAAGTTGTTTTCTGCCCCAAATGCTTCTTTTACAGCAACAAAGTCTGAAATGGGCACTCGGGGAACTAGGTCCTGAATTGCAGCTTATATAGGAGTTCCCAAAATGCTCCATTGCCAGTCTGAAGTTTGCATCTGCACTCTTGTGCCTGTGAACTAAAAAGGGAAGTGATGGAGGCAGCTATGAAATTATTTCAGACTCACTTCCCAAGCAAGGGCCCTGCTGCTTTGGAGTATTGCTCCTCTGGCTGTGAAATGCCCTCAACTGCAATGCAGAATTGTCACCACAGGCTGCACAGAGCCATCCCTAGCACAGACCCATCTCTTTTCCCACTGTGCCTTGCCTTCATGGGCAAATGACTCACACACTCTGTTTCTTGATGGCTGTAATTCACAGAGAAATTCCTCGGCACTGTGTGTGTTTGTGAAGTGGGAAATGAGGTGTGCTGTGTGTGATGAGGAAGATGGGATGGTGAAGCAAACAGGATGTTTTATGGCACAGGGACCGAGCAAGGTGCAGTGAAATGTCCACCCACAGCAAGGACTGTTCACAGGGTAGGGGCAACAAAGAGACCCCAGAGCACTCAACTCTCCTGCCACACTTCTGGGCTGTCTTTGAAGGCCTCAGCTATGGATATTGACCCTCAGACTAGGAATTCGTAGTTCAGATGTCAGATAAATCTTCCCAGCCAAATCAGACAAAGGTATAGTCATGGATAGGGCCCAGTTATCTTCATGAAGCATCAGTTGGCCTTTGGGAAGAGTGGTCAGGGCTTTCCCCTGCAAAGATTTTCCATGAAGAATTACAAAGCTGCTTTCAGTGTAAAGTCATCTCTCAGCAGCATCCCCAGGACAGTTTGGGACAGGGGAGCACTAAATGTCACCCAGCACATGTGACACTCTTCATCAAAAGGATGAAGAGAGCTAATAGCATCAACACTCCTTATCTTTTAAATGAGTAGAGCTCTTCTGTCTTTGGGGATTCAGGCCAAGTAGAAGCTGGACTGAGTCTTCACTTTTCAGAGTTTTCCGAGTTTCTTCTCTTTTGGCAGGAAAACACCCAGGAAAGGAGACAAGAGTTTTTCACTGTACTGACACCAAGGCCAGCTACCAGTAACAGGGGCTATTTTATTGCTTTCAGTCAAAAATCCTCCCTCACTGCTCTGCTGTCCATGCAACAGGCTAAAAACAGCCTGCAGACTCCAGTGCCCTCCTGGAGCGACTGCATGGCTGTGCATGGAAATATTCTCCATCTATAGCCTGAATTCCTCACTGCATAGGAAAGAGAATATTTAATGTCTGGTATAAATTGTTAACTTAATGACAATCTGGATGTAGTTAACAGCCTGGGATAAGTCAGGGGTTTTTCCCCTCCCATGCCAGCTTTCCCTAGTAAACACTGATAACACTAAGGGCCTTTCTTATCATTCATATTTTGACAAAACCATTTTGTGTGCTCCTCAAATGCCACTGCAGAGTTGTTAACTCATCTCAGGCAGTTGATGCAACAACAGGAGAGAAAGATAAATATACTGATACTCACTGCAGAGATAAAGCCCTTCTTGTCCCCTTATATCCAGTCCTCTCCAGGCACCAGTTCTTACCTCCAGCCACCTTTTCTCTGATGGCTGCAGAGGAAACCCAAATACAGAGCATGCAAGAACAGATGCAGGATGCAAACTTGGAGGTCTTCTTCTGAGGACCAGCTCCAAGAGAGATGAAACCTTTACCTTCATCAATCATGGTGGGATGAGATAGTCAAAGCCTTATTCCTACTTCAGAAAGGAGAAGGAGGTGCAGGCTGAGCTTTTCTTGGTCATGGTTACAAAGACCAGCTCTAAATTCTCTACGTACCCCACCTGTGACAGAGGTGGGAGCAGAGAGAGTTCACCTGGGGATCCCAAGGTACCCACCCAACACCTGAGTCCCAACCACCTCAACCAGAAAGCATAAATTAACCTCACATGGCAGCTAGGCCTATCCTAAGGTGCCCTTGGAGGGGATATTCCACCTTGAGCAGAGTGATGCTCCTGTCAGATGGGAAAGGAGAGGGCAGCCTGATGAACTCTTTAACTTTTACTGACTCCCCTCTGCCAATCTCTTAGCTGTCTTAATTCCCCTTTGAAGGCAATAAGGGGAGGGCTTTTAGCTCAACAGGCTCATCTGAAATCCCAGTGAAGTGACTGAAACTGTGTCTTAATATCCTCTGTGGCTGCTGGTTCTGGTGGCTAGTTCCTGACTTTCATGGCTTTTGGGTTTCTTTCTTTTCAGTAAATGTGTGTGCTTGTTTCTCCTCCAGCACAACAGACAGACAGATGGCTGTGATGGTTTTGCTAGGCCAGAGCACTCTTGGCTGGATTCCCCAAATGAGTAATGTGGTGGTAACTTTGTGGTGTTTCCTTGCTGCTCCAGTGCTAAGCAGGGAGGAAAAATGAGAGGGATTTATCAAGGGGTAGAGGAAAGGGAAAGTCAGATAATGACAAAGTTGGGGAAATAATAACAGTAAGAAAGATTTTTGACAGGGTTTTTCCTTGACTAACCTCAGCTGGGCTCATCCCAGCTTCTGGAACATTGTAAAACAATGCGGGGAGGTGGGGGGAAACAACAGCTTGGCAGATAAACGTGTCCAAAATTTTTCTTTCTTTTTACAAATGCCATTAAAAATTGGGACTGAAAAAGCAGCTTAGAGATGACATTTCAAAGGGGGCTGGGGGTGGAGAGAAATTGCAAGGTAAACAGGCCATTTTCTATCTTTCCCCTACCTCCAGCCTCTGTGCAAGGAAAGATAACAGCGGCAGGAGGAAGCAAAGTCTGCCATGGAATTTAGCTCTTCTTTTTTCTCTTGTAACAGGGAGAGAGGGAGAGACCACATGTGCTTCTGAGGCATCTCTGTCTGCTTTGAACCTTATCAACAGGGACTGTGCAATGCAGTTTCTCTTTCTCCCTCTCTTCTAACTTTTGAAGCAAAACACTTACGTGCAGGGAATGTCAGAGCATCTGACAGCCAGGAAGATAGGGGAGAAAGCCAAGGAGTAGGGAGGAGGGGGCTGCTGGTTCCCCTCCTCCTCCTTGGTTTTTTTTTTCTTTTCTTCTTTTTTCCCCCGTTTTCTTTCTTTGATTAAAGAAAGGAGGAAAGAAGAGAACAGTGTAGAGATGTCTTTCCCACCCCTCCCTTAACAAGTCTCAAGAGCATGGCCTGTGTTGAGTCAAGCAGATTGTTAAGGGAGGATGGCTGTCAATGGGATCTCAAAGATGCAATTCTTTTTTCAGGAATAAAGGAAAGAGAAAAGGTCTCTTGTCACAGCTGCTCACTGTTTATGAAATGTTTTGCCTCTGTGAGACCTACAGGGAATCTGGGAGTGTGCTGAATCTGTTGATCTCCCACATTTGCTTTGGAAGGGATCCCTTGCCACATACCTTTGCAAGTAGAGACAGTTCATATATGCATCACCACTCACTGTTTTTTGGGTTTATATACTCTATTCATAGGCATTCAGAGACGCTCCTTAGTGTGGCAGAAAGGTGTAAAATAGGCAAGGAGGGGGAGGCTGTGGTTTGCAGGGGAGCCATAGGACGGTGGGCACACCTGAAAGCCAGTTTAGAATTAGGGATTTAGAGTAGGAGCTGAGCTCAGCTTGGCTACAAGAAAGGATTCTTGGTATCTTGCACCATACTTTCATTGTGCCCTGGCAGTGTTTGAATGAGTTAGGAGGAGGTTCAAATCAAAATCCCAAACCTGGACTTGGAAGAAGCTTGGAGCCAGATCTGAGCTATTGCAGATGGTTCCTTTATATATAATGAGGTCAATCAAAACATCTGATCTCAATACCCTTGAACTTCTGGAGCAGGGCATGAATTCGAGCCCAGGCATATGGGATCATCTGGGCTGTGCAGTGGTGTCTGCCAATGTTTTTTCTTTCCTGGCAGGCTGGACAGGTCCCAGTGCTGTTGAGTTTCTTTAGATGCTTCATCTATAAGCCTAAAGAAAAGGAGCCTTCCTGGACAGCCTTTTCCCCTGGGCACGTTGTGATCCATGCCTCCTTCCAGGAGAGGAACTGAAGGTGAAAGGAGTGGATGACTTGTTAAGCATCTCTTGTTTTAAGAGAAGCCTTGAAAGTATTGTCCTTTCTTGAAGCCCCGTTTCCACATGTGTGAAACTGGGCAATGGAAAGGGCCACTCTTCTGAGTTCAGCCAGGCTCAGGGTAACCAAAAATGCCAGACACCTGGTTTAGTTGCCATTTTAACAGGACAGCTTACTCTGCTCAGGAATTGCTACACAGTAATAATGAGGAAGGGGTAAAAAGTCTCAGGGTTAAATGAGGACTGTGCCTGTGTGCCCAGGGTGAAGTCGCAGGCACCAGAGGTCCTACAGGTCTGCTGCTCCGTGATGGGACTGAACATCCAATCTAATTTATCAGCTACCTCCTGAAAGATGACAAAATCTGCTACTGGGCTTGCACTACAGTTATTAGAGAGCAGCATGTGTATAGAATAGATAAACCAAGCTAGGAGGAGTTTGGAGGATGGGGAGCACTACTTCCAGTAAAACAAAGCAACCGTGGAAGGTTACAGCCCCCTCCAGTGACACAGTAGAGAAGGGAAGTGAATGCACATCCAGGATGCTGAGGGCAGTGCTGTCCATCACCAGGTTAGCAGAGAAGACATGGACATGGCACGAATCTCAGGGGCTTTAAGGTGGGTAGAAGGGAAGCTTTGGAGCAAGGGAATGGGGAGGTTGTTGCAGAGAACCCTATCAGGCAGAGATTGCTGCAGGCATGCAAGAGCAGGTGGCTTCTTTGTTTCTTTGTGTGAAGAAGTGAGAAAAATGGTTTTGATCTTTCAGGGGTACCAGGCTCCTGTTGGGTCATTTGAAGTCTATTTACGGTATTGTTTGTACTGCATCACGGCTTTCAGGCAATCTGTGTCCCCAACTGCTGCTCATGGAAAAAAGGAATTCAAGAGAAGGGGGTGTTTGGAATAGTGGAGGGGGCGGGCATGGATTTCGTGCTGTGTTCAGCTGTGAGACAGTTAAAAATGGACAGAGGTGGGAACTGGGGAGGGGAAGGACCAAGTCAGGTGAAGGTGTATGTGGAGACCAGCTGTTAGGTGCAAATGCAGGGGGGACAGCGCTCTAACCCAAGGGCCATCCAGAAGTTCATCTCAGGCCAGGTTTCAAGAGGACCCCGTTTCTCCTTCCTGCTTTCTCCCCAGGCTCTGCTGCCCTGCGCAGGTCTGCGGTTGCTGCTGTTTCCTGCACCTGTTTGGACTCGTGCATCTGGACTTGGCCTCTGCTGACACTGATTTGCGGTAGCACCGGTGGCTCCCACTTAAACTGGGACCAGTTGAGCCACCGCCTCTCTCAGCTGCTGTCCCAGCACTCCCTGGCACTGCCTTGAGGTGCACAACTCTTCCCTGCACCCAAAACATCCTCCTTAGAGCAGCAGCCATCGGAGAGCCGGGGTGATCTGACATCCCTGCTTGCTTGCTCAGTTGCTTTGGGAAGGCTCTCTCCTCCAGCCAGTTCCTCCCTCTCCAGGGCCTGTCTCTCTCCAGCTCTGAAAGAAAGAAGGGTAAAATCTCTCCCTATTAGTCCCAGACTTTCCATTACGCTCTGTTTACCGGGCTGCTCTTTTCTTGCAGGAGGGGTAAAAGAGGTCTGAGAGATGAACACCAGAATGGGGATCAACAGACGTGAGTAAAGGAATATGCAGGTGCTAGAAATGTCTTTCAAATAGGAAAAAGGGTACCAAGTCCCCTACAGGTAAATTTAGGAGGCAGTTAAGATGTTCTCATCGTTAGATCCACCATGTTATGTCACCACCTCCTCTTCCGAAGGGACAGTCAGGTCAAAGTTGTGCTGAATGACCTGGTGCTGGCAGTAACACAGGGCTGGGACTCAATAGTTCAGGAAGCCCTTTCCAACTGAAATGTTCTGAAAATTAACAGTGTGCTAGGAAGGTCTGAGGAAGTCTTAATGGGAATATCTTGAGATCACATGAATTCCAGGTGGGCTTAGAATGCAACACACCTTGCAGGGCTTTCCACAGGAAGCCTCCACGGAAGCAGCTGCTGGGTAAATGCTGCAATTTAACATGGTTGGAGGAGATCTGGCTGTGAGCCAAGCTGGCTCTTACCTGGACACAGGTTGGGTGCACAGCAGACCATGCCCATTAAGGTACACTTGGTACATTTGCTAGCACAGCAACTGTGTCCTGCAGTCACTGTACCTAAAATAGAAGACTTTTAAAGCCAGACATTCTGTGTATTGTAAATTCAGCAGCACTCCAGGCACATCTAGGCAGGGTGCATCTGTTAAGCCTAGTGCAGTGATTTTAAAAGATCACTGGATTTTCCTTGTGCTAAACCCCATGTGTTCTTTCACATTTTCTTTTCCCAGTAAGCCAAGTGTAAACAGCAATAATCCTCACAATCTTCTAATTGCTGAAATGTGTAATCTGTGTGCGAAAGTACCATTTGCGACAGATTTTCTCAGGAAGTGAAAGGTAAAGTACAAAGTCACCCCTGAAATGATTCGGTTCTAGGTGAGAAATTGAAACACTAAATTAACATGACATCAAGCACTTCAGAATGGCTATGGATCTAGTAAAGAAAATAAATAGGGCAAAATTCCTGTAGGACCGATAGAGACCAAACATAACCAGATCCAAGTGTTATCCAGGACCGTGCGTAACCTAGCTAATATTTACTTTGCTAGCAGCCATGTGTGAAATCAGATATTTTCACAAGTATTTCAGAATTTGATCCCAGCTGATACCTTGGCATTTGCGGTGAAAATCGCTGTTTACTAAGAAAAATGTCCCCAGGACTGCAGCAGGGATACAAGTTTTCTGTCTGCAGAAAGTGTTGAAACAAGATACAGAAGCAAACACCAGGGACACTATTCACTACAGAAACCAGCTCTCCTTCCAACACCTTTGAAAGACGTGGGAGAAGGAACACATGGCAACGTGACTCATAATAATACTGCTTACCATGGTGCTTTTCATTGGGAAAATAAAATGAACATGTTACACATTTATTTTGCCCTTTATATCAAATTACCTGTTGTTACTTGACTGTTCTTAGCTGCACCAAAGACAAAAACCTCCTTTATACGGTGCAAACAGTGAAGTACCTGCCCATGAAGTTTGGGGTTAGTGTCAGATGAGGAAACAAGAAGGGGCTGCCAGAGGAGGGGACCAGGGCACAGTTACAGCAATGGAGACATGGGAAGGCTGTAGAGGCTTAGCCTGAGTGATGCTGCGAACTACCCTACCTCCTTCTGCTCCTCTGCCCTCTCCAAAATTGATAACAAGAAATAGAGCAGTCCTACTGAATGGGTCAGATGAGCTTTTGAGTTCTTCCTTCCCCCTAAATCAGCGAATCTGCTGTGTGGGTAATTAGTCTGCCAGTCTCATCCTGGTAGCACTGCCTTTGGAGTGTGACATATTCAAAGAGGTCGTGAGCTCGTTGTTTCCCCCACCCTCTCTTTAATTTTTTTTGTGTCACAAGTCTTCTGTTTTTTTAATGGTGCCCTCCTCCAGCACAAATTGACTCAGGCAGTAATTTGTCATGTCATCTTCAGTAAAATTTTGAACAAAATTGTGGAAGATTCATGGAGGAGCAAAAGCGCCACATCTTTTATGCATTTCAGATGGTAAAGTATAAATCAAAAAGCCCAGGGACCTGTTTGTCAGAAGACAACAAGGAAAAAAGTAAACCATAGTAAGTAAAGTTAGACTGTGTCTGTGTCTGATCCTGCACTGACCAGTCTGGGATTTAATTTGTAATTGTTCAGGGACATATTGTCTTAATATCAAGGTGGATGCAGCGGATGAAACAGATCTGAGAGAGACCCAGCCCACACTCTTCCTCACTTATAAAATCAGGGTGAAAATTAAACCCTAAGGGACACAGGTAAAAGGCTTCAAACTGAGGGAAAGGAACTCAGGGTCAGGACCTGATATAACTGCTTAAAGGGGTTGGTCATTCTAAACCCTGGAGAAAAATGACCTCTCTCAGATGATTCTGGCCTTGGGTAAATTTAGCTTCAAAAATCTTCTGCATATCTCTTTAGTGGGAATGATTCCCCTGCTCTGACTTGAAACCATTTTAGAACTGAACAGTTAAATCGAATCAGAAGTGAATGGGAAGTGGCTGAGTGGTTTCTTATAAACCACCTCTGCAGTGTGAGGCTGAAGCCTCTTCCTCCAACCCAGGGCTGATTCCCACCTTCCCAGCATCATTTGCCTTGTTGGTTTTGGGAGCAAAAGCTTTGGGCAGGGGGATTTCCTCATCCCTCATTCCCGAGCAGCCTCCAGTCCCTGTGGCCTCGATGAGTGGTTACAGCAAGCACAACACTAATGAGATGTGAAGGGATGGGGAGGGCTGGCTGAATGCAGCTGGTGGGATGCTCAGCAGTGGATCTGCATGTATTGCCTGCCTGGATATCCATACCTGCACTGCCTGTACCACACAGCTCGAAGATTTGACAGGCCAGCTGTGCCTGCCTCTGATCAATCCCCTGTTCCACTCCAGCTGATGTTGCAGGCACCAACCTCCTCACGCAGCCTCCTTTTTTTTTTTTTCAAATACATGATCGATCTATTTTAAAAGTACACACAGCTATATGGTAGGAGAGATTAAACAGCAGCATAGAAAAAGATCTCCTTTGGGGAAAACTGATTATACCCTTTTAGGAGGGTTTTCTTGTTGGGAGTCAGCCTGCGTATTTCCACACTGTATTTGAAGGTCACTCATTGTCTTACACTGCTTCCTACAACAAAATTGAGAGGAGTATGATGAGATCTCATAGTCACCAGACAGCTCATTTGTTCAGCAAATCCAGCCATGACCCTTTCTAATGTTTTCTTTCCCTTCTTTCCCTCACTTCTGCTGGCTTGTTTTTAGCTGAATGCTTCCACTAAAACCTCCCTATCAATATTCAGAGATGATTTCTGAAGTTTGGATAAAGTTTATCAAATCCAGCGGAGACCAAAGTGCCAGGCATATTTGTAGAGTCTAAACAGCTATCAGAGACTACAGGATCAAAGTCTTCAGGTCACTTCTGCTTTGGTGGGAGAGGTACCATTATGAATTCTTTATTTTACCAAGTACATTTGAATGTGGCAGTAGCTCACGTGTGAAGCTTAGACTGGGTCCAGCTCTGCAAGCGCTGGCACTGCAATTTGTTTCCGGAGTTGGGAGCAGCCCACAGGGAAAATGGGCATACTGTGCCGTTGCCTGGATTTGGTCCTGGTGTTGGTTCAGATGTTCATGGAGAGCATGAATTAAAAGTGCTCTGTTTCCTTATGAGTCTCTTCCCTGTGTGAAAGGCAGAACTAAAGATTTTCAGAGTATGAAACACTGAATCTATGGACACAGAATCTGTCTGGCTATGCACAGCCTATGAACACTGAAAAATTATTAGAAGTTTGGAAAGGAAAGGCTTTAAACTCAGGGATTTGTAATCTTCCATGGTTGTTCTCCAAGCAGTATTTCTGTCTGCCTTCTGCTTAATGAATTAGCAAAGCTAAGAGAGTAGCATGAACTTTCAGAAGATATCCTTCAGTGCCCCTTATGGCTGATCTGGAAATGATGCTCATTACAGCACTGTGTGAGCAGGATAGGTAACCTGAAGATGTCAGGAAGGGCCGCAGGCTAAAAAGCTAACCAAAGATTCCTCTGAGACATTTTATTCCTCCCAGGGATGGCATTAATAGCACCATTAATTTTGTAGTTTTATTTAATTTCCAGGGATTGTGCCAAATCAGAGTTTTCTGTGAAAACAGTATCAGCCCCCTCCAAGATCCATCAGGATGCCCAAGAATGACAAATGAGAGCAAAGGCTGGGTCAGGAGTTTTCCCCTTTCCACTCTGGGAGGAGCAGAGTTCTGGGCCCTGCCAGTGCCTGAGCTGTAGCAGAGCTCACCCAGCTCACGGCACCAGGAGAGGGAAGGGAAGCCTCAGCTGGGACAGGAGCTTTTCGGGGAGGGAAATGAACCTTTTCCATTCCTTGAGGTCACCCACACTCATTGCCCAGTGTGCACTTGCCCATGAAGTATGTGAAGGACGAGCACAGACAGCCAAACCAGAGGGTGCTGCACTAATGGGGAGCTGTTTTTACCAGGTTAAATGCAGTGGGTCTAATTATCTAAATGTATTTACTGGAGATGAGGGGAATGAGGGTGCCAGGAAGAGGGGGATGGGTGGGAAAAATTCTTTTAGTAATTGCAATGAAGTGATCAAAAAAATTCAGGAAACCAGAACCCTGCTTTGCACTGTCTCCCTCCCTCTCCCCCCCAGGTTTCATTAGTTTTTACAAAGGAGCACTGGGGAGATTATTTATCTTTGATCATTCTGGGATCAATCTGCAAATGCACAAGCTCACTTTAAATCTGCATTTGCCAACTGTTAAACTCCACGTTACACCCTGGTTTTTAAAGGCCTCAGGAAGATGCAAACTGAAGACAAAGAGGAGATGGAGGACTTCAGTGAGGCATTTCAGGAACTGTTTGAAGAGAGCAGCTGCCCCCCATCCTGATTAGCTGCACAGCACTCTGCCAGCTTGATTTCAAAAGCAGGTAAGGGTGCAGGAAAGGGATAGAGAGAATGACTGGAGAAGGGAGCCAGCCAGCACCAGCAGCAGCAGCAATGCTGATTTTTCTCATCCTGTTTATTCAGATGGCTTGTTAGGGATTGTTTTATTCCTGATGCTGTTTCACACCTTATTTATTACTTTTCCATATTTTTGCACCCTTCCTAATTCCATAGGTTGAAGATGGCTGTTTTCCATAGCCAGCTAATACCTTCAGAGCGGATAATCTGGGGATTCTCTGTGTTTGATATACTTACCACACTGCTGCTCAACTCCCATGCTGTGCCTCAAATATTTATTTAAAAAAAAAAAAAAGAAAAAAACCCCAAACCTTCTCCAGGCTGTTTCCTCCACAGCCTTTGCTGCTGAAGCTTCCCATGTCACCTTCCATGGGGAGCTTGCGGGATGCTGATCTTTTTGTTTATTCATTTATTTTTGGCAGCATCACTAGCTGCCTCCAAAGAAAGGGGTGAAAGCATTTGAGAAGATAATTTGTAAACATTTATCACGGCTCTGCCCAGGTGGGCAGGCACAGTCCTCACTCCGGAGCCATGTGTGCTGTGCGGGTGATGAAGTGCCACGTCCCAGCCCCAGAGCTGGCTGCACGCTGGCCATCCAGCTACAATCTGCATTTTACTTGCCTGGGGCTGCTCATGTTTTTGCAGAGGACAGGGCAAAGATCCACCTTCAACAAAGGCTTTTTAAAGTGAGGCTCATAAAAGTGTGCCAGGAACTCAGTTTCCTTACATTCAGCCAAGGTAGAGAAAAGTGAGGAAGATGGCTCTGTGCTTGCATTGCTGCTTTTTTTGTGTGGCTTTTGTTTTGTTTATTTCTTTCTTTTTTGTTTTTGTTTGTTGTTGTTGTTGTTGTTGTTGTTGTTTTTTGGTTTTTTTTCCCATGAATTACTAAATATTAAGCACCAAAAGTTTATAATTTGAGCAATTTTCTCTTCCAAGATTTGGAATTTTCCTTATTGACTGGCTGTAAGTTGTGCTTAAAAATTAGACATAATACTGTGTATCTTCAGTGGCCAGGACAATTCTGGAAAACAGACCTTTTTTCAGAATTGGAAGGAAGTCTCCAGGACACTATGCCTTCCCAGATTTTAGGAATGGCATTTGAGACAAGGAACTGTGTGTCTCTTGCCCGGGACACTGTATTTTCCCTGTGCCATTCCTTCTAAGACACAGCCCCTGGTAGAATGTTGGCTCCCAGAACACGGGCAGAAAAACAGGCTGCTGGCCCCAAACAGTGGGGACATTGATGTGTGACCCAGTACAAAATCATGATCCTTGTTCCCTGGAGGGGATGAGGCTGCTTTTAGATTTATTAGCCTGGATAATTTTTCCTGGTTTGCTTACTCTCCCTCCTGCAGGAGCTGTTGGAAAGCATTGTTTTCCAAGCAGTGACTCCTAGACCTGCAGAGCTTCTCATGGCTGGCGTGGGCAGCACACAACCTCTGCTCAAAGAGGCTCCTCTGTGGTGGTTTAAATCCTCCTTGCACTGTTCTGCCAACCCTCATTGCTTTTTCTTGATGGTCTGCAAGATAAAAAAGCCTCTACAGAACCACTGCTGCGGGCAACAGGGACCCTGTGGTTTCCATCAGCTGGTGGTGATGTTGATGATATATATAGAAAAGGAAATTATATTTAACAAAAGAGGAGTATTTGTCCTCTGCATGAGACTTTCTCCCTCTCTTCACTCCCTTTCTGTTTACTGCTGTAGGGAGGCAGTGACTGGCCAGGCAGTGCTGAGCTTCCCTCTGCTGCCCGGCTCCTGCTTGGGACGGAGCGGCTGAAGCTTCCGTGGGGCCGGAGCTGCCCTGGGGCTGGACCTGCCCTGGGGCTGGACCTGCCCTGGGGCTGGCTCTTCTCCCCCTGCAATGAGAGAATGAAAGCTCCACTGAAGGCACCTTTGTGTCAAAGCCCTACAGGAGGACAACCTCTGCTCCTGAGTGGACGGGTAAATTTTATCTCTAGACTCTACAAGATCATCGGGGCGTCTGATAGAGATTTTCTGCTGCTCTCTGTGTTCCTGTTGCAATGTTATTACTTTTTTTCCCTTTTTTTTTTTCTTTCTTTACCCTAACTCATTTCACTGGCACTTTTACCAGCATTTCCTGCACTATTCAAGATGTGATAATCTGGCTTTCTGATGACCTATTGCAAGACAAAGTTGGGCTACTTATCAGTGAAAGGTACCTTGTCAACTGACTCGGTAGCAGTGTTATATTTAAACAGAAGCAGATGAAAAGCCACGGGGAATAGAAACCACTGCTGCAAAGGTATTAAAGAAGATGCTGTTGTGTGAACAGGGATATGGGGGGAGGTGAAGTTGGAGGCTTCGGAGTTTGCTGTGGGCTCAGTGAATAACTTATTCTGTCTAACACTTGCCATGAAATATCCTAACAATACTCAGGCACTAGTGGTAGCAGAGATATTATCACTTGGGGAGACAACAGAAATGGCCTTATCATTTTGACAATGGCTTTTTTCCCTTATTATCGCTAAGTAACAATATCTCTATTTCACTGCCACTACTGAGCCATTGTTTTTTTGATAAATAGAGTCCTTTTTGTGATTTCTTTTTCCCCACTTGTATTTTATCCTCTGTGTACGTGTGCATGTGAGCAGATTTTAAAAAAAGATGTTCCACCCAATGGTGCAGTATTAAAGACTACATCTCTTAAAAACAGAAGAAGCTGTCAGAGGGGATATCTACACAAATGCAGGGCTTGCCTGGTGTCTAAGGGACTTGTGGTGGTGCCCTTAGGCTCAAAGAAACTCCATTCTACCTGGGCCCCCACTCCCCTGAATGAAAAATGGGAGTGTATAAGAGCTGGAGTACATGAGATGTTAGTACCCACTGGTCAGCAGGGATGTCATATTGCATTAAGAGCTGCCTATAACAAACTCTGTGTGCTTTGGTGCCTGGTTTGTTCTCAGACGCTCACATAAAGGCACCATCTCCAGCCCGGATACAACTCATACAAATGCAGTGGTCTGTGCTCTCCTCAGTGTGCTCCCAAAATGTTTCAACTCATGGGGCCTCATCCCAGCTTTCCTCCAGCCCCATCTCAGAGCTGGAAAACCTGGATGGACTAAGCAGGAGTTAAACTGAGGGTATAGAGTTCTATTAGGTATGGTGTATAGTGACATCTGGGTGTGTTCACATTTTAGTCAGCTGAACATTCATCCTCATTCATCCTCTCTTCCCTTTCCACTGCTTTCCCATGCCCATCCCCATGGTATCTGAGCACTGCTGTCCACCTGACTTACCACCGGTGCTATGGATTGCCATCTGCCTGGGCTGTGAGTGTGCTCTCCCATTATCCACTCATCATCCACAGTGGCCCTGTCTGGATGTTCCTCTGTGCTGATACCATCGGCTGCCACTGTCTGGTCTCTGCACAACAGAGAACCCTCCATCAGAGCCATTGCTATGGTTACAGGCATCCTGCGGGCAGTGGGACCAACAGGAGCCGTAAATGAAGGTACTGCTGCAGAATTTGCATAAAGACTCCCTACCTGCTGTGGAACAGCCACGTTCTCCAAAATCACTCCCACGAGTTTCTGTCACTACCTTTGCAAATCTGCATGGATGGGACATTGGGACTTTCTTGGCTTGGATTCATAGTGAGAACACTTTCCATGGAGGAGGAGAGAAAATTTATCTTAGAAGATGACAGTAGTCAGCTCCCTTAAATGTGAAATAATAAGAAGGAAAATCAGTTTTTACCCTCTCCCCACCTTTGCATGCCCTGCTTTGCAGAGAGCCTCAGAGTGCTTGAACCAGCACCGTGGTAAGATACTTGTTAGCCCCCAAAGCCCAAGCAGCGGGGAAGTGAGTCATCCATCAAACCCATGCCCCATCACTTCCACTGCAGCACTAAATGATGCGCTCAAAACCTGCCACTAAATGGAGGGAAAATGTGACCGGCCTAACTGCTATCAGAAAGTTAAATGCTTAAAATAATGTCACTGGAGGATCGCAGAGAAAGGACAGGAGGTAAAGCAGGCTATTTTCCTTGTCTGTGTTATTTTTTCCCCCAAACAGAGGAGGTACATAGTGAAATTAACCTCTACTACTTTGATTTCCTCCCCTCTGCTCTTGTGCACACACACACACACTCTCTCTCTTTTAAGGCTTATATGCTATGATTTGATGCAGGAGGATTTTTCATTAGAAGATATGAATAAGACTTTAATACAAATCAGTCCAGAGCGTCTTTCGACAGGATTTTTAAATAGTGCCCCTTGTCTCCTGATGCAGCCACACGCTATCTTGTTCCCATGCTGACCTCTCTGTCTTTCCTCATTAAAGAAATGGTCTAGGCTGCTGAGCCCTCTCTCTTTTTGGAGATTTTCACTGCTTTGTCTCACGTACAGGCACTCCTGCTGCTGACCGGCAGCTCCTCATCCCCAGTAATTTCTGCACTGCATTAATTTCTCATTAATCTGCATCATGATTTATGGGTCTTAAATGATGGAAGTCTTCTAGAGGAGTGCTTCTCATTTGGCCTGCTGACTTTTCTCCCTTGCTCTTTCACCCTCCTTCTTCAAAAGCAAATAGACCTCTTCTCCTACACAAGCTGTCTGCAGAGCATTGTCTCTGTGGATGGTGCAAGTGGGGAGAAACAGGTTAAGCGTGGTGCTTTCTGGCAGCTTTCCTTGTAAATGATTTGAGCAAATAAATGCTAGGGAGAAAAGGGACCCACTTGGCTTTTCTAAAGAACTTTAGTAGCTGCTCTCCAAGTCTGTGGGGGTGCAGTGGCTTTGGCAGCCCTGGGGAGCGCTGTCAAAGTCTTTTTGGAGTTTGGAGAGGTTTCAGCAAGGAAGTTTTAAACTACCCTGCAGGGATTAATCACATTAGCAAGAAGGATGGTGACTCTTGGCTGGGCAGGGAGCTGGACCTTCATGCCAGGGGTGGATGAACCACTGGACCTGGGCATGTTGCTGTAGGGCTGTGTTAGTCTGGCTCAGGGCATGGGGAAAGAGAAAATCTGTGCGCTCCCTGTACTGATTTCATGGGACTGTGCTATAGCCCTGCATCAAAATTATCTTTCCTTCCATTTTCAGGGGTATGTGTAAAAGACAATGGAAAATTACTCAGCTTTAGTTACCCACCAGCACTTTTTGTGCTTCTCTAGAACTCCTGAATTCATAGAATTTGAGGCTATAAATAGTGATGGGATTTCCTCTTCTCTTCTGGTTATTGCTACGTGGCTCTGGTCCTCGGGAGAGTCAGAAAACACAAAAAGGTGGGAAATGTTTTGTTTGGAAGACAAGAGAAGGAAATGCTGAATGCACCAGGCAGGACTGAATAAAAGCAGCATAGAGTTATGGCAGCAGTGGGAAAGTGAATAGCAGAGTCAGGAGAGATGAAAGAAGCAATGGGTGGAGGTTGATTACAGAATTCTTTGTGCTCTGCCCTGACTCCACTGGTCCACAGCTCAGTAAAGCCAGTGGAAATATTGTTGTTGACTTCCTGTCAATGCATTCAAATTTCAGACAATTAATCCGTGTTAAATTTCAGGCAGAAATACTCCTCATGTCTCAATAGCTCATGAATCATGAGCATGATTGTCCCACCAAGAAAAAAAGAAGGAAAACTACCCGAACTTTTCCTTTGCAGGAAGAGATTTTATTTCAGGTGAGTTTAGGAAAAGAGGATTTCTCTTGAATCTTTATTTTCCTTGTTTCTTTGCAAATCAGATATTCACAAATTGATTCAGATCTTCTCACATACAGTGTGTGAAGCTGGTCCTGGCTCTCAGGCTGCCAAACTGCCAGAGAGATGGTTTAGAAAAGCAGTGGTGACCAGGACTAGCAATAAAGCTTAGTTGCTACTGCATGAATATGTAGAAGAATATGTAGTTACTCCAACAGCAACAGGGGAAAGCTGTTTCTTTGGGGGTTGGAAATAGAATGGGAAAATTGCTCAGCTTTTTAGCCAATGTTTTAAATTGATATTTAGGAGAGCAATTTCTGTGTAGCTTGGAAAAGAGGAGAGAGAGAAAATCTTCATGTAAAAGTCTTTCTGATTCTACTTTGTTAATACTTTAAATCTTTTGAATTTGGGTAGCGTGACTCAAAAGGGAAAATCAGAAATTGTGTCTATGTTAATAGAGCTTTTACAGAGAGCACAAAAGCTTGGGGTGGGAAGAGTGTAAAAATATTTTAATAGGTAACCTTTTATTCGGCAAAATATGTATTACTTCCTATTATGATAAACAGTTTGCATATTTGAGATGAAAATGTTTATACATATACATTACAATTACATATTCATTTGACTTTATATTACATACACAACTCAATTTGAATAAATGTCTGAAGCCAAAGGAATAAATTAGTATTGGTGCTGAGTACTTTCTTTGCCCTTCTCCATTGTGTTTGCAAGATTTGCATTTTATAGTTGCACATTAACAAATATGCATATTTCATTATGGTTTTGGATTAAAAGGTTATCATCTCTGTTACCCATTAGTAATAAACAAATACAGACTTTCCATGTGAATTTATCCCTGGCTCAGCTGTTTGCTGATTAGGTTGTTGTCTCTGGGTTTCCTTGTTTTATCCTTGTGGAGAATCCCTAAAGCGGTTTCTAAAGTGCTTATTGTCCTCTGGGGAGCAGTGAATGAGAAAGGGAGGCAAGCGAAGAAGACCCAGAGGCATCCTAAGCTGGTGAAAAGATGGGAAGGTAGGGCCAGGTCCAGTGTGCAGCCAGGTTAGGAGCCTTGTTTGGGCAGGTGGCCCCCAAAGCCCAGGCCATGTGGCAGAAGAAGATCCCTTGGGAAACCTGGTTGAAGGCTGGGCAGGGTCGGAGGGGCAGAAACTTGGTGATGAGCAGGAAGCAGTGTGATCACCCCAGTGTCCAAAAACATGCTGGTTTCAAATCAGGGTGTTCCATGGAGGCTGCTGAGCCTACCAACCAAGAGGCCTTGAAGGTCCCCTGGAGGAAAAGCTCTGAGCTTGTTACCTCCCAGCTGTGGAGACCAAAGAAGCCTCTCCCACGATGCTTTGTTTAATTATGTTAATGTCCCCCAGTTCTGTTTCCCTGACTGGCCCGTTGGTCTCCCTGCCCCTTTCCACCCTGTATGTCCCTGATCCAGAAAGTTCTCCCTTCCCCATTCTCCCATTGGCCCTTGTCCCTTTGCCACTCCCTCACTGTTTCCCCATTGGCTCCCATACTCTAACCCTGCCTGTGTACCGCCCCTGTGCCCTCAGACCATTGGACCCTGGTGCTCTCTCCGCCCCTACCTTCCCCATATAAAATCCTGGACCCTCGCCAGTTCTTGGTCTTTATTCTTGGATGCTTTCATGTGCGTGGCTGCAATAAACGCTGCTGTAGAACCTCACACAAAGACCCTTCCTGGACTTTTTTGTCATCGGCTTGCTTTTGGGTTTACCCGTGTGCGTGAGTGACTGTGTGTGTGTGCAGTGGCCTTGCCGAAGCAGCTTCCTAGGAGATGCTTTTGGGAAGGTCGCGGCACCCCACCATCCAGCACCCGCCGTGACAGTGTTCCTCCTAGGCCAAGGTGATCTAAACTCCTGAATCTGCACACAGGGAGACCTTGGATCTGGGCAGCTCAGAACCTGGCATCAGCTGGGAGAGAGGAAGAAGGCACCACAGTTTTACTGTCCCCACTGGTGTGAGCCCCACGGGAGCTGTGCATGGGGCGCACTGCTGGAACAAACTGGACTAAACGGAGCAGCTTGCAGCCACATCTCTTATTCCTTGACATCATCTAAGTTCAATCTCTTTTGCCAAAAAACCCCTCCTTGATCAGTCCTGTGTCTGCAGGCACTTGTAGGATGGAGGTAGGGAGGGATCAGGGCTGAAGGATTCCCTATTGCCTGAGCTGGGGCCCAGGCACTTTTCATCACTCTGGAGTGAGCAGCGTGAATTCTGGGAGAGACATTTTAGAGTAACTGAATTTTGAGGGCAGTCAGCATCCAAAACATAACAGGTAGCACTTGGAGGAGGCTGCCCTGTGAAGTCAGCGTGGGCAGAGGGATGTCACCTCCCAGAAGGGAGAGCCTCTGTCCTAAAGCCAGGTGTTATTTACCAAGCTGATGCGAGGCTGGATCACTGTCCTCTTGTAACAGAGCTGTGCATGCCATAGGATCATAGACTTTGGCTCTAACTGCTCACCTTCTGCAAATAAGATCCATGTGTAAAAACCAATGGAATTTTAATGGATTTTTATTTTTACTTTATTGAATTTTCCTTTCCCTGTCTTTTTAATACAACTTTGCTAAAGTCAGTGGGTGTAAATGCCTCAAAAGAAGCCATTTCGATTTATTTTTCCTCCTCTTCAGGGGAAAGGAAAATCGAAAGATTCAGTGCCTTTTCAGCAGAAGAAATAAAAATAGAGAATCCCAGTGGGGGTATCTACACAGCTCCTAGATGCTGCTTTGGGCTCATCTGATGTGCCAAAATTGTCAGCTTGCTGCTGCTGCCCTCTCTTTACTCCCTAACCCTGCATGCAAGTCCTTTGCTATCCCAGACCATCTTTCCAGATGACATCACGAGAGTTACTGCCCAAAGCTATCCCAAGCTTACGCCAAGTCTGGACACTCTCTACCAATGTCCTTGAGGACGCATTTCCAAGTGCTAAAACAATATTTTCCAAGTTTTCTGCTGTTTTTCCTGAGAAGAGAGAATGATCTCCCCAGAAATGGGACAACACCCCTGTTCATGTTTTGCCTGTTCATTCAACCCCAGCTTGGCTGGTCGCCCAAAACGCAGACTTTCATTTCCTTAAGGCAAAAACATCAGATCAGTTTTCTTTCCATTCTTCCTGATCCTCCCTGCATCCATCACAGGGATCCATTGCTTCCTCTCAGCTCCCTGTTTAGGTGGCAGCTCCAAATGGGAATAACCTCTGGGACAGTGAATGTTTCTCTCCTGATGCAGAACCTGCTGATCTTTCTCAGAGGTGATGCTGTGATGAGCTCTTCCTGCTCTTCCCATCCATCCCTGCCATCCCACCTGGATGCAGCTCTGGGATGGTAAGCCAGTCAAGGGAAGGAGTCCTAAAGGTCAAGGTGATAGTAATGCATGCCAATAAAATTTACTCACTGAAATGGGGCATTCTAATAATTCTGATGCAGAGAACAGAGGCGGCAAGGGAGGTTGGAAATACCACAGTGGGAGACTCAATTGCCCCAGCAATTCAAATGGGATAAAGATTTTCCCCATTCAGCTCCCTAAATGGTTTCCAAATTGACAGTAACTGCCATCCATCAACACTGAAGGGTGTTTAAGGTGGCCTGTGAGACCCTATCAGGGTCCCTCACATTGGGCCCGCACCACAGAATTGTCTCCCACATGCCTTTTGCACGTGGAGCCTTAGCAGAGAGATCACGCTTGAGCTGCCAGTCCTTGTAGGATTTTTTCAGCTGCTACACTGCCAAGCCATTTGTGATGGTGATGTGATGTCTGTGATAAGTGCACAGCAGTCTCCTACAAAAGAGTCTGCAGGTGGCAATTCCGTTCACCTCGGCCACCAAACAACCATCAGATAATTGTAAATTTGGAGTGGAACTAAATAAGCAGTGCATAGCTGCAAGGCTTCATTTCCAGCTACTAATCCTCTTAAATTATTGAGTCACCCTGTAAACTATTAGCTAAGTATTTTGAACAAAAGTCTCTGCTGTGTGTAGCCTCATGTAACTACAGATTTCAGGCAGAATCTAACTCAGTATAGCAATAAATTGATATACTCACGTGATATATCTAAACTTTAAAACTTTAACTGCATGCTTGGAATTTGGAGACCCTGTGCAAAGCACTGCTGCAGCACTGCAAAGCCAGGAGCTTTCATGGAACTGAAAAAGCTCAGTGGTTTGCACAAACAGATTGTGTCTTTGGACAAGTGTCCTCTACAGATACTGTCTCTACTTTATGAACATCGAAAGCAGCTCTGATCCATAGCCATAAGAAATCTGTAGTCATTTTCTGCAAGCCATTGAGAAAAGATTTTCAGAGCTTTTGCACATGAATACCATCATGTTGGAGTTGGTCAAATTATCCACTGAATTTGATTTCTGCAAATGATTTAGCCCCTTTAGGAGTTTTCTCCTTGCCAGACTATCTGCAAGCAGATTATGAGTTTTATTGAAGTGTTGATTACTTGCAGTTTCACAACTGTTCAAACTATAGTCAGCGCAGCCAAACTCAAATGCTGCTCCACCTATGAATGGCTCTTACTTGCAAGGAGTGAGACCTGTTTCTGATTTACTGCTCATACAAGTGGCCATCCATGTTGTACAGCGTTGTTTCTACTGCTGGGATGGATGAGAGGGACATACTAAAAGGAAAGGAACCCCTTGATTCAAAAATTGTCTGGAAGCATGTGGAAGTGCTCAGCTAATCCATTGTGTGAGTAATAAATAGGAACCATTGGAAAAAATCTTGAAGCAGGAATACTCCCAGCTACTTAACAGCACCAGTATCTCTGAAGCTCATTTATCCCCACTAATATTCTTGAAATAAACACTCAAGTGTTCATGAATAAACGTATCCTTTCTGACTGATGTGAATCCATTTGCGGCTATACATTATTCCGAATGAATACTGTAATTCACTCTAATTTATACAAGAAAGGGGAAGTAGATGGAGGAAATAATGAGGTTTGGGGTAATGTAAGCACTGTCAGCAGCCTCCTGAAAGACTACTGTAACATCTTCAGACTGGAAACTGTTTTCTGAAGCTGAGTTGCCCTTGGCTGACACAAGGCTGAAGACACAGTGGTGTTTGTGTCCAGCACGTAGGGAGCTGTTAGTGCTTATAGACAGAGATGTTGGTGATGAACCAATCTGGTGGCAGCCAGGCTGGGCTACAGGAGGTGGCATCTCATGGCCATACACTTCTGGGGACACCTTCACATCCCTCTAGAAGCTGTGGATGCCTACAGGTGGGATAATACAGCTTTTTTTGTGGTGTTCAGTAAGCATCCAGTGCCAAGTCTGTCAGTAGCCTGCTGCTTTCCTGTTCCACGTGAGGTGAAGGAAACCCCACTGAGGCAATATGGCAACGTAAAATCACTTGGTTTCTTCTTCTTATGGAGACTGCCACACTAAGAACTCTTTTTTCTGCCTCTCCATCAGATGCTTTGAATAAATGAGATTTTCAAAAGAGTTCAATGCTTTGATTTAGGAATTGCAAGAGGAGGGAGATATGAAACCATCTCAGAAGTGCCAGCTACTGAACAGCCTAAATCTGACCCTTGGGCTTTACCCTAAAGTGAAGCTCACTTCTTTTTGCTGCCTGAGCTCCATATGTGGAAAGTGACAAAAAAAGAAACTTTCTATCCAACAGAACCAGAAACCTGAAAGTGCAAAATATAATAGCCAGAAAGAATTTTTTCAGACCAACAAACGCTTTCCTGCATGATCGGAAATGCAGTCAGGCTAGGTAAGATAAAAAGGAAGGCAAAGAGTGGATAAGCATCAGTCTAATGATAACAATACAATGTTCTCAGATAATAGAAAGATATGACAGCAAACAGTGAAAGAATGAGCAAGATAGTTCGGAGAAAGTGCAGTAATATACAGGGGATAATATGTCAGGAAAACATCTCTGAAGACAGGAGCTATTTCTGGGCCACATAAAGTCAACAGGCTGCTCTGTAACCAGGATTTTCTTTGGGCACTTCAGAATGTTTTGCACTTATTTGTAGTAATTCTGAATGTTTTTTCTCCCTTGCTCAGTCACAGGAAATCAATTTGAAAACAGAAGAGACACACAATTGCCTGGCTTCTGTGCCACAGCATCTCTGTGACATCAACCCTCTTGCCACTGGAAGGGTGTCAGCTGTGGCTCTATGTTTAGGTTTCAGCAGGGCTCCAATCTTGGCAGTGCTGTGTGAGGACGGTGCTGGCCAAAAAACCAGCAGAAGCTGTGAGCTCCACTGGGCAGCTCCCAGTAAATTCACAGTCAAGGATTTATTAGAATTGGCTTTTACCTTTTTCCCACTTGTGGTTTGTTGGTTCAAGGTATTTCTCTTCAGTTTTTGCATATATGTGAAACTCTACCAGGAACTTCAGCTCAGTGAATATTCTGGTGGTACCACGCAAATGTCGATGGGGTGAGGAAGCAATAGACAGGGGAAGATGTAGGAGTTAAAAGGAGTTACTAAGAGTGAAGTGGGTCCTCAGTTCCAGGACCCACTTTGCTGAATTGATCCATGTTTGGGTTTGTGTTGTGCTCCACAGTGGCTGTTTCTGTGCGCCTTTGAGTGGAACTTAATAACCAAAGTACAGAAGTGTTTAGACTGCATGGATTTTTTTTGCCTCTTCCAGGGCACAAATCTCTGTTGAGGGTAAGGTTTATATGTTTTTAAGGATGTATTTAATTTTCTTCTGCCTTTCAGGTACCCAGGCTGTGGGAATAATATGTGTGTCAGGGAGGAATCAGTACACCAAAAGTCATTCTTATACTGGGAAAACATTTTTCTTCACTTCCAATCTCCATTTTTTTTTCTCCATCTTCCAATCTCCAACCAACCACTTAAAAAAACAACATTGCATTGTAACATGAACTTGTACAAGCTGTGATGGGGCAATGCTAATTTCCCAATTTCCACCATGTAGGGAGAGACGGGGGATTGCAATTTCACGCACACGTTAAAATGCTAAGGCATAGGCCTGGCAGCTAGACCTGAAAACCACATGGGGAAGGGGCAGGGGAGAAAAGAAGCAGCTGTCGACAGGCTCATGTCCTGCTTTCTCTGCTTTTTATTTTTGGAGTACACTGGGCTAGCCTTCGATGTTTGCTCTGCTGACACATGTTGGCTGCCCAGGGTAGCTGTAATAGGCCCCTGTGGGAGGTGTATAATTGAGATATACAGGCATTCTGCATATTAACACTAAGCACTTGTCCTGCTTTGAAAAAAGGCCAAAATAATCCCTCTTCCCTTGCTCTTCCTTTTCTGCCTCTTGCCTCTGGGCAGCTGCAGGGACTGATTTGCTGGAAGGCAGCTGGAGGTTGGGGTAGGTGGCACAGAGCTGCTGGGGTGACACTGTCGGGTGCCTAAAGGGGCAGTAGGCTACTGGAGGGAACTAAGAGAATGATAAAAGCATCCAGTGGCTGGAATGACAGTTTGGTATCATACGCCAGTTAATGCCATACTTACAGGAATTTTACAATTTGGCAGAAGAAGATCCCAAACCCTGGGAAGCTGGTTTTCCTTCCCTCTTTTTCTACTAACCTACTTTTTCTATTGACCAAGATATGTGTCATTTTTCCCCATTACCCAGTGGAGCCCCTCCTTTTTTATCCACTCACTCCTAACTTGTTCTTTCCTGCTCTCATCTCATTCCCCACACCTGGGCTTTGCTTCTATGGCAGTGTCATAATTTTCCTGAGCTTTGACCGGTTTATGCTGTCCAGGTTCCTCACTTCTGCAAGTGCTAATCCTTCTGGACAAGAAGACCTCATATTAACAAGACATTATTGCTGTTGCAAGCCCGGCTGGGAGATGGAGAGTCGCAGGAAATGCAGAACAGCTGCATGGAGACAGGGCAGTGAGGAGGAATTTATGCCATAACCAGATGCCTTGGAATCAGCATTTTGAGTTGAAGTTTATGTGGAGGTTTGGGAAATTTTAGTCAACATCAGCTTATCTATGGTTTTCTCAAAAGCTGAATGCTCCCTTGCCAGTGCCTGTCTCATATCCAGTACTATTTTAGTAATCTTTTGATCAAGTAATGTGCTCTGAGGCATCACAGCTTGTCTGGGCACAAGTCTTTGCTGAGGATTGGTGTTCTCACATTGGAATTATTTAAACTATGGGACCCAGGGTTCTGCCAAGTTCTGCAGGAAGCTCAGTTTTTAAAGGTGTATGGGCAAGGAGGAACTGTGTGCCCTAAACAGTCCCCCTGTTCTGGATGAGTGGGAAGTAAGGACTGCAGGGACACAGAGCTCAGTGCCCATCCCCGTGGCATGAGCACAGTCACTGCTTGCTGTTATAGGACTCAAATATTCAGCTCTTTGTCCTCCAAATTCTCTTTTTGTCTGCTTTCTAGAGAACTGGCTTCCAGTTCCAATTTGCTTTTGACATTTCCTTCACCAATTTCCATCTTCTGTCAAATCCAGACTAGAATTGTTTTACACACTATTTTCAATGTCTCGGAGTCCAAGATGAGCTTAAATCTGTAGCTGTATTAAGCTGGTGCCTTTGTGGGTTTTTTTGACTGTATTTGACAGCCTCCATGCTTCCCTGTGTGTAGGGGCTGGCACCAAACCAAACCTCCTTCCAAACCCACTCTGAGTTCATATCTGAGCAATGAGGTCCAAATCAGGATCCAGTCCCCAACACCTGGAGAGTTTCCAGAAGAGATTGCCCAAAATGCCAGGCTGGGTGAAATCTGTATTCCAGCATTGCATCTGAATCCCATCTCCAGGGAGAACAAAACAAAGCAAAACAACATCTTGTTTCTTGTAAAAATCCCTTGCAAGGATTAAAAACAGTGATGCCTTCCAGGTACCCTAAAACTATTTCTGCTCAGCAATGCTTCTCTGTGCAGCCTTTCATTTAATATCACAGCTCCTGCCTTCCTTCCTTCACCAGCCTGATTCAGAGCTGTAATCATCTATGAAAGCACAGTGCATGTTTTTATGCCCACCTTGTGTTTTCTAAGATCTGCCCAGGGTGCTTAGAAACAGTCCTGACTCCTGCGCTCAGCCTCCTGTCCCAGTTCTAATGAGAAGCTGCAGTGATGGTGGATTCCTCCTGTGGGCTGGATGCTCTTGCCTGGCCTGTTCAGAGAACTCTCTGGCTTGGCAGGAATGAAAATGCACAAAGAAGATGAGCAGCTTGGTGAGGTCATTTCTGATTGGGTTCTGCCTGCTGCTACAGCGGCTGCTGCTGCTTTCAACGCAGCCTGACAGAATCCTTTGGCTCCTGTACTCCTTCCTCCTCCTGTAATCTGCAAATTAAAACAGGAAAGTGGTGCAAGAGGGTGAGCAAGGACCTTCAAAGAAATCGAGGGAGCTTTGGATGTGCTTGGCTATGCAGAGTACTTTGTCCCCATGCAAGGAGCTGAAGGGTGTCCCTTTGCTGCTGGCACTTCATGCCTGTCATGGTGTTTGATGTTTTTTAAGAGCTACAGAAGCTTCAAGGCAGTGCTGGCTATTTGTTCTGTGGGGCTGCTGGGTCTCCCCGGGCATGTGACGGTGACACAGTAGGGCTATTTAAATGCAGTCTTGTCTCTTCCCACACACCCAGCAGGTTACCTTTGCCCAGCCTTGGACCAAACTATCCTTTATATTCACCCCTCTGGTGTCTGGAGCTGTGTTTTCTCACACTCTTCCCAAGGCCTCTCTCTCCTCTGTTAAATCCTTGCTTCTGCTTTCTAGATTCCTGAGCACAGCAACATCTCTCTGGGGTGCTGCTCCCACGGCCCTTGAGCAAACATCCAGGAAGCTTAGGCCAACACCCAGCTTTCACTCATCCTGTCAGAAGTGCACAGCAAAGGCCCTTGAATAGCTTCTTCCAGAGCAACTCTCCTTGGGACACAAAGGATTGGTTAGTAGCCTTATTCCTCGGGACTCCACAGCGTGTGGGAGATGGGCTCTATTAGAATTTTGCTTTAGCCGCAAGGACCCTACTGTTAGACTGAGTACTGTGAACCCACATATCACATCACAGTGCTGCAACAGCCATGCTGAAAAGCTCTGTGTGTTGTGTCTGCAGCCACCTGACTCCCCCTAACCACCTGCACTAGCTCTTGGAGAGCAGCTGGCTTTCCCTGCTCTCTGGGGCGAAAGCAACTCCTTGACCATAAAGTGGAAAGAACACAAATTTTATTGAGAGACTGAGGCTTCCTTCCAAATGCACTGTCTTTGCTGCTTTGCAGTGTTCCTGCTCCTCAAGGGCTCTCACTGCTCACTGATAGCTACTTACTAGCTTCCTTGGACTCCGACAGCTCCCAGCTCAGCCTTAGATAAGCAGCTGTTTCTTCTGGATTCTGGTCTGGGGATTGCCAGAGCAGGTATTCCTCCAGGGTCTTCCCATCCAAATTAAGCCTAAATGTGCTTAAGTCTCTCCCCTGGTATTCCTGTTCTTCTTTGCTCTCAGTCTTTACCTCCTTAGAATGCCTGGCGACATCTTCAGGCATCTCCTCATGTTCCAAGCAGCTCTGGCTCTGAGCCATGCTGTAGGTTAGCCTCGCAACCCTTCCAGCAAAGTGGCTTCTTATCCTCCCTTATGGATTATGACGAGCAGCCCCGTCTTGCCCAGGCCCATCCCCTGCCTGTTGTGCCTCCCTGTCCACCCCGTCGTTGTTGGGATAGGACAGAACCTGCTTAAATGCGTGGCTGTAGAGAGCTGAGACCATCTCGTGGTCCCTGCTTTGTGCTGCTTATCTTGCTGTCTGAGCTTGTCTTTGCTTCTCACCCTCTCCTCCATGTGTTTTGGCTTCTTCAGCAACTGATGGGGAGTGACAAGGGGCTACAAAGCTGTCAGTGGCACGAGGAGAGTGAGAGGGGATCAGTCCCTCCCTTGAACGCTAAATGTCCTCAAGACCATCTAATGGAGCTAACAGGAGCCAGGCTCAAAGCCAGCAAAACAAGGGTGTATTCTTCATACAACAGGTTGTTTGACAGCAAAGCTCCTTGTTAAGGGATGTTGTGGATGCTATCAGCAAGGTGGGCTTCAGGAGAATAAGGGCACAACAGAGATATTGCACCCAGCTCAGGATAACCCCAGGGTGAAAATGGCTGGGGCACTCTTAAGGGGACAAGTCACCTGTACTTATTGCTCCTTAAGCATCCCCTTATTGCCACTGTTAGAGACCAGATGTTGGTCTAGGGGAAACTGTGCCACAGCCATTCCCAGGCACACCTCAGCACCCTGAAATGCTGAAGATACTGACACTGTTACAGCACACCTTTACTAAGCGGTAATTCTGAAAAAGCAAGCTGCACTGTAGAAACTGAGTGTACTCTAAGCATAATAGTCTTTCTACTTGCCCTGGAACAGACTTGTCCAAATCCGACCTGCAGAGAGTCCCGAGTTCCAATCTGTCCCATCATCACCCAGTTTCCAGCAGCAGCTTGCGGTCAGGGAGCTGTGAGCAGCCCGGGGAGCACTGGGCTTTGAGCAGTCAAACAGCAATGAGAAGGCAGTACAGCAATGCAGCATTTCTCCTAGAAAAAGACACATTTGCACGTTGAGAAGAAAAAAACCCTGTAAGTCTAAATGTAGCAGTGCCATCTGCTGACCTATGCAACAGCAGGAACACAAGCCTCAACAAGTCAGTACCTAGGGAAGGAGTGTATCCATCCCTTCCTTCGTAGCTAGTGTGCAGAGCCTAATCCTTGCAAAATACCCGTGGATTTGGGGTTGTGGCTCCAGGAGCTCTCTCATCAGGGCATAAGAAGGGTCACGACCTCAGCTGGTGGAGAATCCAGGGCTCTCTTGGAAGAGCACGTAATTTATGGCAGACTATGCTGTGCTCCCCTGAACACGTAGCTGTGGCCCTACATGCTGCAGCACTAAAAAAATCCCTGTCAGGTCTGTGATCTTATAAAGTGGAGGGGTTTACACCCTGAGACCTGTCCTGGGAGTCTTGTGCTGTTTAACTTAGGGATTGCATTTTTTTTGTGTTTTACTTTGGATAGACCAAGGTTTTCTTTCTTTGTTGTTGCTGCAGGTCAGTGTTTTAAGACTGATGCGGAGAGGAGGTGCCAGCAAGATCTGGCTTGTGAGCACAGGGCAGCTTCTGACAGCAGCCATCGCACATTAAACAGCGTGGGGTAGAAATACAACCTGCAGCATCCCTCTGCCCATCATCAAAGGAGGCAAAAAAGCCTCCCTTGGGCTGGAGATGGATGAAACATCTGTCAGCTGGCAGTGAGGGATGATATGTGCCATCTCTCCAATGGCCAGTGGTGATCCCCAGTTTCTCAGGACCTTGCAAATCCTTTAACTGGTGCAAAAACTGAGCACGACCTTTGCTCTCTTTTCAGTTCCATCAGATGAGCAGACCTTTCCATGCTACAAAATCTTTCCATGATAATTTCTCCCCTGCTTGAATGACTGTTTTACTTTGTTTTTCAGAAGAGGTTCCCTTTTGTGGGCAGAAGTTGAGATGATAACTCTGAGTCAGGGAGAAGGCTCAGCCCTCCTGCTCCCAAACTCTGAGTGTTTTATTGCTTTGAATCGCTGTTGTGGATAACAGGAGTGGAAGACAGCTGGCTTGCTTCCATTTCTGTGGCATGCTCATCATTTTAGGTCCATCAGGAAAGGAGACGCAGGTGCAGACTAAACTGACACCTGTCAATCATTTGCTCTTACTTTAATGAAACATGCACAGGCTGTCACCGAGTGTATTCTTGTTGTTTTTTATGGGTCCTTTGCTCCAAGAATCTCTGGCTGTGCAGGAGAACTGCTGTAACACACAAGACAGTACCATGGCTAGGTGTCTTGCTGGAACAATGAAACACCAAACAACTCTGAAAGAAGCACTTTTTACAGTTCCCCAGGCCAAACCTCTTGTTCTGGGTAAACTCATCATCTTCTGCCTAAAGCAGAGGCCAAGACTGCTGTGCAGGTGTCCTTGTTCTGTCTCTTACTGCCATGTTAAAGATGAGCAAATTCAGACTAACTTGTGTTCACAGAATCACAGAATTAACGAGGTTGGACTAGGTAGGTCCAGCCTATGAGGCTGGTGGGTTCCTGACCTTGGACTCCTTCTCTTCAGCCTCCTATCACCAACCTCTGCCTTTCCTCAGCCCCAGCACTGGCAGACTGTGTTGTGTTCAATGGGGAACACAACCAGTGTAAATCCCTACAGCCTCTGCTCCCCATTTGCACCCCTGGGTTTATGTCCCTCCTTTCCCCCTGCCCATGGCCACAGCAGCATTTGCCTGTGAAGGGACACTTCCCTGAGATGGTGGCTTTGTCCCACTGCCTCTTCCATTAAAAAAGACATTTGGACAGCTCTTCATGAAAAGCCCTTCATAAATTATCACAGAGCTGCCCACAACAGACTGTTCACACCAATGTTCTTCCCTACACTGACCTAACCATAAAAAATCCCTGAAGGGTATTCTCTAATCTACTCCGATCAGAGACTCCACTAGAGGTGACAAAGCTTTGTCCACTTGTTCTCACAAAAGAGGCCCACGACCTCTTCGTTAGCCATAGGAATGAGTAACTTTTGCTCCTGGGGCTGAGGAGTGCAGATGAGGCAGGAGAGAACCTCCCCCACACGCCTCCCCAGGGCCCCAAGGTCTGTTCATGCTGCCTGCCGGCTTTGATGGAGTATGCTGGTGCTTCCTCTGCTGGAATGGTGGCCCTTCTTCCCGGGAACTGGGAACAGCACTGCTGGAGCATCAGCTTTGATTTTCATTGCCTGTCTGGTTCATTACTGATCGGGTAATGACTGACAATAGGCCAATCAGATCTCCAATATCACTATGTCAGCTTCATAATTAATAGTACTGCAAACTAAACTTATTGTGATTTAATTAGTAATGCTGTAATAATGCTACCGCCTGGGCTTAAGGTTACTAATTTATATAAATAGCTATGTTAATGTTTTGAAGCACCAAGTATTAATTGCGTCAGTCTTGGTGTTAGACTTCGGTTGCCTAATGGCATCTGCAAAACTCAACAACTCTTACTGTTGTGGGGGAAAGAAAATATTTTTTGGTCTTTTGCCTGTTGTTTTTAACTAGGCAAGAAGCAGCCATGGACAAGGCTGGAGGGATTTGGGTAATATGGGCCAGGGAGCAGTATTTGAGATTCAAATCCCTTTTCGCTTGGATCTGTTATTTTTCTTTTTCCTTTCCACCACGAGCATCTCCCCCTCCCTTTCCCTCTCCTCCCTCCTTCCTCTTAAATATATAAATAAATCTGAGCTGCTTGCATCGACAGTTCCAATTTGCCACAATTGGAAGTTGCACACATGAGAGATCTCTGTGCAGCCAGCTCGCATTTTATTTTCAAATCTAGAATTAAAAGGAAAGAAGGGGGAAAAAAAAGGGCCATGGGAGCACAAGGAGGATTTGCATACATCAGAGCTCTACATGAGCTAGGGACGAAGCTCTTTCTCTGGGCTTGAATAAACTACTAGAGGGAAAAGGGAACAAGAAAAAAGGAAAATTGAGTGACAAAAAATCCTGACCCTTTCTATGGCTTGATGGAGGCTCATCTGTCTGCAGTGGGACTGGTGAAAGGTCCGTCAGATGGACTAGCAAGAAATAGCTGAGGTGGAGGGAGATGTGGGGCTTTATCCAAACACAGGCTCCCAGGCCAGCACGATCACCTCCAAAGGTGGTGACTCTTTCCTCCCATTTGCAAAACAAGTGACAGAGATGCTGAAAAATCCTGGAACTGGCAGATGAGCAAAATCTACAGCAAATACAACTGCTAAGTAGTCTGAGGTAACTGAAATGAACTGCACTTCTAATTGAGCTCCAGCTATGACTGTACTCTAAGAAGCAGAGCCTGTGATAAATATAACTTGTCTGAATGCAAGAATTTAGATCTTGCATTAGATATTGAATTCATTACCTCTATATGTGTCTATATCCAGAGGCTGTATGTGCCCTTATCTCATCTATATCCAAAATGCTCTTAATTTCATTGATGCTGACACTTAACTCTTGAAATACTTCTTCTCTTTTTGAAGGAGATCCATGAGCAAGTCAAGCCATGCAGGAACATCACAGAGATGTGATGATGTTAGGAGTAGGACCCCCTTTGGGGAAAATCAGTTTGCATAAGTCATGAAATACAGATTTATTCATTTTTAATGCATTTTTCTTGCTTTTTTCTCCTTGCAAAATTCAGGCCAGCTGGTGGGATTGACAGTAATGACTCCCAGTGAGCTGGACTCTAATCAGCTCAGCTGGAATAGACTGAAGGACTTTTGGAAATCTAAACCACTCCAGCAAAATGGATTTATCTTCTCAATTAGTCACAGATGCCAGTGGGATCCACCAGGTGCACTACCAAACAGCCCCATGTGGCACAGCCTCTAGAAATCTTCCATTGCTGCAGCCCAGTCATGACTTTGTCTTCTCCAGAAAAACGTATTCAGAAATGAGGAGGAAAATACATATTTCCAGGTTTTCAGTGGAGTGATTAGACTTCCTCTTGCTAGTTCACATTGGACAGAGTTTGAAATCCCCACCTGTGTGAGCAGGTCGTCAAACGCCTTGGCCAACGCAACCAGCTCAGCACTTCATACTGACCTTCATTACCCAGATTAGAAAGGAAACTAGCACACCATATGCCAGACATAAAAGTCTCCAACAATTCTCTTTTCAGCGCTACACTCCTGTGTTTGGATCCCAGCCAGAGAGTGCTCTTTGAAACTTATAAATTGCTTTCATCTCCCAGACAAGGTAAAATCAAATTGGTGTAAGCGATGTCGCATTGTTGATGAAGATGCAGACGCAGAGTTAACTCTAGCACAGACTTAGCACACCAGATGAGAAACATCTTAATTGGCACAGCTGCTTTTTTTTTTTTTCGGTTGGCCTTGGGAAAAAAAAAAAACCAAAACAAAAAACCACTGCAGTTTCTGAAAGCTGCAGTAACATTAAAGGAAAAAGGGTTTTTCCTTCATGAAGAGTCCGGGCCTGAGTTGTGCAGCCTTCCCAGCATGCCCATGAATGGTGAGGTATGAATTGGGACACACGGCAGTTTATAAATGGTGGTGCTAGGCATGTGTCTTAAAGTCCTTTGCTTTTGATGTATTTATGGCCACTAATCTCTGGCTGCAATCCCTGCCCAAGCTCTATTTCAATCCCCTGTCCATACAGGACTCATTTTATCAGGTTTTCCCATCTGTAGTTGAAATGATAATTGACTGTTATGAGTCTGTTGGCTCTGGAATTCAGTCCTTGAATGGAGTGTTCCTCATCCAGAGACTGGGATGGGTTAGCTGAAAGCAGTTGGATTTGCTTTCCTCATTACACTTTTAGTAGACTGAATGGCAGTGTTTCCTTCATTCCTGCTTTTTGTGATGCTGTACCTGTAGGGTTTACTTTCCCCTGCTTTTTCATCCCTTTCTGAAGAGCCATGTTCTCTGGAGTTCTTCTTTATTCTGCACAGCAATGTATTTGTCCCAAAGGACATCTGGCAAACCCTCTCCCTCCCATTCCCCCACCCTACCCTCTCCTCTTCCTGGAGACCCAGATTTTACCTGGGGTTCAGAAATGTTTCTATGCAGCATCCATACCCAGGGTGGTCCCAGGTGCTGACATCATACAGGGTGATCCTGCCCTGCACAGAGGACTCCTGTGCAGCCCTCACGGACTGCTCTCTTCAGTGAGGGGCTGTGCTCTCTATGCTCCATATGGCACCAACACTGGAAATCCAGCAAGAACTTGGTACCACTCAGAATTCCACCTGTCTGTCAAATCTGATTGAAATTGGACAACTGGTTCAAAAGTTGTTAAAGGGGAACTGACAGACAGAATGATTGCTGAGGAAATCAGGCTGAAAATATTCTCTTCCTGAGATAGTAACTTTGTTCTTTTATAATTATCAGCATAAAATACATGCATACTGCTTAGTACAGTCTTCCTCCTACCTTTTCACTGCTGCTTTTCCTTCCCTTGTGCTGCTGCCTTTCTAGAGGGCTGGAGATAGGAAACCTTACCTCTCTTTGCTGAGCTCCAGAAATTCAGCAGGCTTTGCAGACTGGAGAGAGAGATCTGTGTTTTGCATCTCAGAAAGAAGGGGAAATTACCAGGCTATCCTAGCACTTGTGCCAAGGGTATTTGTTTATCCATTCCTTGTGGGGAATGGGAATTTGCATCACCCAGTGAAACAGCAGAACAATATCCCTCCGCCCTCATTGCTTACATTTTCACAATGAGATGGGAAAAGACCCAAAGTGCACCTGGCCTTGCTGCTGTGGGAAATAATCTGAACTATTGACTAAGGGACACGTGTCTCCCAGCTGGAGGTAGTTTGTGGTGCAGCATGAGTTTCACCAAGGAGGATGAGGAGCCAAGAGGCCAGGACTCTGTGCCCTACCACGTGTCCATTGCATTGATTGGTGTAGTTTGGGGCACAAGGGACACCCACGAGAGGAGGGGACAGGCCATGCATTGCCCTCCTTCCCTCCATCAGCACCAATCCCAATTTTCACAGCCCTTTTTCAAACATATTTTTCCACCAGAATCATTCTGTGGGCAGTAGAAATGCCATCTGTGGGAGAGGGCATGTGGAGGGGCCGGTGGGGCAGGAGAACATGGGGACAGCAGGAAGAAGAGGAAAGAGGGAGGGATGGAGAGAGAGTACACGCAGAGAGAGAAACACTGTAAAAAGCAGTAAGTTCCTCTTCATATTGGCACAGCAATGTTTGCAGCATGGCTTAGCATGCCTCCTCCTGTTAAATAAATATTGTGACAGTTCTAATCCTAGTGAGCAGGGACGTAACCAGAACTTGGATTTTCACTGAGGGCAAACAGTAATGGGTAAACTCTAAGTATTTCAAATAAGGCTCTAATTTAGATCTATGAAGACAGCACTGTTTGTTAAATAAATATCAAGCTCATCTGGTACCAGGCCAGTTGTTGTGCTTAAGCAAGATATATCTAGCTAGTGGTTATTTAACTGAACGATGAGTGAATAAGCCCATTCAGGATGCAAAATGCTTTCTAATTGGCAGAGAGAAAGAGTGAGAGGGGAAAAAAAGGAAAGTGGGGAAGAAAAAAAGAAAAAGAAAAAAAGAAAAAAGAAAAAGAAAAAGAAAAAGAAAAAGAAAAAGAAAAAGAAAAAGAAAAAGAAAAAGAAAAAGAAAAAAAAGAAAAAGATAAAAAGAAAAAAAAGGAGAAAAAGGAGAAAAAGAAAAAGCAGCAAAACAGGAACCTCTTTACCTTTTCTGTGTGTCCTCTCTAGAAACTTTGAAAGCTATCAAAGGAGACAGCTCCAGCCTGCCAAGGGAATTGGATATCATTTAATTGCTCTAAAAAGAAAATGACAAATGTTGGTTCATAACTAACAGGCTACAACCATCTTATGAAATGTTAATTGGAATACGTTACACTTCCCATATACCTTTAATGAATTAATGGGGATGCCACTCTCTATTTATAGGCGAGTTAAATTCCTCAGCAGCTCCATTTACTTCTTCTATATATTATTAAACTTCAGACGGCAGTTACATAATCAATATCCTGGTCCTTTCATAAATCTAAATGAAGAAAATCCTGGGGGTCCTTTGGAATAGCACAGAACGGCTCATATGGAGTTTTCTCTGTGAAACTTTCCCAGTCCTTCCTGAGTGTAATTTCAGTACTTTGCATTTTGAGGTTTGGTGATTTCTTTTTTTTTTTTTTTTTAAATAAGAAAAACATATGAAGGGATGAGATCTGTTGCAGGGAAATGTCTGAAAAAAACCAAACAACCAGATGGCTTGACTCCATAAAAACAAGTAATTGTATCACATGGCATGTTGTATTAATTCCTTGCTGGGTCTTGTTCCATGGGATTTTCTTACTGGTGACAGAGTTGGGCAAGTTTGTTTCTAAGCAGGTTTTAAGTTTCTGGGGAGATCTTTGGGTCATGTTTGGATCCTGCTGGAAGGTAGCACCACCTGTACTGGACATGTCACCTGAAAAATATAGTGGTGCCTTTAGGATCAAGAAAATTATGAGACTCTGTTAATATATACTACAGGATTAAAAGTCTGCAGCTTCTTATGTGAAGAAATAAGGGCATTGGGGTACTAGGAATGGTATGGCTTCACAGGACAAGAATTTGGTTGGACTGTGGGGCTTTTACCCTCTATGTATCTTATTACATCCAGCAGCGGGGCTGTTGCATAGAGGCCAAGCAGAACTCCAGCATATGTCCCTTTGCAGATGCTCTTTGGCCTGTGAATAATGAACTGCTGGCCTTTGTCGAGCTTCCAGCACGGAGCTGCCCATTCCATCAAAGCCAGCAGCACTCACACTGCCTGGCAGCACAGCTGGAAGCCTGCAGAGGACAAGGACTGCACGGGATGCAATAGGTGAACTCTTCTCACAGCTGAAATGTGCTATCAAGGAGAGAGGTAGGAACCTTGCCTCACCCCTGCACCTTTCCTTCATAGATGGCTCTACTCTGGATTTCCAGCTGAACACTCTTGTGTGTTTGGAGGAGACCTGACTGGAGATTTAACCAATATTCCCCTTGTTTCTGGTCCTGTAGAGTTTGATATCAAGTTACTGCCCTGCAAGCCAACTCCTGCCTCCACTGGATTGTCCAGGACCTCTATCAGGCAGATAGCCCACATTCATGTACTGCTTGTGCTTCACACCATTTCCTCACCCCACATCCCATCCTTACAATCAGCAGAATATCCTTTCAGCAGTGAGGGTCCTGAGGAGAACATTCTTCATTCATCTCTGATTTCAAGGCCTCCAGATGACACAGACCTCAAAGATGGTGGTGACTCAGTGTATGTAGGGATAACCCAAACATCTGTCTGATTTTTAAAGAAAGAGATATGGCCCATCCTTCTTTCCAGCTCATGCAGCTCTTGCACTTTGCCTGCTCCTGTTCAGAGAAATTCCTAGCTGCATGTTCCTCCATGGATCTCTCCAAGAGATGATCTTGACAGCAGCCAAACAGTCCCTTGCTCACCCTGGAGAAAAGAACATTCCCTAACCATCTCCCACACCTAGGCACTATAAATACCTCTCCCTTCAATACCTTGGGACACTGACAGGAACTCCACGTTGTACCATGTGCTCTTCTGGTCATGCCCTGACCTTCCCATGTGGTCTGTACCATGTGCTGCCCCAATACCTGTTTTCTCCAAGGCCTCTCTTTTTGAGGATGACTGATTCCTAACCCTAGAGCTTCTGCTTCTTGCGCCCACAGCTTATAAAAAGACTGGCACCACTGCTGGTGATGATCTTCAGCTTTCCTTCAACCTTTTAGAGCCTTCCCATAAACAAGGGCAAAGCCTTTCTAATCCCTCTTACTCTTCCCCTCTTCAACAAAGGATAAACCTGCATCTTCTAAACTGACCAGCAGCATGTGTCAAAAATATAAATGTCCTGATCCTATGCAGGTAATGAAGAAAGAGATAATGATGCAAATAATTCTCCTGTGACTGTTGCTGGGGAGTTTGTTTACATCCATCTATCTCCAGCTTGTCATGTTGCCATTAGTGTTGCTCATAATACAGATGTTAACAAGGGCAAAAGGGCAACCTGTGGGTCTCTTGGAGTCCCCTGTGAAGCCATCAGCCTGCTAGGGAGCTGTCAGATGGAGTTTATTCCAGGGATAGTGACCAGTCTGGCATGCAGAGGGAGGACACAAGCTCAAGGAAGTGAGATTTTTCCATGCCTGGACCAAGGTGTTCTGTGTTTTCTTTTGCCTGTCATGTGTTTGAGTGTGGGGCTCATGCTGGATGATTCAGACTCAACACAACCAAATGGTGCTGAGCCAAACTTCACGTGGCAGCTCGGGGTGGGAGATAGTGCTGTCTAAACCCCAGGATGATTTTGGCAGTGCAAGAGTCAGCTCTTCCCATCTGCAGACCCCACTTAGCTCTTCTAGAAGTGAGGAGAGGGGGACATGGATGGCAGGGTTGCCCCCAGCGCAGTGCACAGTTGCTGGTGCAGAGGCAGTGCATGTGGTAACCTCAGTGACACCTCCATCAGGCAGTGGCCCAGCACAGTCTGACGGTACCAGTGTCACCAGTGTGCCCGGGAAGTCTGCGAAGCTCAGTCCAGCTTGGACCCCTCTCCACAACAGGGAGCATTATGGATGTGCTGTCATCTCCTGGATATGATCTATGTATCAAACTCTCTTTTCCTTGCCTTTTCAGTGTGCATGGTGTCTGTCTTGCATGCCTGTGGTATCTGGACACTTGGGACATGACATAGAGGGTTGACTCTCTATATCTTAAAATAACCCATTATGAAATCTCTCATTTGTAGCTGGAACTGAAAAAAGGACAATTGGGACGTGGCCTAGAATTTCCCAAAAGTGTTTGCATCCTGGCTTTTTGTTTAACAAGCTAAAAAGGAAGCCCAGGTTTTTGTTTTGAATGCGTTATGCTGTAGTCAATTTTATTTTTGTTTTACCTCTGTCAACAAAGCTTAGTACAAATGATCCCAGTTGCCTGCTGGAAATGACAGGAAGGGAAAGGGGTGTGGGAACACACAGAGATATGGACATAAGGGAGCAGAGCATGGTGCTGAGTGAGAAATTTCACCTTTCACTGTGGGGACAGGGGAGGAGGGGAACACTGCTCCACAAGCAGAGGATGTGCCTGTTTTCACTATGCAAATACACAACTCGCTTTTGGCGAGAGGAAAATGAAAGTTTTCCCCCAAGTTTGGATCACAGTGGAAGCACACATCACAGTTCCCTAGAAATGGGTGCGCTGATGTGTTTGACAGACACGTGTAGACAGTCCTTTGATAATCGTTTAGTGTACTAGACCTTGCATCAAAATCCTGGCAGAGGTCACAGGCAAAAATGAATTTGCTCAACTTGCCATAGTCATTAGTCCATGCTAATTCTGGTTGCGAGTACAAGTGAAAATGAATCTACTGTTGTCCTGCTCATTGCTTCTCCATACCAGCAAACTGCTGAGCCATTTGGAGCAATTTGTTGTGATTGGTATCCACTGCTTTGAAACTACTCAGGAGAGAAGCAGCAAGGGATATTGTGGATCATGATTCTGAGGGTTTCGGGTGGGCTGAGATACCTACACATGCTCTTGAAGTGGGACAGAGCCACAAGTGACTCCATGAAAGAGGCAAACTGGTCAAAACAGGGTGGAGGTTTAGTAAGAATGATGCTAGAAGAACAGAAGAGTGTTGCGGAAGATGCCAGGTGTATGAGAGAGCTGTGCTTTGGTCAGCACCTTGGGGAAAAAGCATTTGCAGCATCTGGCTTTGCTGTGCATGTTCGGGGTTGCACATTCTTTGATTTTAATGAGCTTCTTACACACCCACTGAACAGTCACCCGAATCTGTCAGGAGTGGCACTGGATTTTCTACAAGCAGAGCACTGAGGCAGCACATCACGGTGAGGCAGAGTCCAGAATCATACGGCCTGGCTGCAGGATGCCCTTTTGCAAATGGCAAAGGAAATCAGCCCTCGCAAACAACCCCCTTCCAAGCCTGCTGTTCACTTGGCTCCGGTGTTTGCTATTGCTTGGCTGTAGATTACAGGTTCAGCAGCATGCTAAACAGCCAACATTATGTTTCTGCCAAGGAACAAGGCTCCCGACTACTGAAAACTCCCAGGGGCCCACTGGAGCTGTTGCTAAGCACAAGGGAAACCTGGTTAGCAAAGTCAACTCCGTGCGTTTCCGAGTGTGCCTCAAATTTTCTGCTCCACCAGTCCCTCTGCTTTTGGACACCAGCCTTACAATGCAGAAGGCGCTTTCTAACAGGCACAAGGATGCCAGGCCAAGTCTATCTCAGCAAACAATGGCCTTTATGAAGTGCTGCTGCTTTTGGATGCTGTTGGAGCACGTCTCTGCGAGGATTTTAAGAAACTGGGTCAAAGTTTCTCCTTTTTCCCTGTCAACTATTTGGAGACCCAGGGAAATACTGGACAATGGAATCTCATCTGATGCACGGCCTGAACCAGCCCCTGCTGACTGAAGAACCCTGGATATGTTGTGTGTAAGGTCTCTCCTCCTTCTCCCAGACCACACAACAACATGTCGGGAAAGACACGTCCTAGACAAAACAGACTGGGATCTGTGTTGATGTTCTTCATGACTTGCAATATCACACAGTGCAGAAGAGGCAGAAGAGGCATCAGAGGCAGCCTCTGAAGGGATAACTGTGCATAAACCTGTCAGGAAAATTAAAGGCTGTAGACCCTCGCACCAATATATAAGCCATGGTAGTTGTATTATGGAAAGCCCTAAATAATGGCGTTCTTTTTAGCTACTTTCTTTTTCTGAACTGCATCTGGCCCTGCTTTATTTAAACTATTATATATGGATGTGTTGTTTAAGGAACAGGATTTATGGCAGAAAACTGCCAGTGTTTTGAGCCTTGCTTTCCAGGCAATGTTCTGGTTTCCTTAATCATTGAGGGCTGATCTGACTGTCCATAAAAGAGAGGGTTTGGGATTTTTTTTCTGGTTTAGCTTTGCTGCTAAGAAGCTAACAAAAAATGTGTTCAGGCTGCAATCCAAGGCCATAGTGAGCTCTCTCTCAGACAGAAATACATGGTGAATTACAGTATCCCTTGAGTGTCTTTAGTGACATCTCCAGAAGGTATGAAATCCTTAGAGAACAGCAGAATCATGATCACCATTAATTAAAGCTCATTGGAACAAAGTCTTGATTTTCTAGAGCAGAGTCTTGAAAATTTTCCAGATAAATGTGACCAGGAACAATTTCAACTTCATTCTCATGCAAACTCAACTGGAAATGATTACAGCCAAATAATAGCATTAAAGTGGAAGGAAATTACTGCATTGATTGCTTGACCTGAAGAACAATAATGGTCCTCGTCTATTACAACTGATTTTCCATAACATTAGTGTTACACAGAAAAGTTCAGATTAAATTCAGGAAGCTGAAAATAAGACTGAGAATTAGCACACTGCCATGGTGAGGGCTCCGGTCCCTTTGCACGAGAGCAATCCATGTGAGCAAGGGTGGCCATGTCTTTGCAAGAAGCAGAAATGTTATCTACATTCCCCCAAACAAATGTGTGTGTGTGAGTTCAACAGATAAAATCTTAGGCCATTTGCCAGGACAGGAGGGAGGAAAAGGTCTCCTGCAAGGAAGCCAGCCATCAACTGTGAAAGATGCTGCAGAAAAGAATCACAATCTTCTGTCCTTCCAGGAACAAGAGCAATAATCAGCTCAAGTTTTGTTCCTGGAAGACAGGTATTTTAGAGGGAATTGCTCTACACAGGAACTGCTCCGTGCAAGATCTTGGTTTGCATTTTCTAGTGACCTGACTAGATGTAATCCCCTGTGATGTGTCCCATGGTGTTATTCCTAGATTAGTCCAGACCCACTTTCAGGGAAATGTGCCCCAACTGGAATGGGTCTAAAGAAAGTTAGGAGCAAGAGAACTCAGCTCCCAACTGAAATGTGAATATTGCCACTTCCACCCCACCCCAATATTCTTCAGTGAGTGCCGATAATTCAAACACCCCATGTCCCAACAGCAGGCACAGAGATACACAACTTCAGTCCTTGCCTTCCCTAGTACTGGCATTGCTTTCCCTTCCTGTCTCCTGTCTCCTCAGAGGAAATTGTGTAAAAGGCCAGTTTTAGCCTCATAACTATTTAAAAATCACTACTATGCAACAGCACTGCTCATTTGTATTAATGAAGGGTAGGGGAGTGTTGGTCATATCCCAAACTCTAAGCAGAACTGCTTGGTGCCCTGAAGGGAAACAAATTGTTGATTAAAATCCAGTTCCTGTTTGGCAGGCAGGAACTACAAATGCAATGATAAGGACAACTCCTGGGTGACAGTCTCAGCCAAGGAAAGATTACTCCAAAAAAGACTTTTTTTATTCCTGGTAGAACTGTTGGCATACCACTGGCTGGATAGCTTTGCCATGTGTATTGAATGTAAGATTTTTTACCCTCAGAAGACTTGCCCCACAGTGAAGATGATGCTGGGCTTGTTGGGTGGCCAGCTCCTCAGTTCAATCTTACAGTGTACAGCTCTTTCCTTGCTTAGACTCTCCTCTCCAATTCATCATCTATAATGTTCCTCATCTAATGAGGAGTTAGAGGATAAATACACTGAAGGAGTCCATCAGTGCCAGGTTGTCTGAGCGTGTCTGCTGCAGATGCCCCACAGTCCCATCGGAGCGTGCCTTGTCAGGGAATTAACCTCCAGCTTTCCCACTGTTGTACCCACAAGCATGGGCTGACCACAGCTACCACCAAACTGCAGTGCAGCAGCAGCAAATGCTCTGTGGCACAGTCCTTTGCTGTGCCCCATAGCTGCTGTTATCTGAAACTGCTTTTCATCCATGGGCTGTGGCTGTGAGGAGAAAACACACTCTGTCTACAGGCTTGTACGTCAGCTGGGGGCCTGGGGGGAGATGCTTCACAGCAGAAAGTGTTCATGAGCAGTAAGGTGTGCAGGTTTCCAGTCCCCTGCTTGGGAGGGCAGTAGGGGCAGGCAATTTCTGTGGTGCTCAGAAGCTGCTTGTGATGTGCTGCCGCGCTCCATATTTGCTCTTGCCTTGCAGCAAATGAAGGGTGGGCACTCAGAACTGCGCTGGCATCGGCGCTTGGAGAAGTCATTAATAACAAGCTCATGAACTTTGGGTAAATAATTTTTGCTGCTGTCCTGGGTTTCATTCCTCCCTTTGCAAAGCCCTTTTCTGCGGCGCTGCGTGCACCAGCAGATTGCAGGGGTGGGTCCCGGCAGCTGGCGAGCCTCAGATCTCCCGTGCCAACTGCACGCCCCGAGTCCCCACGTGCCACCAGCCACCTCCTTCCCGGTGTCTCTGCCTCCGACCCGCGCTCGAGCTGTTGTTTGTGTCTTCAGCGCACAGCTGGTCGGGTTTGAACAGAGGGGTGGGAGGGGAGGATGGAAGGGGCAGTGTAGCCGCAGAGCAGGCAGTCCATCACTCCTCCAGAATGCACTGCCTGAGTGAAAACAGGGAAATTAAATAGGCATACACTGTGGAGAGCTGCTCCTTTTTATCTGGGCACTGTTTGTCACAGGAAGCATCTTCTCAGGCTCTCATGGGGAACTCATAGCACAAATCCTGCAGTCCAGAAGTTTTATTCTCCAGCCATGCCAGCGTGACAAGGCCACATGCGTTGGGATGAATGCAACTGGATTTCAGATCCCTAAGGACAAATTGTGCAACTTCAAGAACTGACTGGAGCTTTTGTCAGGCAAATACAACACATGGTGGGTGGGGATGTTTTGGATTTGCAACAGTGGGTTGACTGACCCATGTCCATGCCTCTCTCATCCACCTGCTTGAGAAGGCTTGCATGAAGGGTGCAGCAGAATGGTACTTGCATCCAAATGTGAGTACCCAGAATCCTCTCTCATGCTGGGACGTGTTCAGCTTTTGGAAAATGAAGTTTTGTTTCTACAGATAAAATAAATATCATGAGACTTCATTGACCAGTAACACACCGTGAATTACAAGACAGCTGTATCCTCAGGGTAGCCCATAAGCTGAAATATGCTTCCATAAAATGCTCATCCTTTACAATTAAAGCACAAAATAGTACAAGCCAAATGACTATCCACAAGCAATTTGTGAACACATACGCACAAATGCCTAATGATTTATTACTGAAACAAGTGAAAAACAGAAAAAGCGAGCAAGCCCCCCAGAAAAAGCCAAAATCAACACTTTTTGTTCAGTTTCAAGTTTTCCTTTGTTCAGTTTCAAGTTTTCTTGACAGCCTGATTTCCCCTTTATAGCACCCTCCCTCTTGCATGCTGAGCTCCCAGGAATGCTGGCTGATCCTTTTGTGCCACCACCTCTATGTCTCAGAGGTACTGTACAGCTGCTGCGTTTGTGTGGGGTCCCAAACTACTGCCCACAAAACTCGGGGAAAAAACTGGGGCTGGAGGAACACATTGCACACTTGAGGGGCTGCTGGATTCTACACCAGAGCACATAAACAGCCATTTTTAAGTCAACAACAATGTTCTCCAAGCCCATAAAACCAGAAATGTTCTCAGTGTCATCTCATGGGTGAGACCTTCAGTGTGGAATGTAACCAAAAGGCATGAATTTCAGCCCTTATCTGCAGCAACACTCAGGAAGAAAGAAACCACTGGGAGAGAAAGAGAGAAGCAAGGGAGGATGAACAGGCAAAAGGGCAGAAGTGGAAGGGAAGCAGTCCAGGACTTAATGGGACTGATCACTGATAATACTGAACACTCTGGCTGTGAAAGGTTGCCAGCTGACAATCACACAAGTCTATAGTCACTGTCCATGAAGGAGCTGACAAACATTCCCACCAGCCCTGGCGCTGAGTCCCTGCAGATACCGAGGAACAGCGGTACCACCACGCCTGAACTGCTCTCTTTGTGCATGTGCTGCACAGGAAAACACCACCCATCCCTCCAACTTCCTGCCCAGCTTTGATAATGTGTTGGCCCACACAGGTCTTGTCTACTTTGAGCCATTTTTCCATGCAAAGGTCTTGGGGCAGGAGACCTTTGGAAAAAGAAAGCAGAAGCCTGTGAAAATTGTCCATCATCTGCATCCTTATGTAATGGTTGCTTGCAGTGATGGGTAACAGAGGTCTCTCCTCCACTTGTCACCCCAGGCAGGCAGGAGATTGATGGCTGTGTTTGAGTTTTCTGTTTCTGCCCTATTCCCCCCCACACCTCAGTAACTCTCCTTATTTTTATACTAAAATGTTGGCAAATCCATAAATATCTCCTGTCACCAGGAAGCCATGTCCATTTGGTTCTGTCTGCAGACTCTGCTCTCCCCTCCTCATCCCCTGCCAGGAGTTGCTTTCCTGGGCCCTGGGGGAGGAGCTGGGAGTCACAACTCATAAATTTCCATCATGTCAAGCAAATGCTTTCACATCATTCAAAAAGAAAATCTCCTTCCCCAAAATATATAGCTGGATGTAAAGAGTGGGTAAGACAACGGGGACAGTGATAAATCATTGTGCATTGGAAATCAGGCTGGGGGATTTGGAAACTCTGGATTGGTTCCTAAGGGAGGCAACACAGAGAAAATCATGCACAAGGGAACAGCAACACTCTTCTGCCTTTTCCCCCCCCAGCAGCCAAAATCTTTACTGAAAATGTATGTGTGGACAGTGAGAAGAGTGATGGCATAAAATACAGGATTCAGTGGGAGGTGAGGAATTATAGGTTTGGAAGGGACATGGCTTTGGAGAGACACAGAGGGTCTTGATGGAGAGCTGGCATGAGCATCTGCTTCCCACGTGCCAAGTTTAGCACACAGACTAACTATAGTGAGTGTATAACCATCATTGTCATGAGTCGTTGGGGGTTTCACAGTTTCGAAAAAAGCTTTGCCCATCACCATAAGTAGTACATCTCCCACATTTGGTCATATCTTTCTCATCATCTTTACTACTGCTTCTTACACTCCTGCTCTTATTTCTTCACCTCCAGCCCTTTTTTTCTTAGCTAGATGAGCTGATGGTAGTGTTAGAAATATGACTGTTTTCTCATAATGTGGGGAGACACCAGCCAGCCATGTAGGTCTGACCTGACACAGTGACATTGTGCAGGAAGGCTATGGAAAACCCAGTCCCTGAGAGGGAGAGAAGGAGTAAGAGGTGATCTGCCAACTTCAGAGGGAAGCAGGATGACCATCTGGGCTTGGTAGTTGGGAGCAAGGAGAACTGGGAGCTCTGTAAGCCTCAACTATGCCTAGTTATTTTTGACAAGAGTGGATAAAAGCCTTATAAGGTGGGCTGGGCATTTCTCTGTGAAGGGGACTTGAATCCACTTCCATTCTTTCTTTCTCCCTCCTCTTCTATTGCAGCACTTAAAAGAGGACCCTGCATAGAAGACTGTGTGTTACAAAGCAACCTCGTGTATTGCCTAAAGCAATCAGCCAGCAGCTTCCCTTTGTGTGGAGAAAAGTGGGCTTTTTCTTTTTCTCCCACATGTAATCATCCCTTTCAGTGCTTTCTTTTCCATTTTGAGCTGCCCCCTTTCTTGCCTCCCAAAGCAGCAGAAGCCACGAGTAATGGAGAGGGAAGGGTGAAAGTCCTGTGTTCCCATTTAGGAGCAGGAGAGTGGGGAGGCAGGTCTGGCAAGCTCCACTTCAGGGTGCTTTACACTGAAGGAGTTAAGGCCCATCCTTAAGTACCCTTTTGCTTTAGCAGGAAAAACAATCTTGGGAATAACACACCAGTTTTAACTCCCTATTCTCAGCGGCTCCTCCTTCTCGCAGTCTGACTGGCTTTGCTCCTTGAGAGCTGCTGCTTCTCTTGACGTTTGTCCTGTGGGTGTACTCTGAGGCTGGAACCAGGATTTAAGGCCCCCACGGTCTTAAGCACAAAACAGGTAGAGCAAAGAAAACTGCCTCTGCCCCAGGGATTTTAGCAGTTGGAGCTGAATTATGGCTGGCAGTGGGGAACTCCAGCTGGCCTACCAGCATTACCCCATGGGAAACCGTTCTCCATCATTCAGGTGCTGGAAGATGGTGCCTGGGATGAGTGAAAGAAGACCAGTATTTTTTCCTCCCAAGGAGCCCTTGTATATGTCAACCCTTCAGCAAAGCTGGATGGCAGACATGCTTCCCTTCCTCAGGAATTACACTGCGGCTATCACCTCTCTCCTTCGGATCTCCAGACCTCGCTCAGCCCACTTCCCAAGGCCACAAGGAATCCCAGGGGCTTCTTTTGTCATGTGCAGGGGTCACACACTCCCAGAGACGGGCAGGCGGTAGCTTTTGTTGCATGTGTGATCTTGCACATGGGCACTAACAAAGTGAATGTGAGCACGAGTTTTTTGAGACTTCAGAAAAATAAACCCAGATGGCATTAGATAAACTGTGGAGGGAGGTTAAGGATGACTTATCTGCACTCCCTACAGTGAGCAGTGGGAGGACCCAAAACAAAGCCCAGGAATCCTGCTCCCTCTTCATGTCTCTCATTTTATTAGTAGCATTTCTGCCTTGTTTGTGGATGTCTTTTCTCAGCCCCACCATGGGGAACTCAGGAAGAAATACACTTGTTATATTAAGAGTCCCTTTGTCTTGAGCAGGAGATTAGAGACAGGAGCATCCCTGAGCAGTGTGTATGCTATTTCTCTGTCTGCTTTTGTGGGGGGACTTGGGGGTGGGGAACTGGGAGGAGCAGATGAGAATATTGTTCTATTTTTCAAGCAAGCTTGGGGGGTGTGGTGAAAAAAGGACTATTCCCTCCTTCATTGAGAAGTTTGGTCATGGAGGGCTGACTGCCCATGTTTCCTAAATGTATATGGTGCCCTCAGGGAGTGTCTGGTTTTGATTAGATAGTGTCTTGTGGAGGTTCTTGATTTGGGACTACATGACTGTGAAAGGAAATTGTGTGACTCCTTCCCTCCCCTGTGAACCGTGAATGAATAGCACCTCTGCCCAGGCAGGAAAGAAGGGCCCTCAGGCCAGCTGGGAATGTGCATTTATTATAAAGCAATGAGGTAGCAAAGATGCCAGGAGACAGAAAGGATTTCTCTGTTTTGTTTTGCTTTTTCAATTCTGCCACTCACCCTTTAAAATGGAAGAATATTGCATGTCCATGGAAGCCTCCCAGAGCAGCAGGGTCTCTAGGAGGAGATCCTTTCTGGAGAGAGTATTGTGCATTAGGATTCAGTTTGGGACTGCTGGGTCCTAGAGGAGGAACCCAGCATTTCTCACTCCCATTCATGGCCCCAGCTCAGATGCAGGGGGAGACCTGCTGCTCTGAGACTGGGGGTCCTGCAAACAGCACCAAGGAAATCCCCCCAGCAGGGATTCCATCCTCAGCCTCATTCCAGCCACTCGCAGAACTAAAGGAGCCAAGCCCCAGGCTGGCAGAGCATCTCCCAAGAGCAGTCACTGGAAACTCTGCTTGGGACTGGAGAAAATCAAGCTCTGCTTTTTCCACGCCTTGCACCATCAGTAGAGGTTGTGCAGCTGGGAAGATAGCAGGATGCCTCGCCTTTGCATTCCGTGCAGCTTAGGTGATGAGTAAACACTTGTTTTTACTGGGAATAGAAAGCAAACGCAACTGAGAAATAAGCAGGAATTTGCATGTGCAGTTAGATGCCATATTTAACAAGGTCATGTTATTAATTAAGATGGTGTTTCAGTAGTGCCTTAGCTACGTGTTGATAAACAAGCCTCCATTTGTTGACCTAGAGACACTGTTTCAACACTGCCCCTTTTTATTCAAGGAATTCAAACTTGTGAGGAAGATGGGGGAATGAAGGACAAGGAAGGGTGCTTTCCTATACACAGACACATTCACCCTTTTTTTTTTTCTTCTGTAGGAAACAAAGATTTCCTCTCTGTGGCTTCATATCTGTGTATGTTCCTACGAGATTCATTCACCTTGAGGAGTTTTTGCACAAAGCAGCACTGACACTCATTAGCCGAGTGGGTGAGTCAAGGAGTTATCTCTCCAGGGACACCCTGAGGGAGGACAGGCTCTCTCTAAAGAGAGCTTCCCCTCTTTTTGAGGATTTTTGCAAGTGCTAGTTAAACACCTGAAGGCCTGGTTGACTCCTGCATAGAGACTGCACGACAGACACTGCAGCTGAAGCGTTGTTAATTCATCAACAGGGAAGAATCTAATTGTTTGTTGCTCTGGTGACTGTCATGATGACTATGCAAGCACGTTTTCCCCCTCCCTCTCTCCAGGTTCTGTGCCCTTTGATTGTCCCTAAGGACTTCTCTGATTTAAGTTCAGCTGCTCTTCATTTGCATGAGTCATCTCACTGGATGACAAGGCGAGAGAAAAGGAGTGTGAGGGCACAATCTGTCGGGCAAAAACAGAGGCCTCAGCCCTCTGAACAGGGCTTGTGTCTGAATCGCTCACCAAGACCTTTCCTGGGAGATCTACTGCAGATGAGATGCTGCCCAGTAATTTCCCTCGACATGTGTGTCAGGCTGCTGCAAGATGCATGAGGGCTCGGTGGGTTTCCCAGATTCTGCTGCAAACTGAGCTCTTTTCCTGGTGAGCTCTGCAAACCAGGGGGACCAAGTGATCCCCGTTTTTCCCAAAAGGAACAAGGAAGCACCAAATGAGGTGAGCAGACACAGAGCACGAGGGTGCTGTTCTCAGCCCAGTCTGTGGATTATGGAAATCCTTTCCATGGGAAATTCTGAATACTTACAGTTCAGTAGGTTCAGAGTAAACAAGCATTTTCATGGGAGAGGAGTCCACCTGTGTTACTAACTAGGAAGACACTACATATACAATACAACCCTCAATACAACCCTGGATTGTGAAGAGATGGAGGATGGGAGATTCTTTGGATATGTATCACTGTATCCCTGCCCAACTTCATTATTTATCTCTACATTCTCCTTGAAGGCTGGGAGTGGTGAACAAGCCCAGCACCACAGAGAAATGCTCATTGTCAGGATTGAGCTCAAAACTGAAAATGCCTCAAGCCTGGGCTAGTTAGCCATGGGAAACTTTTGCTTCATGAAATCTGAGTTTTGAGACTTATGAATGGACAGAAGAGGTATTTGCAAATACCCAGAGCCTTTATGCGATAAATATTACCTCAAATTACTTGGCCAGATTAAAGAAGACGTAGATAGATAGCTGATATTACCCCTGAATGTAGCAGGCAGAGCTGGAATCATTAAAATAAATGTCCTCCCAAGATTCCAGGTTTATTTATTATTATCATTATCAGTATTATTATAGGATCTAAATGTATCCTGGGCTCCAGGGTACCACAGAGAATGATAACCTTGGCAAAATGGCCATCCATACTCCTGGCTGGAAACAGACAGGGTGGAGAGGAGTTGCAGTGAGCAGAGAGAGCTGGCTGCAAGGAACCCCCTGATGCCAGTGCTAAAATAAGCACTGCTGTCCCCAGGTGGATGTGAGTCACAGCTTGTACCTGCCAGCATTCCGGGCACAGCTCGGTGGGAGTTGCAGTGTCCTCCCCTTCAGGAGGGTGTCCTGGTGTCCTCGGATTTCTACCACTATGTGCAGCCTCTTAGTGCAAGGAAGAAGGAAAGGCTGTGCAGCCTGGCGTGCCTTGGTGCACACATGCCTGAGCTAAAAGACTTCTCAAACCCACCTCCACATTAAGGATTTGCCCTCTTTTGTGGGGTGTCCTCTCCTGGCAGAGCATTAATGCAAAATAAAAGGGAAAGGGGTACTACGGGGAGTCTCACAACTTCCATCCGTGTTCTCTGCGACAAAGGCTGAGGCAGGCGTTACAGGAAAAGACGCTTTCCAATTTAGTTATAATAATGTTGTGTCAATCACCAAAATGCTAAGCTGTGTGTAGTGATTTCCATATGAAAAACATACCCTTTATAATGTATACTTGTGTACCTACTTGTTAATATGCATTTCTATTGATCTATATATATAATTATGTTAGTATAAAACCCTTAAACATATGTCTGCAATCTTATTAAAATAATGAAACAGACTTGGGAACTGGGCTAATTCAACCTGAAACCTGTGGAGAGGAAAAGAAGAGTTCCCCCCCAGTCCCTTTAATTGTGTTTGAAAGATCAAAAATTTCCCAAACTACTAAAAGCTAAGTAGAAAAATGTGGCAAAATGGGAAGAATTGTTTTCCAGCAGAATATTTGTTCACTCTTTTCCAGTAAGCATTGGCTGACATTAAAGCACATCTGATGGTATCTGAAAAATTCTGCAAAGCTTTCTCCTTAATCCCTGAGCTTCTTCTGGATTGTCTGTCTTCTACAGTGCTCCTGCTTTGTTAATAAGACTGTCACAATTACAGAGCTGGCTGCAGATTTCCCCAGGGTCTTTCTCAGCAGATCTCTCCCAGCAAACCCTGGATGTTTCTCTCCCCGAGGTGCCACTACCTGGTTCTCAGTCTCTCACTCCTACAGTGCATTCTAATTTTGTTACTCTTGCCCATTCACAGTTTGTTTCAGCATAGGAGCAAGCCACTGAATGAGAAGAAAAGGAGGTGGAATGAATAAGAAGTTTTAAATATGTGTCTATCAAGTCTAGACTGTGGCCATTCCCATCAGTTACTTGGTTGTGCTGAGCTACCCTTGAGGTGCTTTCCTTGGGTTTGGTCTGTCTTTCTTGGACATCCTTTTACCTCACCCTCACTCTGATGCTCTTTTAAGACAGCCACCACCTCTGGCTATAGTTGCTGCTGGGTCCAGGCATCTGACCAGCTGGTGTAGACATCAAAAGGAATGGCTCCTTCATCATCTCTCCAGCACCTGCAGGGGCTCCCTGGGTGAAATTCCAAACAGCCCTTACTGAGCTAAGATAGTGTGTGCATATAACCAGCATTATACACACAGGCAACTTACACACATCACAAATCCTCTCCCTGCAGGAATTTTGTGGAGTGAAAAGTTTCAGTGAACTTCGGGAGGAATTTCTATTGAACGCTGAGTTTCTCCAGCAGGTATTTCAAGGAAAATTGATGGGAGTTTTGCCTTTATAGCCACTGGCCTTTCTTGGAGGTGCCTGTGAGTTTATTACTAATTTAAATGTTGTTCTCCCAGCTTGCAAGAGAGTTAAATATTGAACACCTCTCCCATGCTTTCCAATGCTCCACCTATGGCTTCAGGTCATCAAAGAATTACCTTCATAAGGGACTGTTAATTACACATTTTTCAGGTATTTACAACAGATTTAAAATGATCTCGAGGATTGATCCAAGGTAGCCATAACCACAATGGGCTTTGAATTAATGCCCTTCTGATGAAGGTGCAGCAATTGGCTGCTCCTGTTCTTTGTAACCAGAAGGAGCAATTAGGAATCCTCCTGTTGCACTATATCTTTCCTTACTTCTGGTTCCCTGCTTGTAGCCATTACCCAGGCTACAAGAGGGAAACAGCTAAATAAGAACCTTCCTTAACTGTATTTTTAAATCTTGATTCATCTTAGCCTTTATAAATTTCACAAGTTCTTTTTATTAAAATAAGAAGGCTAATGAAAGATGTCTGAGCGGGTCAATTAACCCGAGCCTGAGCTGGTCATTAGAAACAATGGAGGACTGTACAGGCAGTCACACCTGACAAGCATGGACACTGGCCAAATGAATCAGATAAAGAGATTGATCATTTTAAAACAAATATAATTTGCTTGATTTGTTTTCTTCTCCCTCTCTAATAGCAAAATTGCTTTGAAGAGAAGTAGTGGACCCTGTTCATGATCTTACATTTACAATAGTCATTGTTTTATAATCCTTAGGCTGTGCTGTGTGCTATCAGCATGTGTGCAAATAGCATGAGACAACTACATTAGTCTGGGCTGATATTTTGGGGAGAACTCTGCTCACGTCGAGTGCAGTTAGAGGTATCAATTGCGCCTTGCACTTCTGAGCTATTAATTTGACTGGATATGTTCCTCTTCTAATTTAGACCACCACGCTGCCTGCTCTAGGCTGCAAGGTCTTCCCTATGGGTCCTCACACTACCCAGAGACTCAGCAGGATTACAGACTCCTTTCTCTACACCTGTCCTTTTTGATCTCTTTAACCACAGGAGGAAGCCTCTCTGTATTAGAGTTCAGTTTGCAGCTGCCAGCAAATCCCACAGCAATTAAGCCCACTGCAAAGCTTGCTGAGTCCCTCTCCAAGTGCCAGATGGGTCCCTTCTACCCACTTCCTGCCCTATTACCAGGAAGGCACTCAAACACTAAAAAAGGACTCCCTAATAGAAGTGCTGGCTCTACAGGGGTTTCTCTCCTTGGAGAGAGGAACCTGTGGCAGATGCTAGTCCTGGCATGGAAGGTGCCGGTGGGAGAAGGTGAGGAGGACAGTGGGGTTGTGCAGAGTTTTTCTTGGGCTGTTCTGAAGACAGACAGGCTCATCTACCCCGCTGTGAGCCTGTGGGCACCCCAGGTCTGTCCAGAGCCCTCCTCAAATCACCCTGGCTTATATTAGCTTGCCCTGGGGCACATTCAGATCTGCTGCCCGCGTGCTGCCAGCAAGATGGTTCTGTGAACAGGATGCTGGCAGGAGGCAAAATGCACTCTGCTTTCAGCCTTTGTAAAGGCTGCTCCTTCAGAGAGCAACAGACAGCCCGCAGGAACCCTTGGAGAACAGAGAAGAACAGATATGACAACGGAAAAATTTGGGGATGCAAGTCTGAAACAACAGTTTCTTTTTTTAATCCACCTTTCATGGCTTACCAAGGGAAAGCACAGAGCCTATCAAGGACATACAGCCAGCCTCTCTCTCTCTCTTTCACTGTCAAATTTGTTGCCTCATTTGGGGTTTAGAAACAAATGATTTTTTTTTTTCCTTCTAAATGAATTAAGCTATCTGGGGATGGATGATGGATTCAGGAGATACAGGGTAGGTTACGAGCATGCTCTGTTGCTTCCCTGTGGGACACCTGTACTCATGAATCTGCAGACATTGACCCAATTACTGAGCCAGCACCTGGATACAAACTCCCTGTGACCACGTCTCCAACTTGCTGCATTCACTGGATTTTGTTCAGGGACTTTTGCGTTTTAGTGCCTTTTTATGCTAAGCTGGCATATGTAAGTGAACTCCATTTTCTGAGCAATTCGCTTCATCCTTTGAGATGTCCTTGTTTTTCTTTTAGTCATTTGAAGCAGGTCCCCTCCTCTCCCTCCTCCTCCTCCCCACATCTCCCAGGATGACCTGCTAATTTAAATGAAAAGAGATTGCAGCAACATTCTCTTTGTCAGTGTAAACTCAGGAAGGCTTTGTCCCTTCACTGAGGACAAAAAATTCAGGACAAAAAGCTTTATTTACTCATCCTGTCCTCCTCTCTCACCACAGGCTTCTCCCTCAGTGTCATGATGTTTTCTCCAGCCTAGGTTTAAATTTCCTTTCTCCTTCTTTGTGTGGAGAGACATCTCCAGTCTCACGGAATTGTTACACAGTGTTTTCAGATATTCAGGCTAAATTTTCCTCTGAGTTAGTGTCCATAGTCTTAAATCAGACTTCTCATTAATTTTCTCAGTGAAATTATACTCATTGTTTAAATTTGATGAAACTTTTTCACGTTTGACCCACTTGAGGAGATAAACGTGAAGCATAGGGTAACAATCATTTATGGTGGGAGCAAAAGGATTTAGCCCAAGCTCTACAAAGGTATTTATGGTGCTATCTTCTATTTAGATGGCTAATTTGCTATAGATTTTTACTTCTTAATTAGAAATTGAGAGTGCTAATAGCTTTCTGCCTCTAATCTTAAATGTCTGTCCTAGCCACTAGGTACATTTTCAGAATTACAAGCTTGTGGCATGGGAAAAGGACAATACACTGTCAGAAACTCTTTAGGTTATCAGTAAAACCCAGTTTCTGGGTAAATTCTGGGTAAAATTTGCATCGGGAGCATCCTCAAGAGGAGGTAACTTTACTCCAAGTAGCTGGGAGTACCTTCTTGCAGCTGCCTAAGTCCTGAATTCCACTGGCTGTACTGTAAGGTAAGGTTTTCAGAGGCCTGAGCCTTCCTGTCTTTTTGAGAAAACCCTGTTGACCTTAACGTGGTCCCAGCGGATTTGATGGAGACCCAGTAGTGGCAGGTGTGCACTAACAAATAGTTGTGCTTCTCTGCAGCCTTGAAGGAAAGAGAAGGAAAATACACAAACTGTGGAGTCTCTTTCTCTGCATGAGAGATCCCCAGACTAGTAATCACATTAGGAAGGACAAAAATTCCTCTAGGAATTGAAACACTTTCAGTATAGGACACAAGGGCAAAAGGTCTTTATTGGAGAAGAAAATACCTCATGCACTTGGGCCGCAGGTTTTGTGTGATGTCTAGAAAAGACGACAGCAAAATTGGCACCTCCATGCTCAAGAGGTCCCCAGTGAACATTCAAGACATATCTTGTTTGCAAACACAAATGGATTTTTACTCCTGTTTTCCCTGAGGAGATTGCAGAGCTATGGCAGAGTAAGCTGTGTTCTCTTCTGGCTCGTGCATCATCATCAAATCTGTCGGCTAATTTCCATTTGAAGAATCGTTATTGCCAGTGAGGAGGCAAGAGCCAGACTGAATTCTCCTCCGATCAGGGTAGAGTTGGATGAGTTGGCATTTAGAAAGATCATCTTTCTGAGTGGTGAGCAGAGACCCGTGGAAGTGGAAAAAATATTGGATCCATTGGAGGTCACCACTAGAAAGCTGCCTTCCTGACTGCTGCTGTGCTTTAATCTTGTGGAGAGGCACAACTTCATGTTTCTTTTTTTAGTATGTGTCCTGGTTTGCTTCCATCTTGCCATCCAAAAGTATGGAAGCTCTCAAATGCTCATTAGTATGTGGCACCTGAGAGTCAATTCGTATAATTTCTTCAGCTGTTCTAAAAGAAACAGCAAAACAGGAGAAAATGAGGACTTTCTCCTTTGGGTCTGCCTCTGAATCTCTGGAAGAGGTTTTATTTCATGGGCTGCCAGACAGCCTTGCTACCTGAGAAACACCACCAATGAATTCCTAGGCAGTGAGTGGGATAAGAAATCAGAAGCTATTTGCAATGTCTTATCTTCCTGTGAGAAAATTTGCCTTCAGACCCAAAAGGAAGCAACATTCTCACCCATACTTACCTGGATGATGATGATAATGACAATGATGATGATTGTTAAAATTCTGTTTCTCAGTCTTGTCTTCCCTTCCCCTGCAATACAGGATTTCTCTTCATCATCCTTGTTTTCCTCCTGTTAATTTCTCTTTCCCTCTACTGACCTTACATCCTCCAAAGAGGAAGAGAATCGTGAAGCAACGTCAGCTCAACAAAAACTTTTGAAATACTCTCTTTCAAGGAGAACAACAGAAGTAATTTTTAGGGCTATTATAGAGATAGGATTTTTTATAACATGGTCTGTTCTATTCCCATTTTCCACTTTTTATTCTAAAGTTTGTAGTGAGAGAAAAGCTGACACCAAATGTTAATGCCTGAGATGGGGAATTGATCTTAGACTGGCCACTCAGAGGGGCCTTCCACACATCTTTAATTTGGCTTGGAGCTCAGCTTTTCAGGGGCTTAAAGAAACATTTTGCTATCTGGAGTTACCCCCTCCGTGCTTTGGGTCAAGTTATACCTGTTTCTGAATGTCTGCAGGTCCAATGCCAGTGGCCTGGACAGGGTTCAGATATTCCCTTGTTGTGCAGGTCCTGCCTGCATGCACTGGACCTGCCACTCTGCTCTGCATGGGGGACACATGTCTGCACCACTGACAGCTTCTCGATGGGTGGAGGGTCTGTTTTTGGCTGTCCTCGCTCACCCTTGGCTCTGCTGTGAAGCTCAGGAACAGCTAGATCATGACTGAACCCACCCTCTTGGCTGAAGAGGAGACCCAGGGCTCTACCCTGTGGCAAAATAAGCAGCACAGCTGCATGAAAAGACTCCTCTGCAAACATTTCTTCTAAGATCAAGCACAGTTTATCGGTTCAGCATTGGAATCATCCTCTCCCAGGAGGGCTATGCCCTTCCTCAGCACTGAAAGGGCAACCCCGTATCATCTAACAGGCCATTTTCATCACTGTGTGTGCATTTGACAGATCTGGGCGAATTACAAAGCCCTTTCTTTGTGAGAGAGAGTATAACAATCGCAGATAATGGGAATTGTGCACACTTAAATCCCTGCTTATGCTAAAGGATTGCCCCGGGAAGGGAAAACGTCTGACCCACTTTCATTACAGTCCTTTGAAAGAGGCTGCTGTGCCTCCTGCAGCCAGGAACTTTGCAGTGCCAATAACGGGCAGTTTGTGCACAGTACGTGTAAGTAAACAGAGTGACATCTCATCTGCTGTGTGTGCGCTCCAGCAAAGCCTCGCCGTGCTCTCGGAGCTTTCGGCCACTGCTGCCGCTGCTGAAAAACATCACTGGCATGTGGAGCTTCGACCTGCCCGCCTGGGAACCTCCCAGATACAGCCAGGCTCCAGATGAAGGAACTGTCAGGTCCTGTGCACCCACTTGTATCTCAAGCACCACATCAGAATGAGCAGCTCTGGAGGAGCAGTATTATTTAGCAGTAACTCCAGTTTCATCCTGTGAAAGAAGTGGGGTGAAAAAACCCAAAGATCCCCAGGAATAGTCCCTTGCAAATATTGAGAGTGCTCTTTAGCAGCATGCAGAAGAGATGCAACTCTTCTGACTGCACTCAGGTTGAGCTGATTGCCACTGGTTCTGAATCTAGTCTTTGTATTTTGGTTATTTCTAGTAGTTGCAAGGAGGTAGCCAAGTCTGTATGGAGGCTATTTAACTGCGTGAAGAGAGGAAATACCACAGTGCTCGTGGAAAATGGGCCAATTCCGTGGTATTTTGTCTCTGAGCAGAGCAGGATGGCTCAGGGGAAGGTGTTAGTCAATTAAAGATAACCTAATTAAAAACATAACATAAAATCCAACCCAGCATTTGCTCCTGCCTGCTCTTCCCCGAGAGAAAGGAGGCACTGAAAGAAGCAAGGATGCTTTTCCTGCTGTCACTGTGGATAGAGGCAGAGGGGACATTTGAATGAGTATTTCCTCAGTCCCCATCACTACCAGAGTCCTTTGTGTTCAGTTTTGAGTATGAAAAGCCCAGGTTAAAAAGAAATCTCCTCCTCTGCAACCTGTTTGCAACTGGTAATATCCCCCAGATTCCCTCTGCTCCTCACTGAGGCTTTTAGTACCTCTTGTTACCAGATGGCAGCAGGCTGGCATTTGTCTAGTTAAAATGGATGCTGGAAGCAGCATCGAAAAGCACATTGTTTGAGACTGTCATTATTTGCATTTCTGGCTTGGCAGGTACCCAGTTGGACCAATCTGACACAGGCACCTTGCACTGAGGTATCCACATGGAGGGATCAGTCTTTGGATATGAGATGAAGAAGAGGAGGGGGCTGATTTTCCAAGGACCCCTCTAGACCACGGCAAAACGCGCTCTGCTTCCCTGTTCCAGGCTGACCTCGTTCCCCAAGACTCCTGGAATGGGAGACTATCCACCAAAGGGAACACATGGTGGTGGTGCTGGGGAGGGGATGCTCCCTGAGCGCCTGGGTTGGAGCTTGTGAGGCTCTCGGGTGTCAGGGCACTGAGACTGTGAGGTGTCAGTGAGCAGGAGATCACCCTGAATGCAGGGGGTAGATGCAAAGCTAAAGCTGGGGTGGTGGTGGGGAATAAATGATAACTTAATATTTGAGAGGTAAGTGTTGGTAATTAGTCTGCAACACTTTGATCATTAATGCATGCAATCAAATTATCATCAAGAACGCTTTCCCACCAGCCACCCCTCCCTTTCCCCCGCTTCTCTTTCTTTATTTTAAGGGCTGGCACACGGCAAAAGTTGACAGCACCAGCCCCATCGTGCAGCCAGGACGCTTTCAAAGGAAGCTGCTGCTCCCTAGTGTTTGCAGGATTCAGAGCTGGAGCCAAAAACTCAGGCAAGAAAGGACAAATTCCCAAAGAAAGGCAGGGCAATAAACTAATGGGCCCAGGCAGTTTTCTATCCTGAGCACCAGTTCTTTGTTATCTGCTTGACTATTGATTGCAGTCCCCATGGATACAGCTCAGGTTTTCCTGCTTTGAGTTCTTAAGTGAAATTAAAAGCATGCGGTTCATTACTCAGTGCTCTCCTCTCTTCCTCTGATCTTCTGGCTCCCATCCAGGCACTGCTGGCCAATTACACCGCCGGGAATAACCTGCCTTTTTTTCCCTTCGCATTTCTACATACTCTGCATCTTCAGGAAATGGAGGAAGAGATCACACCGGGCACTCTGTGAACTCTACCTTTCAACAATGCTGTGAATAAGAATTGATCAGTGTTCCTGCTCTGCAGCCACGGCTGGAGATTAATACCAGCTTTTTGTGAATCCTGCATGGATATCTACCCATCTGCCTGCACTGTACGCATGTGTGAACATGTGTGTGCCCGTGTGGCAGCTCTGCAGGGGCTCAGAGTTTGGCAGAAATGGTTAGACGATGTTTTTCTTGGGTAAATTCCGGTTCAGAAAAATTACCTTTTTTCTCCTCTTTTTTTATGGAGGTTCTCCAGCTTTGATACTGGGAATTTGTAAGACAGGGAAAGAGGAAGAGTTGGTAAGAGGTGGTAAGGCTTTTAAAGGGAAATGTGTTTTCAGTCCAATATTGGGTTTTTTAGCTAAACCAGAAAGTGCCAATGCCAGGTAAATTGAGCAGTGGCTGGTAGCCCAAACCTCTTCTTGGGTTGCCATGGGGAAGAGCGAGAAGCAAGAGGTCAGTTGCACAATGTACTTTCCCAAAGTCAGAGAAAATCTTCCTCTGGACTGTGCCACCTAAACCATCCCAGGTCAACCTGAATCTCGCCTGCGCTGTTGGTGATACGATCCCCTTTGACAGCTACATCTTATAGGAAGAGCAAATGAATGCATTAAGATCTCCCTGGATATTTTATCCAGCCATCTATCAGGACCCCCCAAACAGTATTTTGTCTGCAGAGTTTAACATCAAAGACATGGAAAGTCAATGGGTTGACTTCCTTTTTATTCCCAGAATTAGAGGTCAAATCACGCTTGATAACAATATAAATCTATACACACACTGTTGATAGGCGTAATAATAATTGGTAGGTGACAGGAAATGCTGGTGAAGGGTGCACTGAAATTCAGGCCACTTATCCAGGCTTTCAGCACGGCCTGAAGCAGGACCTACATTTAAGATTTTTGGCAAGCCCGAAATACTTCTTTTCATTACATAATTGGCCTGTAACTCTAATGATGATAGTGGAGCTGCTCCAGATTTATACTAATGTAACTGACAGCAGATTTTTGGCTCTGAGTCTGTAAGAAAAAGCTTGCCATAAATTCAGCATTCAGACTGTCCTTTGTAGTTTCTCCCTTTTCTCAGGGAGGAAGCAAGTGATTCTCACTTTTCAGATTTAGTTCCTTTCTGTAATATTTTCTTATGGTTACTGGGGGTTTGGTGTCATTCAGCTGACCTATTTAAGGTAGGTGAGCATGAGTGGAGACCACATTCACCCCCTATATAACAATAGAGATGTTCCATGTGCACTGCTCCCAGAGTAGCTCCCCCCAAAAATTACTACTCTCAGCTTGTTTTATGGGCTATGCTACAGAGGCTAAAATCGACTCAAGTTTGAAGAATGTCTATTTAAGTATCTTTTAAATTGTGAATGTTTAAAAGAGGGGATTTTTGAGCGCGAGCCTGGGGATTTTTTATTTTAACATTACATTTAATGGTGTCTTTGGCATTTAATGTGAGGGGGTGTATGTGGTATATCTGTGTGTGTATGTTTATATCTAGAGAGAGATAACTCATGTGGAATGAAAATCCATTTAGCAGAAAAATGAGATCTCTTGAGTGTTTGTATTTTCTGCTGCAACTAGAAAACACTAGTACTATAAAAAAATAAAACACAGAATGATCTAAACCAATAAGATATGATTTTATGCCAAGATGTGAGAATGGATCTATATCTTTATCAGGTTTCTCTCACTCGAGAGATTAAAATCACATGGAAGCTTGTTAGAAATTCACTCTATACAGCATATCTTTCAGAAATACATCGTAATGATGTCTGACAGCTTCAAAAGTGAATTACAGACTCGGGGGTAACTTCTACCTCCTCCCATGTACAAATCCCACAACCCAGCCAGGTCCACCCATATGTGTGCACAGACATGCCCAGAGGCATCCCGATAGGATGCCTCTGGCCTCTGGGCAAATGCAAGATGCAGGATCAGGGTCACTCAAGCTTTTCCCTAATTCCAGAGCAGATTGCTGGGAGCCTGTGGCACCTCAACCTTGCATTGGGCCATTTTCATTGAATCATAGATCAATTTGGGTTGGAAGGAACTTTAAAGATTATCCAGTTCCAACCCCCTGCCTGCGGCAGGGACACCTTCCTCTAGACCAGGTTGCTCAGAGCTCCATTCAACATGGCCTGGTTTTCCACCTTTTAAACTCAGGCTTGAAAATGCAATGAAGTGACTGTTGAACAGAGGGGCCAGGCTCCTCTGCAGACCTGTCCTTGTCCAAATGGTGTGTGCTTCTGGCTCCTTGTCCCATAGACAAATGCACACTAGCTAATCCTCCTCTGGATGCCTGTGTTCAGCATAGAGGAAAAAACCCCAGAGTACCTTTAGCTGGTAACATTTATTCCTCTTATACTCAGTGCCAGGAAGCTGCCATCTCTGTCTCTTGGTTTTCCTTCTCCGTTTTTTCCCTCTCACTTACTATGTCTTGGGTGGATGTGTTTGCTATTATAAAGTCTATTGAAACATAAACATATACTTTTAAAATAGCATTTCACTCTGACAATACTCCTGGAGAGAGCTGAGAATATTAAGGTGGAGATAATGTACTCCAGACAATAAGAGAAGACAGGAGTGGGAAGCTTATCTGCTAGAACCCCTATTGCCTATTTAAACAATAATCCCCTTCAAAATGATGTTTTTCTGTGTACGCTCAAAATGCATGATATTCAGCCTGTTCGTGTGGCTTTTAATAGCCTGGATAATTTTCCATACAATTAATTCCCTGAATATGTTCTGTTTTGCTTCTGCAATTTTTAGCGTGGGTTGTTCCTCTACGGGTGCAGGATAACCCCTCTTGGAGCAACACTCCAGATCCAGGCACCCGCAGCCGTGGAGCAGCTCAGTGAGGATGCTCGAGATGGGTGGGTGGCTCTGCACAGCCTGGTGCAGCCACAGTTCCTCTTCTGAAGACAGATTTTAAGGTTTTATTTTTCTTGCCCTCTTTGATTTCTGTGGTAGCGGAATCACAAGGATTTTGGCTCTGAAAGCAATGCTAAGCCCAGATAGGGAAAGAGAGGGCTAAGTGACAACTGATGAGCAGCTGGGAACGGTGGAGGGATGTCCTGCATTGCAGGGCTGTGCTGTGATGCTCTGGAAGCTGTGAAGAACCAGGGTTGCTGCCACGAGCCAGGAGAGTGTTCCCCAAGGGAGAACGGTGTTGGAGCCTGACTCGCTGCATCTCCCAAACAGCTCCAGGGCAGAGGGGTTGCCAGGCTCGAAATAAGGGTAGGTATGGACAGGTTATTTCCACTGCTGAATTTCAGTGCTTCCCGTCAGCCTAAAATGACCTTTAAAACAAGGACTATGCTCCCACTGATAGGCACGGGGAAAGCGGATTACTTCCCGCTTACTCCAGACACATGGACGTCCATAGTCATGGAAAACCACTTTTGCCCACTTCCCTCCGGGCCACTGGGCCACTGTGGGAGCAGCAGCTCAGTGTCACAGGACAGGAAGGGCTGGCAAGGCAGATCTTCACTCGGGTGTAAATCAGCTTTATCTCTTCCAGGGAGAACAATGCCAGCTCAGTTTACACCCGCTGAGGATCTAATTGGTGTTTGGCTCTGGCTGCAAAATTAGGATTGCTTCATCATTGTGCTTCTGATCCTGTATCACGGGAATCAATGAGGAATTTGATTACAGGCTCCTATTTGGATTCTCAGCCCCGCTTGGGGACGTTAATCATCAAAGTTGGGACTGAGGGGTACAGAGAATTGGCTGGAAAATTTAGATCAGTTTTCAAAAGGAAAATGGAAGCCAAGTCTATGTGGTCTGGAAGAGTTTAATAACAGCTGAAATTTAACTTGAAAAAGAAAATGATCCCAAGGGTTGATGCTGTTTTGTCATTGACTTGTGTTCAAGCTTGCCTTCTCTCCTCTCTTCAGCTATGATACGGGTGCAGTGACCATAACTGGCCCCTGGAAGAGAATAGAGATGCATGCTGGTGTGATTATTCAGCTACTGGCATGTTGTGGCTTTACATATAGCAAAATCTCATCTGCCCCTGCCTGAGAAAATGCAGATACATCACATTATGAGCTAATCCCACTTTTCCACCATCTTTCCTCCCAACCTGCCCTGGGGGTCAACCCACAGAAGGAATATAAACCATATGAACCATTAGCTTCAGCCAGGCCTGAGCTGGGCATGGTCCTGCACCCGCTGGTGCTGCCAGGCACGAGAAGGCACTGCCTGCCTTCCACAGCAGCTGGAGCTGGCCTGCTCTCAGTGCAGGAATCTCCTGCAGGGGTGGGGAGTTGGGACAGGGATTGTCCCACAGCCCTCTCCCAGCTGGCATCTGTGTTTCAACCCACCCATTAGGCTCAGATGAATTACTAAAACCTCACTTTGCATTGCAAGACCATGACACAGATGAGCAATGACGTTGGGTCATGACCCATTGATGATAGAAGTGAATCAACGCACCACAGACGGACAAAAGAGAGATTATTAACTCAGTGCTAAATGCAGAGTGCCAAAAATCAGGATTTCCCTCTGGCTCTGTACTGATTAACGTGTGACCTCAGGAAAATCTCGGAGCCTCAGTTTCCTCACCTGCAATATAGTGATAAAGGCCATCACAACTTTTCACTGCTGATAAAGAACTGATCTTACAGGGCTTAGAACACACAAGCCAAAACCCTCCCTCAGACCCAGTGGAGATAAGCAGGGTCATATGGTCTATGCATGCAAAATCCCTAAGAGTGGGTGGTTTTATTTGTTTTCTTCATTTTAATGAACAACTCTTCCACCTATTTCCAAGCTCATGAGGCACCTTCTACTGCTGTGAAAACAAAAAACGTATTTCTCTGTGCCAGCAGCAGACTCATAAGCGGACTAGCAAATAAGGTATGTGCTGCTAAGGACTGTCTCATGGATATACACAAGTTACATCCTTTTCCATCATTTTGCTGATTAATAGGCATAATATCGTGTCTGATCACTGCAGTAAGTATACTGTGAAAGATAACCACTGAAGACATCTAATTGTTTTCCCTTTGGGTTTTTTGGGGGGGTAATACTTTAAAATAATGGCCCTAATCATTATTAATTCCTTTAGTGTTCGCTGAAATAGCATCAATCACAACTAACTCCTTTGCTATTAATGTGGATGTCACAGATACTTCTGTAGGGTTTCTTTCTGCTAGGATTCAGTGTTCATTAGCTGCAGCAGGTTTTTTTCCCCATTGTTCCTGGAGGGTTTGAGAAATCTCTTGCTGGGGGGGAGCCAGCAGGCTGTATGCTCAGCTCATCTGGTGTGATAAAGGATAGGTCTGCTTTTAAATGCAATGACCCTCAGTTTCCCTCTCTGCCACACAACTGACTCCTCTCACTCATCCACTCTGCATACGCTGCTCCAGTCATCAAAGATTAAAGACAGATTCCCACACTCTCTGAAACTGTCAGGAGACCCCCAGTTTTCCTTCACACACTCTCCAACCTGGTGTATAGAAGAGAGAAAAAACCCCAAAGTTTTAATTTGCCATGCTGACAAGCCCAGGATTTTAAGATTAAGCTGTGTGTCTAATGATGCTAATTAAGGAAATCTCTGAAGAACTAGCTGTGATCATAATAAATAACAATAAGGTCCTCAATTTTCCTCTGAAAAAGTCATCGTGAAAGGAATGAAATAAATTTCTGGGGCAGTTGCAGCTATTGCAAGATTTACAGCAATGGAGATGCTCTGTTGATTCTCCAGCTCCTACACCTTGCCATTGTGGATTTGCTTTTATTTTAAAATTTTTTTGCCTTTTTTCTGGATGGTACCAGCTGCAGGCTAGACTTTGGCCTGCCTTCTCCTCTTGGTAGTCCTGTTGAAGGGGATGTGTCAGGAGCAAAGCATGTCCTTGCTGGAGATTTCCAGCAACCCAGAGCACTGCCTGCTGAGGGCATAGAGCTCCCCACAGAATTTTTGAGTTATCTGGTGAACAAGGTAGGTTGCAAAACACAGTGACATTTCAAGGATCTTCAGGCATCCCACCTTGCTTCCAGCTGCCAAGGGCTCCCAATATCACTTCCACCCACCACTGCCAGGCATCTCTGACCCCATGTTCATGATGTCTGTGTGTAGGCACCTGAATAGCTCTTGAGCCTGGCAGTGCCCTTGCCAGGTCTCCTCTAAAGTCTCTGAGCATAAATTTACTCTTTAACTGCCCTAAACCAGTGGTGACACCACTCTAGTGACTTTTGGTCAAGTAAAGGGCTTGTCTCTGGCTCAGAGCTTTGGGAGAGTGTTGATGCAGTAGCTGTAGCATTTCTGCTAACCAAAACTCTTCACATAGCTTGAAAAGCAGTTTCAAAGCCAAGACACTTGAGCTGCAATCACTCCTTTGGCCACATGTGTGTTTTCTCATTAGTGGGCTGATTTGCTGCAAAATGCTGAGGATTTCACACGCCTGTTGATATTGTTCTCTGATGAATTCAGGAAAATGCTAGTGGAGCCTCTTGTCCCATCTTTCAATTCCAATCAACTCAGTATTCTGTATTCTTCACTAAAATAAAGAACCTCCCCATAGCCATACACTTGTGAGCAACCCTAAAAAGATAAAAGATGTGCTTGTGTGTGCACGTGTCCTTAATCTCAGCTCCTACTTCATGCCGTAGAGCAAGGCTTAATGAGTGGTGCAAAGCCAAAGGCAGAGGAAGGGACTGGCTTAGCATTCCCCAAGCATCCTTTCTAAATTCATTGCCGTTAGTTTGCCAGTGTTGCTGCAAAACTCAATGAGTTTGTCATAGCTCACAGTAACATCTCCTTTCAGCAGCAAAGATAACCCTGCTGTTGTAATAGTTGCTAAGAGAGACTTCCAGCTGGGAGACACTTCCGCTCAGCTCCTCCTGGCTCATCTGGAGTAAGCTGCTTTGTGGCTCATCCAGAAGATCCTTATTTCAGCACTGCGTTGGGAAAGAAGTTCGCCCAGCTCCCCTGCAAATGGAGGGCTCCCAGGGGTGAAGAGCACAGCAATGTCTCCTAAATCTGGGGAAAACAGCAGGCACAAGTCTGATATAAAATTTCCTGTGTTTATCTTAGGAATAAGAGGCAGGATCAAAGTACTTGGAAAAGAGAAATAAATACTGATGGGAGGGGAAGCTTACATCGGATATTAGGAAAAAAGATTGTCAAACACTGGAAAAGCCTGCCCAGGGAAGTGGTGGAGTCACCATCTCTGAAGGGATTTAAAAGCCATGTAGATGTGGCATTGAGGGCCATGGGTTAGTGCTGGACTGGGCAGTCCTGGGTTAATGGTTGCACTCAATGACCTAAATGGTCTTTTCCAATCTAAATGATTCTATGATTCTATGAGGACATAAAACCAGGTGGATGTGTTTCTCCCAGTCCTTCCTTGGTTTTGCAATACACAGCCCAGGTATCTTCAGTAACTCAGTCTACTCCCCAGTTACATTTTTGCCACCCACTGGGGATTACAGTGCAGGATTTTACCTCTCCTGACATGTGTGAGTGCTGGACTGCCTCTTCATCCCAGCCCACTCCCTCCAGGTTATCCCCTGTGAACACTCACAGCCCTTGTATCTGCTGTTGCAGGGACTTTGGGAATTAGCCCTGGGGGCAGGGCAGGCTTTTCCTGGGGTAAGGTTGCCTGCAAGGAGGTAGTTTACTCATGCTGATCCTGGTCCTGCTGATCCTGACTGCCTTGACCTTCACACCGTCTGTTTTCCACAGTTTGAGTCTGGTTAAATACCAAACCCTGGTGGGATGCTGGCACTGCTGAGCTGACCCTCCTGAATCCCTGACCTGGTGCTTTCTTTTAACCCATCTGTGCTTCTTGTAGGCAAACAAGCTCACACCAGGCTTTGTGACGCCTTCTCCAAACTTTCTACAGTTAAACTTCTGGAAAATTCATGTGTTTATTTAAGCCATTGTAGGCTGCTTGTCACTATGGGCTGCAAATGTTGGTTTGGGATTGGACCTGCTTAGACCCTCTACACCAATATTGTTTTCTACTGAAAAGCACTATTCAGTCAAAACCAAAATTTCTTGGTTTCCATGAAATTTCAGCATCTTCTTCCAGGCAAAATCTGAATTGTGGTGAAGGAAAAACTTCTGTTTCGGAAATTTTTAAGTTTTGAAATTTTCAGTCCTTGTAACACATGTGGAAATTTATATTTCTATTTTTTTTTCTGTAAATTTCATATTTGCATGCCTTCTATATTCCCATATAGAAATGTGTAAAGAAAAACTAGACTAATAACCTATGCCAGTAGACTCTGTTTCCACAGATGTGCTGCTGGAAATATGCTGCCATTCTTTTTTGCATCCCATCAGTAAAATCCCAGGAGTAGTTGCTGCTTAGCACTAATAGAAATATGTCTTTATTTTTTTTGGCACAATGTTTCCTCTTAATATTGTAATATAAAATTTAAATTAAAAAAGAATTGGCTGGGTATTCTGCTTGGTGGACAGCTAGGAAATCAGATGTTTTCCGGTTCTGCATTGGATTAAAACCAATTTTTCTAACATCTTCTTTTTCACTATGATGTAAATGTTCTATCTACAGTTTTTCCTAATCTCTGCAGCAGGGATCTATGGGAGTTCATGGACTACTTCTAATGGATCTGCAAGACAGAACTGAGAAAAACAGGTTTGTTGTGCAGATAGTTAGATGTGCTGTTCAGGGCTTCCCTCCTCTGCCAGAAAACACTTGAGATAGAGAATGTTTTAAAATTGCTCTTTCACACACTGCATTGGAAAAATGTGCCCCATCACCTACTGTAATTATAATTTTCAAATTCCCATAAAAGCGTTGATAAAATTTTTCTTGTTTCATTTATGCACACTTCCCTGTGCTCTGGGCATGTCATTTACCTTTTCCTGTGCCTCACTTTCCTTTCTGGAAAAACAAGATTTTCTCTTCATTCACGGGAAGATTTTGGAAGAGGAAGTTCATATTTACAAAGTGCACTGAATGGGAAAATGACTTGCTAGGGGAAATTTCTCATTGGAATAATTAATCTGATTCATCCAGGGCAAATAAGGGTGTCACTGCACAATGTTTCCTCGTGGAGCCTGAAGAGAGGAGTGTGGAGCAGGGAAGGCTGACAGCCAGTCTGCATTCCCAGAGCCTCCCCCATTCCCTGGGCGAGGGGCTCGTGTAGTCACAGCCTCAAGGCTCTTGCAGATGGGGTTTGATGCAGATGGGTGCCCTGTGCTGCTCTGGGTGCCAGGCTGAATGGCACCACAGGCATCAGAGCTGGGAAGAAACCCTCTGCAGTGTTTTATGCCTTTCTGTGCTGTACTTTTAGCAGCAGGGAAAGGGCCAAGGAATTCTTATAGTTACTGAGCTGTAGTTAATAGTACAGTTAGTACTGTCTGCTCACCCATCTACTCGGCTGCTAAGGGCCATACAAATCACACGTGCTGAAAAGATCGAGGCAGTGAGAAATGGGTGGAGAAGTCTCTGCAGTCACTAAGCTTTTCTTTAAGCCTGAAGGACCTTATGTTTTCCCCAGTGCTGCCATCCCTGCCATCCCTGAGGGTGGATGGCAGGCGCTGGGAGGACTTGCAGCTGCCAGGAAGGCACCAGTGAAGATGCCCAAAACACCCCTGCCTGGCGTGTCCCCCAGCCTCTGCTCTCCCTCAGGTCAGAGCTGAGTCTGAAGAGCCTGTTTGTATGCAGAGACCAGACCCCAAACTCTGATCTGACTCGCAAGCCAGTGACCGCTTGCTTCTATCTCTTGCCTAACATTTGCATGCATTAAATTAAATCATTTTTTATTTCCAAGGACAGTGATTAATCCACCAAGCCCTTCTGCTATTGCTCGAAATGTATTAGCTGCTTAGCCCAGAAGAGAAGTAAAAGAATCTGTGCTTTAATGGCAAACAATGAGGTTTAAATACATCCCATCTCCTTTAACATCTCCTGTTAATTAGTGACAAAGACCCTTCTGCTCAAGTACAGCAAATATTTAACACCCACCTCCATTAGCCTGAAATTTATTTACCACCTTGTCCTCTGGCAGACATGGGAGCTACTGCACAGCCAGCAAGCCTTCCCTGGGATATCCAACCCCTCAGACACGAGAGGGCTCCCAGACAGCCCTGGCAAGGGAAACACTCTCCTCATCTCCTGCTTTAGTTTTGCTTGGGATAAAAGACAGCAAACGTCTGCCAGTGTGAACCACCACTCCAAAACACTCATGGGATTAGTGAAGGTGAAGCATGCTAATGGACATCTAATGGAAAAGGAAGTATTAAATGCCTAGAAGACAACAAAAAATGTGCCACTATCCTGGGGAACCCCAAGCAACCCAATGGGGAGGATGCTCTGCAAAAGTATCCCTCCCGACTTGTCCCATTCCTGCCCTCACCAGTGGCAGTTGTTTGGAGCAATCAGCAGAATCACATGTTGTTTTTTCCACTCATGGATAGAAGTGGCAGAGCTGAATTTTTTCTCTCCTGGGGCACTGGTGCAGGGGTGGGAAGGAGGAATGGCTCTCCTCCGGCCCCCAAGCCTGTAAGGCACGTTCAGCCATCCTCATGATGCATGGTGAGAATCATCTTCTCCAGGCAGGCAAGCGATGGAGCCATTAACAAAACAGATGATGGGGCAGCCTGTGAGCGCAGTGCTCTGCTCCTCTCCCAGCATTTATCTGGAACATGGCAGACACAGATTCCTGCTGATAAAGCACTTTAACACCAGCAATGAAAACACTGTGCTTTATTTCAAAATAATTAGTTCCTGGATTTGACAGACCTGTGGCCCAAACGCTCCTTGTGTACACTCAGTGCCTGCTGCCTGGATAAGCAGAACACAACAGGACCTTCGCCCCTGAAACAGAGGGAGTGTTGGATCATCCTTGCACCAGGGAGAGTTTTGGGTCCCCTCTCACAACCCCTCATCTTATATTCCCCCTGTGGCCTCCCTCAGCAGCTCCAGAGTGAGCACATCAGTGATCTGGGGGTAATCTTTGCTTGATGCTGAGCCCACTGCAGAATCACACTCCTCTTTCTGGCATTCCCTGTCGCAGTATAGGTGACTTTAGATAAGGAAGAAAATGCCAGGCAGTCTGCAGAGTCCCCATCACTGAGGGTCTTCTAAAAGAGGTGGGACAAACACCCGTGAAGAGTGATGTAGACTGAGTCAGCCCGCACCATTCTGTGCGTCCTGTGCTGTAACAGCACTGACAGTGCCGTCACACTGCGCACGAACAAAAGCGTGCCCTTTCCAGACAGAACCGGGCCAAAGACTTACTCATGCCCAGACTTTCAATCCAATTGCTCTTCCACACAAATCATTTGCTATCAAATAGTGTGTGAATTTCCAGTCCACACCTCCCTGTGTCCTAGGGTAAACTTATGCTTCAGAGGTTCCCATCTTGGCTGTCCAAATCAGAGAAGGGCCTGAGCTTTTATCACATCTGGAAGACTTGTCCCTACACAATGGTCTGGGTGAAATTGTTTTTTTTTTCTGTTGCACCTTGCAACAAGAGCTAGAACAGAGGTCCTAGGAGCAAGCCCGTTGGGATGTCTGCCTGCCACTTCAAGGTGTTTTAATTTGGATTGCTTAAATCACCAAAGTACCACAATTCCTGCCCAAGGGCACACAGGAGCTAAGTCTTTTCACTGAAGCAGCATTCAATTCCCTTCCTCCTACAAATGAGCTTGAGCTTTCCTGATAATTAGTACTTTATCTTGGATGGCACAAAAAGGAAAGAAAGGGTGGGGGGAGGAAGTCCTCAGCCTTCACTGCTGGGCAGCCTCACAGTTTCTTCTTATTAGCCGTGATAATGATGGGAGAGAATAAAAGGCCCAGAGCTGCTTCAGTCACCTCATTTCATCTGGTCTGAGATTTGAGTCACTCGAGTGTCAAGAGAGCTTTTTAATTTCCAATATCACTGCTGCCAGAAATTAAAAATAAACTGGGAGCAAAACCATCAGATTAGCCAATCACACTGGAATTGCCTTTATTGTTATTATTACTGTTGTTATTATTATTTGATCAGCTTTGGGAGAATTAAAGCTATTCAGCAAATCAAAATATGTCTTGGATTTGAATGGCCTGATATTAACTATTCTATAGTCTGTATTAGTGATGGGCTAATAGCCTGAAACATCACGGCATGCTCTGCTGGAATCAAGTTTAAATTAATGCTACCAATTCATAAAAATTGCTTGTGTCTATATAATTTTCATCGTGGCATCTTACAACATTTAATTAGCTAAAGAAACTGGGTGAAAAACCCCAGGTGTGATTGAGTCAGTATCTTGACAGTACTAAAAAAACCCAGGGAAATAAGATTAAGGCACCAGGACGCATGGGCTTGGAGGATTCACTCCAGGTTTTACTCGTGCACATCCTCTCCTGTGGGTGTCCACTCTCCCCTGAGCCTGGTCAAGACCGATGGAGACATTTTGGCTGCACTTACAGATGAGACCTTTGACGTCAGCTCAGGGGAAAAAGATAAAGCAGCAGAAGAAAAAGGATATATTGAAAAAAAAAGCTTCAGAACAGCTGTTCCAGTCTCATTCCCTCTCCTGTCATGAGAAAATCTTTTAAGAATGGCAAGGCACACATTAGGGATAGGGGTTGCTATCCTTACACAAATACACACAGCCCTGCTCACAGTCCTGGTAGTCTGAGACAGGACCACTCGCCCAGACTGAAATTATGCCTTACAGTTGGGGCTGCAGATGTGGAGTGAGGAAAAACAGGGCTGAATGCTACAGCAAAGAGGAGGAGAGGGATGCTATCCAGACTCCAATATCCAGTATCATAGGCTCTGTATGTACTTGCAGCCATTCTGCTGTGTTAATGTGCTACAGAAGTCAATGCAGAAATGCACTTTTGCAGTAGAAAAGTGTCTGCTGTCTGTGAAGAGTATCCTGGGGAAATACCAGTGATACTGCTGAGGTTTTGTTGTGCAGAGAGGGGAATAGCCTTGCCCTCCTTACAGTGGATGAAGTCTTACAAACTTTGGATCTTTCAACAGGAAAGTCCTGGTTGCTATTCCTGGCTCCTCATTGCTGGCCTGTGCCTCCATCTCCCCAGTCATCAATAATTTGGTTACCTAAACTGGATTTTCCACATTATATTTTTGGCTCTCAAAAACTCATTCCATTTTGATAGGGAATGTCAATTTGACATGTTCTTGATCTATTTCCCTTTACTCTCCTGGCACAATTTATTTCTCAGACTTTGGCAGCATGAGTGCTTGGAGGCAGGAAACAGCAGATTACATCAGAGTGAAGTTTCATCAGACCTCTTTGAACGAGGTGGGATTGATGTAGCAGGAGTGGCTTTAAGTTTTAGGTCCCCTAACACGTGAAGGTTCAGGCAGGCGCCAGCCTTATCCCCTTCTCCCATATGGCTGCAGCTACTCTACGTGTCACCCACCCTGGGCACTCTGAGGGTTGTGTGACCACACACTGGTACTGCCTGAACTACATTTTGTCATTTCCTCTCACATTAGGATAAAGCACCTTCTTCCTTAGATAGTAGGTCTTAATTTTTTTGGTGAAGAGAAATTTAAAATTACACATTTGGTTACTAAATATTTGATTCTGAATTCACAGTCATCCCTTGCTGATCTCATGGCATTTGTAATTAGTCAGGAAACAGCAGTAAACATGCAGGATTCCTCTGTTCTTCCTTCTAGTTGCAAATTTTAAACTATTTGTAAGCAAAGTATTATTGACAAAATTGTGAGTCATTGTGCATTATAAATAGATTTAATGATCTCTGTAGACAACCACAAACAAGAAGAAAAATTCATTGCATAAATGATTACCTATTAATTATTTGCTCCATTCCAGTGCTTGCTGTTGCCTTATGGGAATTTTGAGGATCAGTTAATTAAGGTTCAGATAGGATCTCAAATAATGTTTCAGGGATCTAAGATACCAGGCTGCTTCTGTGAATTTTTCTTATTTAAGTGGACTTCATTAGATCTTAACAGTCCATTTCATAACTCACCACTAACTTTGGATTTATATTTATTTGCTATGCAAATCTCCAAATATTTAATGTCACCTTCATTTCACATGCTAATCAGCTGTCTGCTTCCCTCTGATTTGTGTGTATAATTTTGACTTTAATGAAGATTTGATTGTTTACATGAATAAACATTTGAGAGAATAAATTTAGTGTCCAGTCTCACATGTAGCATATTTTAAAGCCAGAAGAGACTATTTGTATAAAATATGTGTAAACCAGACCATTTTATGCCTTCCCAGAAGTTCCTGCAGTGACAGGAATGAATTTTTCCCGCCACACAGGTGGGTGCTATTGAGTTCAATAACATCTTGTTGAGTAAGAGTGTATCTTTTAGAGCACATCCAGCGTCTATGAAAAGACTCCAGGTGATGATAAATGCATCCTTTTCCTTGACAAAGTGTGCTAATGGTTGTTCTCCACTGGTGCAAAGTGAAGGTATAGTTCCTATTGAAAGTGGTTTTCAGTATCATNAAAAAGAAAAAAAAGAAAAAAAAAAAGAAAATCAAAAGAATGCTCCTTTTAGTTCTCCATGACATTCACAGCTCCCACAGCAGACGGTCTAGTGAGTAAATATAAAGTAACAGACTTTCTAACCACACTATTTACTTGGTTCTTTGCAATGGCTCTGAATGAGCCATTAAGGACTGTTGTGTAAATATAGGATTATGGGCTCTTTAAACACATGCTATTCACTCGCTCTGCCATTATGGGGATCTCTCACTCCCAGGCTCCTACTGACAGACTCTTTGATAATCCTTCTTTCAGAGGAAAGACAGCACTGGTCTCTGCTCCTCCCTTTGCCATCCACCCGTGCAGCCCAAAGAGTGCCCGTGGGAGAGCGCTGCCCCTTGGCCTGAGCACACTCAGAATTCGGGGTCGTCCCACGTTAAAATGATCATGGCATGAGGGTTACATCCCACTAATGTGACTTCACTAGCTTAAGCAAGCTCTTCATGTGTCTCGCCTATTCTGAGGATACTAATGGATTTTTCTATGGGTCATGGTTTCTGATCACCCTGATACAGAAATTATCTGGCTTAGGAAGGATTCTTTTACATTGAGTTCACATGCCACCACTCCTTACAGACTCCAAAACAGCTCACACCACCTCTGAGCAAACTCAAGGCTGATGGTAGAAGACCAAAGATCTAGGGACAGACCCTACCAGTGCAGTGGTCAAAGTTATAATCAGCAGTCCAGACTGAATTTTCTAGGATGCTACATTTCTTTAGTCAGTTATATCAAGCCATATCAACAAAAGCTATTAAAAAGAAAATCTTGGAAATGCACATGAACTCTGTAATCTGTTGTTATTATTAATTCTCAGAAATACTGCATTTTAATGAGGTGTGCTTCCATTTGACCTAGACCTGTTGGGTTTTACATCCTACCAGCAGCAGTGGGAAACCACAAAGGTGACAAACTGAGTGGCAGTAAAGAACAGCTACAAGCATCAATGAGAACTGGGAGAGCTTCAATCATTTGGTACTGGAAACACCATGTACCCCCACACAGTGTGAGGCATTCTGATGCCTGACACAACATTTGGCTTGCCAGTCCCTTCCCATGGTGGGAGGAGGCGGACACCAAGAAAGGAGGTGGCTGAGGAGTCTTCTTATCTGCTTCCTACTCCCTAGGTAACTCCCTAGGTCAAGCCAAGTTACACACAGTATAAGAAAGGGATGTAAAAACAGCTTCCACGACCCTATGCCATTGACTCCCTTACGCCTCGTGCAGTCTAAATGATGAGACAGAGCAGAGGATGCTCCACCACCACAGTTCAGAACAAGTGTAAAGTGTCTGGAGGACATGCACAGCATCAGAGTTTATCCCTAACCAAGATCCCAGAAAACAGCAGGTTCCCGTGTGCTGCTTGCACTGGGAACTGCAGGCTACAAGATAGCATGTTAAAACATCTTCAGGCACTGTAGTACATCACTTCCATATCTTCCCTCTGGTCTTGGAGCAGTGCTGAGTTTCCTGAGCATAGGGCAAGATGCAGCCCAAACAATCCACTTTTTCTTCCTTTCACTGCTTCAAGTCTCATTTCGACAGGAATCCTAAGGCTTCTGCTTCACAGGAGCCTCTCACATCTTAATAAAAATCAGATACTGAGCTTCCAAAAAGACATGCTAAGTCTGAGCCTGGGGCTGGCTCCAAAGTCTACTGAACTCGAATGAAATATTAACAGTGATTTGGATTAGACTCTTTACGGTTTGACAGGCGAGAGAGAGGGGCTGATTGCTCCTTGCACTCCTACGGATGTAAATCATCTGAAAGGAAAAGAGAGGATAAAGCCATGATTTTCCTACTTGCTGTATGAGTCCTTTGACCTGGTGACTCACAGCATCACCTGCTCCCCGGGAGAGCTGGGGCAACTTGTGCCTCACACGGGGATGTCTCCTGATTAGCCAAAATGGCGATGGAAGCACAGGCCTCAGGGTTTTTCATCTGCAATATGCTGAACGACTGTGAACTAACTAGTAACCCTTGGTATTACACCTGATCTTACCTGTGTCTAGAGAGGCCAATTTCTTTCATGGCTCTAATTTACCAAGTCTACAAATGTCAAGCCACAAAGGTCCTAATACTACCGACAGCTTTGCTTAAAAGGTAGCAATTAATAATCCCACTGCTTTTCCAATTTTCTATTTAAGTTTTAAAGTCCTTTATTGTGAGTCCTTGGCAGACATTTTAAGGCTTTTGTCTTACAGGTCTTGTGATACTTAGTGGTTTGAGATCTCTGTGGCATGAAAATATTTAAAACCACAAACTCAGAAATGACACATGCCTTGTTAGTTAGTGGCTGCATAATTCATGTCATCTGTACTTCTTTCTCTATTTCAAGCATGTGTGGAGGGTGGAGTACTTGTGCTAATGCCTCCAGCTAGAAGAATCTGCCAATATTTAACTTCAGTTGCTTTGGACAACCTATCCAGGATTGATGATGCTGCTGCATGTTCTGTCCACGGAAAAGCCACGGTCTTTCCTAGACCTCTATAAATAATTGAGTCTTTCCTTCGGGGAGAAGCAGACATAAAATTATAATTATGAAATTTCAATTCAGATTAGGCGACATAAAATTGTTCCTTTCACGATACCTGCTAGGAGACTTCTAACAGCAAAACATGCTCAGGGTGTAACTTCAGCATCACAGCCTAAAGTGTGAGGCCAGATGTTTTGGACTGCAGCCAGCCTGCAGTACCTACCTCAAGCTCAGCAGAATCCCTCGCAGGACACGAGCACTGCAGTTGCCTTCAGTGTTAGATGACTTTTGGAGCTCCATGGAGAACTTGTTGGGAAGATACTGAATTCTCCCACTAATACGCTGGTTTGTTTAAAACTATTTCATCCTGCCTTTGTAAGCCTGTTTGCTAGTGTCCCCCAAAAGGACTTGGAGGGGATCTTAAGTCAGGATGAACATTTCAGCTCAATGACACCTGGTAAGGGGTAGGGACAGGGTAGTGGTTAGGGGAGTGGTTATGATAGTGCTTGGGGGTGGTGGTTGGGGTTAGGGTTAGGCTTAGGCTTAGGCTTAGGCTTAGGCTGAGGGTTAGGCCTAGGGTTGGGCTCTAGACAGTCCAAGAGCCTACAGCTCCAGGAACACTGGGGCTGGAAAAGGCACACCAAGGCCATTCTGCCAAGGTCCTTCCAGCAAGGCCCCAGTATGGCTGCTCTTACATCTCTCTGAAGTGGAAAACATATCCTAGTGGGTCTGGGCTAGGGTGAGGATTGGGCTTAGGCTGAGGGTTAGGCCTGGGGCTGGGCTCCAGACAGTCCAAGAGCCTAGAGCTCCAGGAGCACTGGGGCTGGAAAAGGCACGCCAAGGCGATTCCGGCAAGGGCCCAGCATGGCTGGTCCCACACCCTCCTGAGCTAACCATGGCCATGCGCTTAGGGTGCACTCCAGGAGGACTCGTCCTAATCAGGCCAATAACTGCACCCTTTTGTCACATGGACTCTTTACAACACCGCAGCAATCAACAATATCTGCATAGCTGCACTGAAGTTCCATCACAAAATCTAATCAAGCTCTTGAAAACAGCTCATAATTTTACAAGGGATGAACAGCTGGAGTTGGCATTGGGGAGTGCTGTTGTTTTGGCTTGCAGATACAATAATTCCCTAGTATTAAAATACGTAAATAAATAAAGAAATAAATAAACCTGCTACACACATGCTAGTCTCATGAATATATTTCTATTTGGTTTTTTCCCCTTTTTTTTCCTTCCCAGATCACCTTTGTGGGTGTTTTGAGTTTGGGTGATGATTTGGAACTGAAAATGTTTTTAGTGGTTTCATTTAAAAAGCAAAAGGGAAGAAAAGGTGATTTTCTCCATTGTGTTCTAAATAATTTCTGACCTAAGAAACAATGCAGAAACAAAAAATTCCACATGAAATCTTTGATCTATGGAAAAAGAAAACTGACTGATTTTTAAAGAAGCAGCAAAATAAGGAAAGCTCTTTCTTTAAACACTTTACTGATCAGAAAATAACATCTTCTGTCATTCTGACTGCTGTGTTTGGAGCCTTAGGAGCAGAGCTGTCTTTAGGAAAAGCAAGAACCTACCTTTTTTTAGGAAGAAGTTAGAGGTGGCAAAATAGCCACTTTGAAGTACCATATACATGATTTGAAGACACTAAATCTTAGTAATTTTGAACTTTACCAGGAAAAAAGGAACTTGAAAGAATGCATAACAAATTAAATTGATCATGCTCAAGATACAGTTCCATAGGCCCTGTCTAGAGAATCCTTTTACCCATGGAAAAGTCAGGGAGCCACTACACAGACATGGGGACCTGCCTGCCAAAGGCAGATCTTGCTTTGCATACAGAGTTTCTCCAGTCAAACGGTGTGTCCTGAGACCAAGGCTCCAAGTCACTCGGGTGTGGTACAAAACATGGTACATCTGGGCCACCAAACAAACCCTCTTCCCTCCAGGCTGCCTGGCCTGGCACTTGCTGAGAAGCTCCGCGTGAGCCCATCATCCCACCTCTGGTGCTGATGCCGAGGGAACAGGATGGAGGGCACAGAATTACCCTCCTTCAAACACTGCACCACACTGCTTGTTGTTCAGGGAGTTTCTGAACTCCCAAGGCAGCACCTTTGTACTTAAAAGCTCTTGGATGATTTTGCTTCTGTGGATTTCTCCAGACAATCTTTTGCATCCATATAAACTTTCAGCATCCTCAGCATCCATGTTCTGCAGCTCAGCTCTATGTGAACTGAAGAACCATTTCACTGTTTTTATGCCAAATATGCAACTTGATAGCCTTGTACCAGACAAGAACTACTGACCCCTACTCACCTCCTTCAAGTCACTGGGGATTTGGTCAATCAAGTCTGGGATTCTTTGCTTCTAGAAAAACTGAATTTTCACACGAAATGTAAAACCAAGAATCTATCCCAGGTGATTAAGGAGCAAACTGAGACATTTCAGGGAGTCTTTGTAGGGCTGCTGGGGTTGAGTTGCTTTTGTGTCCTGTCGTAGCAAACCCTTCTGAAGCTCTCCCACCCCAGTGAGAGTGCAGGTCCTGCCCAGAGGGACACACAGTGTAATTTGGATTGGACAAGGCAGAATGCACTAAAGCAGACCAAGACTGAGGAGTGATGGACCCTCAGCTTTTGTGGGCAATAGAAGAAGATCTGGGAAGGAGATGGGGCTGTTTATCACTCACGGAAAAAGTTGAGCAGCTCTTCGTATTGAGGGACAGCAAGGTCCAATGGAAAGGGCTCCAGGACGCCCGGGGTCTCATCCCTGCAGTATGCCCTGTCCAGCTGGATTGTATTGCCTTTCATATTGTTTCCCTGGATGCAAAAAAAAGGGAGGCTGATACTGATTCACCTTCAGAAAGTGCTGGGAAAGCTATAGGTGAAAAATGCAGGGAAAAAGTTAAGCAATATTAATGAATATGAAGCCACAAGATTCTCCAAATAGAAGATGCTAAAAAGTACAAAGTGCTATTATATTTTTATTAAAAATGTTATAGCCAGCTACTCTCCTCCTTTTCATTGAATACATCCAACTTCCTTCCTCACTGATGGAAATTGAATTACTTGCAGTGTTTTGTACTGAAATCTTTTATTATATTAAAAAAAAAAGATACCAGCAATATAGATCCGATAATTAAATTGCCACCAGAAGGTGATAAGTCATGAATGGAACAAACAAAGAGAATAAAAGGGGAGAGGAATACAAAGAAATGTATTATATGACCAGCATATGGAATATTAAAAGGAATAAAGAAAACATAACCCTGACAATAAAGTCTGAGTAATGACTTTGACAGTTTATGTTCAAGGCACCATCTGGGCAAAGAAATGTGTTTTCAAATTGCTGGTGTAACTCTTGCCCTCCTGAACTTCAGGACAGGATTTTCCTCTGATCTGCATTTTCAGAAGTTCCCAGTTCACCACGGCAAGCTACTGTTGCTGCAGGTTTGTACCAAAAAGTTCAAGGAATTTTGCTTGGGTGTCTTTAACTTCATCCTGTTTATCTTCAGGCTTTGTGGGAGAAGAGCAGAGGAGGAAGGGCTGAGGGCTGGTGGGATGCCCCCAGTTGTGCTCAGTGAGCTTTCAGGCCCTGCTGCAGGTGATAAAAGGGGAAGGCAGGAAGGCAGGGTGCTGGCCTGGGTTGGGCCTTGTCATTACTCCTTGTGGAAAAGAAGGGTGGTTCTATTGGGGCTCATATTGCAGAGTCAGATTCTTTCCTCTGGGCTTACAGTGGAGACAGCTGGCTCTGGGGTACTTTGTTGCCTTGCACAGGTCTGCTAGGATGGGGAAAGCAAGGCCTGTTCTACAGCACATGTTACAGCAACTTCAGGATAGTGCTAATCTCCATGGCTGAAGCTGGGATGGGGTTTTGCCCTACAAGCTGAGGCCATAGGATATGATGGTTTTGCTCCCTCTTGTTGTCTCCTGTCTGGGAGCAATCCCTTTGTGCATTGAGACACAGCAGCCAATACTGCAAAGCTAATTTTCCAGCTCCCAGTCCTTTGCAGATGTTCCCATTAAGTTTGGATCCTTAGCTGACTGCTTTAGGGCATATTTCTTGCTACTTTAGGCTTCTTAATCTTACTACTTTAGGCTTCTTAACCGCAGCAGAAATCAGGCAGGAAGAGGGAGCTGGTATTAAGGATTATTCAGATAACCACAAGCTGCATAAAGCCCCATTCATCGAGATGTTTTCATTGACAGGTTTTCATCTGGGAGCTTATGGGAGTGGATGGAAGTAACCCTTCAAATGCTTCCTGTTTCTCAGATAAGCTCTGTAACTCACCCAGGTTTACAAAACACATCAGCAGTGATGAGCAAAGTCTAGACTTCAAGTTTTCTGGATCCATTAGGATACTGTGCCTTTGCTTGATGCACGAATGTGAGGGTGGGCTCCCTTTCAGCTGAGAGAGTGCAAGGCTTTTGGGGCAAGTCAGACCCTGATTTTCCTGAGGCCTATTGAAAGCTGCAAGCTGAGAAGCCAATGTGAAGCGGCAGCGTAGACCAGCCTCCTCTCCATGACAGCTGGGATAATGCTACAATTTGGTATTTGGCTTCAGGGGGGATGTGCCAGCAGTGACACACCAGGGTGTTCCGTGCTCCACAGCTGGCTCTGTGAAGTGAAGGAGCAGCTGCCCCTTTGGCCTGGGTGTGGGACCTGCCAGCTGTGGCTGGGAATATTCTGCAGCAAGTTTTCCTTTCTTTCAACTTCTGCTTGAGATTTGAGGATGAAAGCCAGCAGGAGACGTATCCATGACAGAAACCACAGGAGAGCCTGCAATGGCAGGTCCCATTATCTGAACTCGGTAGCACGGCTGTGTTTGCTTATGGGGAACTGATGTAGGTTTTTCTGATGTGACAGACAGTAAGTGCTGCAAGTGGCTGTTTGCTGAGGCAGAACTTAAAAATAACAATAATTTCCAAGTGTTTCTCCTTCCACTTCCATTTCCACTTGTGCAAAGATGTTATTTTTCCAACATATGAGAAAGGCACAAAGCATTCAGACTAGATGATTTTAGGACCACAGCTTCTCTTGGCCTTCATCCTGACCTGAATGATGCAGAAAGCTGCAAAATTCTTGATGGCAAAAGAGACAAGAGCAAGGGAGAAAAAGGAAAGAAACCTTGCCTAAAGTGCCCTGTCCTTTAGAGAGATTTGGTCCTTTGAAAATCATCTTCTGGGAGGGAGGGGGTGAATCTACTTGTGCTTATACACTGTGCCAAATATCCCGAAACTTGGACACAGGAGGAGGAAATTGTTATATTTATGTAACAACTGCAAGCCTCAAAACACCATTTGTTTTCCTCATTACTGAGACCTCTGAGAGGAGCAGAGGTCCTGGTACAGGTTTTGTAGCACACCATGTGCTGTCTCACTCTGTCTCTCTCAAGCTGGGTCTAGATCTTGAGTGGAGAGCTGGAGGTGGGATGAGCTGGATTGCCTGGCAGGAGGGGTGATTCCAGATGCTGGGTGACTGCTGCCTTCAGGTGCCCATGTACTCCTTCCACTGTGCTGCCTGAGGTGCACTGTTCAGCACAGGGCACACAGGTGACCTTGAAATTTCTTGAGAAGTCAATAGAAATTTTGAAAAACCAAGGCCATGCACCATCCAAGGAGGGGAAAGCTAAGCCATGAGTCCCCAACAAGCAGGTCCCTCCTCAGAGTCCATCTGCAGAGAGTGTAGCACAGGAGGAGACCCAGAGAGGGAATGTGGGAGCTGGTGCTGCTCGGGAGCTGCGCAGAGGGCACGGTGCCTCTGCAGCCTCCCTCTGCCAGCAGCGCTCTCAGCAGCGGGTGGCAACCGCTCCGCTCAGTTATAATAAATGCTGCTTTTGATTAAACTCAGAGCAATTTCCCTTTAAGAGAATTCCCTTTAAAAAGAATAATAACCCTTTTTCTGAGACCTGAGTGTCAGCAGAAGGAGCTGGTCTTGTTTTCACGTTTTAGCTGTGAAACAGTATCAGGCGGTACCATCTGATTCCTTTTCTTACAATTCTTTTGTGTCTTTCCTTTTGTAAGCAAAAATGAGCACATTCAGGCATGAGAGAAAGAAGTGAAATCAGATTGTATTGCATTTCTTTGGCATATATGGTGCAATGCAAGACTTTATTTCTTCTCTTAACTCCTGAAATTTGAGATAGCCTGAGAAAAATACCAGCATGGACAAAAATGAGGAATCAGCTTTCCATCTAAATGCTATTTTAAAAGATCCCACAAATGTAAGTAGCCTTTTTGTGCAGTTAATTTTTTTCTTTTATTATTCCTCCGCTCTGTTTTCAGGTCTTCTCTTCTGTGCACTTTCAGATGAGCCCATGTCTTATGAAAGTGATGTTTTGTTAATGGAGACCATCAGCAGTTTAAACAGCAGGAACAAAACTGGGTATTTCCTTCTCCAAAACAGCTCTGCTAATATACTTCAGACTAAAGCAAAACTGAAAAGATATTCTTTCACTAAATTGTAAATTCATCCCAGAAAGCATAACTTCAAGGGAGCTAAAGCTGTTCAGGTTACATTGAGAAAATTATCTAGGTTGAATAAAAAGGTCAGGGCAAAGCTGTGGGCAAGTGTGACACACTGCATTTCAACCCCTTTAAAAGAAAACAAATATTTGGAAGTGTTGCAGTGTTTCATTTTGAAGTTATTTTTGAGGGAAACTTCATTGTTTCAAAATGACATTTTTCATTTAGAAATGAATCAAATTCAAAGAGAGTTTTAAAGAAATCAGGATTAAACATTCTGAATTATTTGCTTCAGTGCAAATGTAGAATTTCAAGTTACCCCCTGAATTATGTTTTTTTTTCAGGGATTTGAATCCTTCCTCCTGCAAATGCTCTGGTTTAATTTGACTCATGCATATTTTTTCCTCATGAAATTTTAGGTTTTGCAACACAACGGAAAAGCTCCTTTTTATCCCTCCACCTGCCAAAGCCTCGGTTATCCAGCCCTCACACATGCACACCACTTCTAGCAGATGCTGAAGCCTGGCCAAAATCATTCTCTGCTTCTCCATTCCCCAGCACTCCAGGCATAATGCCAGCCTGTGCTCCACTGTTTTCCCATCTCCCAGTCCCTTGGGAAGCTGTTCCAGGAACCTCCTTCCTGACCTGCAGCCCATTCCCAATGACCAGTCCTAGCACATCACCTGCAGCATGACTCCCCTGTGCAGATGTGGCTCTCCAAGCTCAGGCCCGTGCTCTCCTCACCATACCAAAAAGTGAATGTTGCTCAAGCAACCTCACTGCTACCACGGCTCAACTGTGACACGTTTGGGATCTGGGGATTTTGTGGCATGGGGTTAAGATCAGACCCTTACGAAGACAAGATCCATTTGAATTTCAGCTTTAAATGGGATCTCTGGGCTTTATCTCAGTTGTTGGACTCATTGTGCTACCGGAACTCTGCCCTTCCACTGCTCCAAAGGCACCACGCTGCACCTCTTCACCCCAGCCAAAAACACCATCACTGTCCCAAGTGTCTGCCACATCTGGGCAGGTCTCAGGAGGGGCAAGAGGCAGCTCAGCTGCACCTGCTTAGATCTGGCTCTGAGCTGGCCTGACAAACACTGGCTGGCAAACCCATCCCTACCAGGATGAAGGGTGTGTACGAGAAAGCGAGATTAGTCATTCTAGTCATTGGTTAGGAGCTGCTTTTAGGATCTGGGACAACACCAGCATTTTATCCATCCTCAAGCTGAAGTAAAACTGGCCCTTTCTAAAGCATTTCTGTGCTGTAGCAGTGGAGGTAACTTTTTCTCCCTCTTTCCCCTGTTCATTCTGAGCAGATATCTGGTATTCTATCCTCTCATCAGTGAAAGTGTGGGGATTTCACAGAGAGCCTGAAGTAATTTTCAAGTTGTAGAAGTTTTGCAGGCAACTTTCTCCTTTCTTAGTAGAAAAACACTGTATTTTTCCAACATAAAAAGAAGTTGCTCTCAGCCCGGGAGGTACCTCCTAAGAGCCACTTCTCAAGTTTTTCCCATCTCTGATTATGCAGTCTTGATAGGAATCAGCCCAGCACAGCTTTCCAGAGCACAGTCTCACTCGAGGTGGCAAAGGGCAGTACATTAACTTCAGCACTGGTGGAAGCTTAAGGGCAATGGTTTTAAGCAAGCACATTAACGAGCGAGGAGAGCTGCTCTGCCAGGCACTGGGATAAAGGGCTCTTTCTGAAGGCACTGGAGTTAATAGCCACGCTGCAGTTTTTTGCTGTTTCCTGCCCTCCCTCACCTACCTGCCCAAAAGCAGAGAGAAACTACTAAGTTTTGGGTTTTCAGGATTGGGAAAATACGGGTTTCAACATTTTGTCAGATCATCCCAGCCAGGTAATGTCGTTGCTCCGTGCCTCAGTTTCTCCAAGGGGAAAAAATAATATTAAGACACCAGCACACTGATGAAATGTTAAAAACAGCTGTAGAAGTATCCAGATGAAAAATTAGTATGAAAACATCAAAATTATTCTGAAACTCTATTACTAAGTGCTCTTGCCCTTATGCTAATTATTGAGTGTGCTGTGCATATGAAATACCAGACTCTATACACCCCCCAGCCCACCCCCCCCGCAGCTATTTGGGTGATTTTGGTGCTCTGAGTGTAACTGTCTGCCCCTCTGATCTAGTTTCTTCAATCTGGTCTTTGACTCCTTCTCACTATGAGAGGACTTGCTCTCCAGCCCTCAGCTGTAACACAACTTACATCATTCAGGAGCTGATGCTGTGAGATTGCTGCCCAAGATGAAAGAAATCTCACAGGAATGAGCAAACCTGAGAGACTTCTGCAGCACAAGGCAAAGCCCCAGAAATATTTGGGGGCGGCAACGAATCAAAGCTGCCCTCTTTGCCCTTCTGCCCCTATCAATAAAACCCAGCTTTGCTAGCCTGGCTCTGATCCTGGGGTGCTTCTGCTTGACAGTATCTGCACTCCCACCATTGCCATGGAAAGCCTGGATGTGAGCTAACACAGAAGTACTAGGTGTACTTGATGAGTGTAATGGACACTTGCAAAACCTGCCATGTGCTTTCACACCCTCCTTCGGCAAGGGAAGTCTTCTCTGGCTTCGTAGGAGTGGAGAGGAAAGAACGCGGAGGGAAAAATCCTTCCCAGCTGTCCCACGTTCCTTAACAATAAAGTGCTAAAGAGAAATCTCTCCTTTTTATTACCAGTGAGAGCAGTGCACGGTTCGGGAGAGAGCAGGGCTGTTCCCACTCCCTCCCAAGCACCATGGCCTTACTGCTCATGCAGTGCTCAGTGTCTAAAATATCAAGGGGGCTGGCAAGGGCTGCTGGAGCCACCTTCTGTGCAGGGCTCAGCAGCATCAGAGCTTGAAGGAAGGGCAGCTTGTGCCAGCCAGCGAGGCAGAATGTGCCAAACACTCTGACAGTGCCCTCCCTGGACACCCCAACAGTGCCCGCACCAGGGGACAAGGGAATTTTGGCAGGTACTCAGAGGGGAATGTGAGGGCTGCATGTGCCTTCTGTCTCCTGCATCCCTCGGCTGGGGCAGGGGGTGAGAGCACTTTACTGCTGGCAAAAAGGGGCTGATGACTGCCGCTGATCCAGGAATGCCACTTACTGATTTTCGTGGGGTGCCTGGAGGAGGATATTGTGCAAGCAATGGATTAATTGTGTGTGTATGTAGATTCATTGGCCATCCTGGAGCACTGCTAATGAAAAATGTATTCAGACAGACTGACTGCAGGTATGCAGCCTTCTTCATTGTGGGATAAGAAGCTTTGCAGAACTGGAAAAAAATAAATAATTGATGTTGCCGTGACCAGAAGTCCTAGACATTTCTGGACTCAAAAGACTCTCCCTTAATTTAGCCCTGCAGTAAGTCCAGGTGCATGTCTAAATACAGCTGATCAGCCACTGGGGCAAGCACTTCCCTAATTAACCTCTGGAATGACAGCGTCTGCTTATAAACCAAGGGTGCAACTGTGCATCTGCTTGGTAGATGGATTTGCACATCTCTAGTGCTATCCTTGTGTTTCCTGAGCACACATGCAAAGGAAGGTGGTGTCTTGTGCCATCACTCACAAGCCCAGTACTCAAAATAAACTCCAGGAGCCCCAGGATGGTGAGGGTCTGCTCTAAATTCTGTGTTGGCCTGTACCACACATATTGGCACCTGTAATTCTGTAGATGTCCATGTCTGCATGTGGATGTCTGCCTCTTGTGCTTTTTAGAGAGCTGAATAAAATTAATGCAGTGAATTAGGGTGGAAATCTGCCAGCTTTGGTCTAATCAATGTCTGTGACTGCATCTGCAAGCAGTACAGGCACAGGGCATCCTTTCACCCATCCTGAAGTGCAGCCACCCCAGGTCTGGGCTGGAAAAAGGCTTTTCCATGCATTACAGTCCTGCACAAAAGTTAAGGACATGAAATGAAGGATGTACCAATTTAAGAACACATTCTGTTACAAGAAGTATAGCAATGGTAGATGCTGAAGTGATGAGATGATACATAGTAGGAACTGAATTAATTTCTGGAAACAGCCAAAGGAGGTCAAAAGGAGCAGACTTCACCCAAACCTTATTTCAAAATATAAACTTCAATCAAATATTCTCCCAGTTATTCTCCACATTCACAAGTTTTCACTCCCTGTGTCTTTACTCCAAGTGCTCTCTGAAGCACAAAGAAAAAGCAGTGAAAGCCAGTGAACACGAATGCCAGGAGCTGTGCCTTTCCAGCTTGCTGACAAAATCTTTTGAAAAACCTCAGCAGAATGGTCCCCAGCAAATCCTTTGCAAATGCTACTCGACTCCAAGCCCGCTGGGGTAGGCTGGAGGAGTTTAATAAATGCCACAGGGATATGCAGTTTGGGGGGAACCAAACTGCCAGGCTGTGGACATCCTCCTCAGCACTGCCATGGTTTGATTAAATCCTTCCAAGCAAGATAATAACACAATGAATAGAGCTTCCTAATTTCATTTCCCAGCACCATGGAGCATTTATATTCCCATACACAGGTGCAGGACCTTTGCTCACTGGCTTTAATAATCAGTAGAGATAAAGGCAGAGCTTACCCTACGTGTCACTGAAAATTGAGGAGTTAAATTCAACAGACACCAAATCCCTCTTACTGGTGTTTCTGCAGTGGCACGGAGAGCGGGCTGGTGGGCTCTGAGAATGATTGATGGTGTTGCTAACCAAATGGAGAATGGTGATTTATGGACAAGCCACGGTCCAAGCCATGCATGCTATTCTGGAGAAAAATAAATGGATTCAGTTTCAGACCTCTTGGAAGGTGCTGGCCAAAGGCTTTCATTAAGTTAGCCTCTTGGATGTGGGCTGTCAAAATATTTTAACATCTGCCTGTGACCTCCAAGCATTTTCCTTTCCCTTCACTGCCTGCTCCAGCCCCAGACCTCCCTTGCAGTCAAAACTGACAGCATTAGCCATTAGAATCACTCTTTGAATTAATTACCCAGAAATACGCTTTCAAATCTTCCACTCCATGTAACAGCAAATTAAAGGGCAGCCTGGGTGGGGTTTTACACATCCTGCTTTGGCTGCCCCTTTCCAGCTAATGCGGCCATTAACACCCTGATTGCAGTGCCGGCCTCTGCTCTCACTTCCCTGCCCCATGCTTGCTGAGAAAAAAAAAAAAAAAAGGCAGAAAGGGCTTTTATTTACAAAACTTTTAAAGAAAATTCAACACATTGATGGAAAGACTAGAGGTATGGTTCAGGAGACAAAGGTCCCCGAGGAAGCACTGCCTGGTCTTGTGTCTGGGTTGAGACCCTGGGATATTCCTGTAGTGGCTTGGCAGTTCAGTTTCCTGATTCTCCATTCCTCACTGCCCTGAAACTCTGCTTTCACCAGCAAAAAGCACGTCAGGCTGGTACTCAGGCTGTGCAAGGGAGATTGCATGGCCAGTGCGTGTGATCCCGTGGCAGCTCTGAGGCGTCTCCTTCTCCTTTTCTGCAAGCTCTCCAAGGGGACACGCAGGGCACAGGGACAACTCACACCATGGGTGCATCCATGCTGATGACTGATGCTTGTTGCTCGAAGTTTGAGTGTCTCTGGAGCAATAAACAGTAACACAGTAGGCTCTGAACTTCTTCAAATCATTCCTGTCCCTTCAGCAAGCAAATTTTTCTCAGATCATGGCTGGAGGTACTGATGAGATGATCCCCCAAAAATGCACACAGTAGTGCCCAGGTATGTGTGTGTATGCCATTTAATCTGCCTTTTTCCCATTCTAAGGATCAAAGAAGAAGCCTGGAAAATAGCTTTCATCACTTATTCAGAAGCTTTATGAAGTATTTTTCAGGTATTTTATTTTTTTAAGATGAGTGTTTAAAATTCAGACTGAGTTGAACACCTAATTTGTATAAAGAATTACCACAGAATTACCACAGTTTAACCCATACCCATTTCTGCCCACGAAATTGGCAAATATCCCTTCTAAGGCAAATAACCTGATGTGCTTTTCCTCTTGGTGTTTTCTTGAGCTGCTGAGATCACTTGCACCGTGCTGATGGTTTAGATACAAACAGCCCCTTCCTTGCCTGAGAGCAGCAATTAGCTTTTTCTCAGCGGGTAACTCTCCCCTCCACGCTCTGCCTGACAGCCCCTATTCCCACACGGACCCAGTGAAGCCAGCAGGCTGTCTCTGTCTCAGCAAGGGGCTCCAGACAGCTGCCCCCAGGGGTGCAGAGGGACAGACAGGTACCTGCAAGGATGGGGTGGCCTCAGGGAGCTAGAGGAAGCCTGTGGGAATGACACCTGCAGCTGCATCAGCACAAGACGAATAAATAAGGGGCATCGTTTCTGCCAGTCCTGAGAGGTGAAGTGATTGCTAGAAATGGTTAAAATAATTTTCACCCACTTTTTTCTTCCCCACACTCCCTTCACCCTTGATTTTTGTCTGTCCTAGGCAGCCTCTCGCAAACGCTCCCTCTGCAAACACTCCCTCATGCAGAGCTGACGGAAGGGAGCAGGGCCCCCTGAAGCAGGAGAAAAGAAATCAAAGGGCTTGGGGAGAGAAGGGAAAATAAATAAATAAAAGGGCTTGTTTATCTTTTTATTAATAGCAGAGTAGTGTTCCCAAGGGGATAGGCCAACTGTGACTCTAATCCAGCCATGCAAAGCTGCATCCCTGACTGGTTTCTGTTTCTTTTTTTCTCTTCTCTTTTCCAGGGTTAATTACTGGGAAAGAAAAGTGAGACATTTAATTCTCGCCTCCTCAGATCTCCCCCTCCCTCCCCAGTGAACCTGACTGCTTGCCCTCAGACCACAGAGCCCAGGCTGAGCTGTCCCATCCATGCAGCCTCGGTGACACTCCCAGGCTATACGGGGACGAGGACAGGGACAAATCCTCCACATTGCACAGCGAGTCGGTTACTGACAACAGGGGGTGGTTTTAATTCGTGTTTTTGTGCAGAAACATTCAGCTGGGTCAGCGACACTGCTCTGCCCTTACCCAGGGAAAACGAGCATAACCTACACACTGCCTGGCAGCGGGATGGCCTCCTGACATGTCTTGAAAGGGAAGCAGGAGGAGGTAGCTGTGATGGGCAGATAAGCTTTGAAACACATCCCAGGGAAGGAAACATAAGAGCTATAGATACTCACTCATGTGAGAAGTGGCCCTGTCCTGCTCTATCTGCAAGAGCAGTGCAGAATGCTGGCCAGTTTAATGACACCATCCTGATTCAGGGATGTCCACCAAGGGCTTGCTTGCTCTTCCCAAAGCCCTGCTACAGCAGAACCCTCCATGCTGAAGTTTCTGAAGTATATTTTGTGCTTGGGCTCTGGCCTGAAAGCTGGAGACTTTTATTTTAGGATATGTGAGAGAGGATTTTCAAAGGCATATCTCATCAAAAGTCAAACGGAATGAAGAACCTGACCTCCCTGTGTGCAGCTTGGCCTCTCTCCCCAAGCTGCTCTGGCTTCCCTTTCAGGACAGCAAAGCCTTATCCATCCTGCTTGGCAATTAATCCAGTTTGTAGCCATCAGAGGGTTTCTTGAAAGAAGTAATCCCAGTGGTCACCTGCAATGTCCAAGTCCACCTTTAACTGTGACACAGCTTGAAGCTGCAGCAAAGTTGGTGTGGCAGAGACAAGGTCAGCACTGAGATGTGTCACAGCAATTCTATTAATAAAATGAAGTATCAGTGATTTTGCCAGGGTCTTGCAGGCTCCTCCAAACCCACCTTTCTGCAGGTGACCAGTCTCATCACCAAACCCCGTGGCTTCCTGAGCAGGTTATCAGCATCTGACCTTCTGCACAATAGCAGATGGCAAGTGATTTTGTATGAGTATCCACAAATATGCAGTGTGAAGAACAATTTCCCAGAAATCACGGTGAAGGGAGAGGCAAGATCTGGTCTGAAGTGTTTTTTCTAAAGCTTCTAATGGGGGGAAGGAGAAAAACAAGAAATGATAAGTGTTTGGGTGAGGGAAGAGGAAGGAAAACTGCCTCTTAGGGCCTGGGATATGGCATAGCTCTGAAACTGCTGAGAGGGATGTAGCCATCTCTGCAAATCAAGATGAGCCGGCTGGCCAATGAAGCATGCCCGGCATTTTATTTCTCATATTGTTTGGAGATAGGGATTCAGCTGAGTGCATTCAGCAAATAAAGATCAAATAACCTGCTGTGAATAATGTTTTAAACCTGGGTTCCTATCAGGATCTAGTTATAAGCCCATATACTCTGTTGGATAAAAAATAAGTTACACATGGCTGGAGGCAGTATTACTTTCTAAGGAAGATGAAATCTGTTTTGAAATAGAAAATGTTTAGTGATTCCCCCTCCTCTTTTTATTTTTTTGGAAGGACTAAACCACATAAAGCTGCGTGATGGAGAGGGTGGAGGAGGGTCCACCAATATCTCACCCACTGCCTCTGGGTCCAGAGCTAAGGATTTATGCTAAAAGAGGGGGTGATTCCCAGGAGGGGAGGTGAGGAGGAGCCCCCATTGCCAGTAGGGTTGGCTCTTCTGCCTGGAATCCAGCTAACCTCTGCTGCACTAAGCTCCTTAGCTCTGCAGAGAAACAAGCCCCTGACGAGCTCATCCTTTCCCCGTTGATGATAATCAACACCTTGGCTGCCAGCCACGGGGGAACCACCGGTTGCTGCTGTCCCTCTCGGGGGCACACGCACCTGCACCAGCGCACGGCTCTGCAGCACCGGGGTTCCTGCGGGGCTGCTCGGGCCAGGCGCAGGTGCCGATGTTTGTTTCTGGAAAGCACCGTCCTGCACAAGTAGCCCAGGAGATTTTAGCCAAGTATTGATGGAGAAAAGTACCAAAGCAGTGCAGCAATGCAGCCCTTTCCCTTTTCAGGGAGAGTCAGCAATACCCCATTGCTGCACGTGGAAAAGCACACTGGAAATACAGAAAATGGCTACTGAAAGTTTTCACCGTTATTTCAGAGCTGCTTTGACTGTGGCATTTCACTTGACCCTGTTTTGCTTTCCCTTCTTTGTCCTTCACCTTTTCTCACATGAGTCAAAGCTTCTGGTTTCTAATGAGTCTCAAAGAGTTGCAAAAAAATTTACATAAACCCTTAGTATTCCCTCTTCAGTAGTCCTTCAGCCAGACAGATGGCTGAAAAGTTTCCCTCTAATCTGTTTTTTTTTTTTGAAAAAAAGACATGTTTATTGTGTGAAGTATCTGCTTCACAGCAAAAACTTCAATTATTCCTCAGAAAAACAAATATTAAAAAATGAAAACATTTTGACTGAAACCCTAAATACTTCAGCCAAAAAAAAAAAAAATCCGATCCCTCATGTGTGTGCTTTTGTCTCTGTTAAAATACTTTGATTTGGAAATGCTGCCACACAGGGGATTTTGTCAGAGCAATTCTTGTTCTCATTCCCCACCATGGACTGGACGTCCTAAATCTGCAGCCTCCTCGGTGGTGGGCATGGCAGAGGTCCTGGGGGCAGGGCCTCCCCTCTTCAGGGAGGAAATCCTCAGAGAAGGAGTGTGAGCAGGAGGTCTCACCTACAAAGACAGGAAGAGCCTGAAGTGCTTGAAATCTGACTAGTATGGGATACCACAGGGACATTATTAATATGAAATATCTCTGCTAGTGAATATGATATTTCAGGGTTCGTATTTCTTTTAAAATACTGAATTTATGACTTTTGCAGGGAGTTGCACATTGCTCAACCAGCTTTAGTCACCGTGAGGTGTGGTTAAATCTTTATTGAGCCACCCACCTCAGGTCCCTTTCCAATGCAAGCCTGGAGATTCACACATGGGCGACCAGGATGTGTTTCCTTTTTTCCATGAGTGGTGAGGGAAGCCCGACCTCTAACCCTGACATCCTGCTCTGCAGCTCTGGAGTGCTGACTCCTGGAGCATTAGGCTGGATGCTGAGGAGAAGGGGGAGGATATTCCTGCTCATAACAAAGTGCCATATTTGCTTATGCGTTAAGATCAAAATGTTCTGCAAAGCATAAATGGAAAGATGGATAGTTTTCAAGTCTCCTGGCAAGGACATGGGGAGGAAAATGAGACACATTTCTTCACTCCCTCCAGACTGAGCGAGGGGTGGGAAGGAGAAAAGGTCTGCAGGTACACCCAGCCGCGCTAAGCCGGGTTTGTTCTGCCTCCTCTCCAGGCTGACCAGCACGCACTGCAGTGCCGTGGCGTGCAGCCCAAGCAGCTAAACAAGCCCAGGCTGTCAGCATGGTGTATGAGCTCTGGCCCAGCGCCATCCCGATGTGGTCATCCGATTTCTGGTCAGCTCAGCGCCTCATCAGTGCTTGCTTGCATCTCCTTAGTGGACCCAAGGCAGTCATCTTTCATGCCTCTCTCCTCTCAACCCGCCAGGGTTTCATCTGCATATTTACAAGACAAACGGACTTTCCTGATTTACCACGAAAATAAATTTCACGATGAATTAAGGGAAGGTGTCTTGAAAATTTAAGAAGCCTCCAAGTATTTCTCCTGATGCAGCTCAGGCCTAAAATGTTCCTGTTGGGATAAGTGGAAATATATCCCCTGCTTCTTTCAGTCTGCAACTTAAAAAGCAACCCCCAGTTTTCCAGCAATAGAGAGAGCTATGAGGCCTGGAGAAGTATCACACTCTTGATTACAGCTTTGCTGAAAAACATTGTTCTGATGTGTCTGGAGACGAGATAATAGGCAGTGTTTTAGTTTAAAATAAGAGGCATTTCATGAACAAAGATCCCAGTGTGCAGAGACAGGGGAATACTGAAACTGTCTGTCGGTGCTCTCTAGATTTGCGTGTATGGATTGTATTGCCATTAAGTTTTCCCAGAAGTCCCACTGTTGGAGAAGCTGCACCACCAGCTCCTTGCAGTGGATCCAGAGAGTCAGTAGTGCCAGCTGAGAGAAACTTAAGTACATGGAGAAGGAAAGAGACTTTGTAGATCCGATCCGACACTTAACTGAATAAAGTAGCTTTTTCTTGCTTTCTTCACCTGCCACTGTGTTGTGCAGTTAGACACTGTAAATAATAACTTTTATTTGCATTTTATCTTCCCTGAGCTTGAGCTTAGTCTGTTTTCAGCATGGGTGGTTTGATACTCAGGCACGTTTTACTGCAGTAATGTAGTTGTTCCAAGAAGTATGGTAGTGGAATATCTTTAAATACCCAACTTTCTTGTGAATTACTGCAGATCACGTACAGCCTTGCAGGAAACATGAGTTTCATGGCACAGTTTGAGATCTGGTGTTGCAGAGGTTCAGAGAAGATGTGTTTCCAAGTGACCACTTACTGAAAGGGAAAGCTTTTCTTGTCACAGAAAGAATGTCTGATTGTACTGAGCTTCCACCTAAACTCAGGAGAAGAGAACAGAGTAAGAAGCCTCTCTCAGTCTCTGAGGGCAGAAGTTACCCCTTTAGGTGAATCAGCAGCCTTGGAGACAGCAAGAAGCAGATCCAATGGAAGTTTTGTATCACCAGCCTCAGGCTGCTTCATCACTGTTTGTATTGTGTTGGTTTTGCTGCATGGGGATCACTGAAACAGACCTTGAAATCTGCTAGCAACCAATTGCATTTGAACAGTTCAGATTTAATAATGAGTATCTTCTGCTTTTCATTAGGGATGTGCAGCTTCCAGGCTTCCTGATATGAATCCAGAGGAGCTGGCAATAAAGGCAAACCAACAGCCCATGCATAATGGAGCTGGGTTTTATGCCGACACAGCTCTCTCCTTTGTCTGAAACCGTTGTGAGTGGATACAGAACTCCCAGGGGACTAATTGTGTGGCATGGCAGGTTCTGTGCAAGGTTCGGGCCACTTCCCCATGCATTTCCCACCTGACCAGTGTCAGCCTCTGCAGTTCCAGTTCTTGGTGTTCCACCTCAGGGATCCACTTCAGAGTCTCTTCATCCACCTGAATTGCTCACCACACAATTTGCCCTCCTCTGACACAAACTTCTGCCCCTCTGGTTTGGACTCTGAACTCCTTTCAGAATGTTCCAGTGTACAGAGTGGCCAGGCTGCTCCTTTACCTCACATCTGAGCTTTCCCCAGGGCTCTTCCCTGACATTTCTCCTGCCTCTGCTCTGCTGGTACCGTGCTGTCTTTCAGAGTTGAGGTACGATCACTTAGGCTTTGGCATGAGGGGCAAGATCTTGACTTACGGACCTGGGGAGGGGTTGAAAAGTACATCGTTCACACTGCCTTCTGAAACAATCCACTTAAACTGAGAAGTCTCCCAAGTGTGTGTCTTCCAAGGAAAAAAATGCATGTGCTTTGTTTTGAACATGAAGTTTCATGCTCAGTTCAAATGACCGTGGTTTAACACCTCACCCACAACTCAATGACTGTGACATTGTAGATTCTTTCCTGTGAGTTTCCTCATAGGCTTTTTTTGTCACAGGCTTCTGCTCCTCCTCCCAGCTCAGCTACAAGCACATCATTGCCTGGTCTGGACAGACATCACAGTCTAAAGGGCAGAAGTTGAGGCCTTTGCCCAGCTCTGCTGCTTACTGGATTGAATGACCATTACCCTTCCATGGGCCATGCCTTCCTCCCTCTCTACCAAAGAGTTCAGATCTTCTTTCCCAAGAGCTGGGGGAGTGACAAAAAGGTGCAGCACCCATGCCAGCCATGAGGAGACCTGTCAGCCCATGGCAGGCAGCCAGGCTGGCACAACAAGCATGTGCTTGGAAAGAGTCCTGAAGCACCATGGAGAAAAACAAAGACACCTGTCTAGAAAAATGCTGAGCAACTCAGAATAGGAGCATCCTAAAAGAATTGTCTACCTTGGAGAGGAAAACAAAAATATAACCCTCGGTTTCTTTATGCAAGGGGTTGGATTCATCTCACTTCTTCGAGGCAGACATTTCCATTTGAGCTGGGCACCCCAGGTTCCAATTATAGCCAAGGACAGACACAGGCAGTCAGCCTAATGTCTGTAATAGTGTGAGATGAACTGCACTTTAAAAAGCCTATTATTCTTTCTAGCCTGTGAAATAAACCTATGGTGAGTGGATTAGTTCTCTGAATAGGAATATGAAAATAATCCCATTCCTGATTTCTGGGTATCTCAGTGCAGAATTCTCCACTCTCCCACAGTTTGATACTGGACTGGTCACAAAAAGACTCCACAGTTTCCACAAACTGGATTCTTGAGTGCAGCTTCTGGAGTTTTTAACCAGACCAGGCAGCGGGTGGTGAAAAATACCTGCGGTTTAAGGCTATTTGAACATTTCCAGAACTGTCAATCTTGTTTTCTTGTCTTTCCAGCAACAAACAACAAGCTACGTTTCCTATGTCAGGTAATGCTAAATCATACCTCAATTTGATAAACTCCTTTACATCATGAGATACTGGTCATTATGGGTGACAGTAACTGAGATGGACTATTGGAGATTAATTTATTACTGCCTAAAGTATGTATCAGACCAAATATACGTTCTTTAGCAGGAGTGAAATGAAGTGTGAGCCACAGAGCACCTATCTCTGTCCTTGGTCCATGTGGCAAGTCAGTTCTGGGATCAAATAATGCGTTTGGGGACATTTTTAAGTTCTATAGACTTTCTGACCCCAGGAGTGTGCAGATCAGAGGCTGAAGTCCATCATGCCAGACTAACAGACATCTTTTCTCAGTGCCTTTTTCAGTTTAAACTAGTTTGTCTTGACTGTGAGTAACCATAAACTGTACAAAATATCCCAAACACAATCTTACTACTGCCTTGTACAATGGCATCAGTTCTTCCCTTTTCTCATGGAAACACCGTTCTGATGACATTTCTTCTATTATGGGTGAATAATAAATGAGTCTTTCAGAACAGAAGGATTTACAAAGGACAGGGGTCCTCCCTTCCTTCCCTAGATGTGCCATAAAAATTCTTACTTATGTAGCACCCAAGTGCATGACTTTTCAATGTTACGTTTCTTTCACATTTCCATCTCCCTCCAATGGCATTTCCCCTTCTCTGTGTGCAGATGAGCCCCTGATCTTCTCCTGCCCCTGTGCTGCCACACAGCTCCCACTCACCAGCCTTCACCACCCATTGGTCCTTCCCCGCTAAAACCCAGCAGGGCCCAGCCTGCAGCCACAGAGTTAATTGGAGGCAGCGACAATGCTGGAGTTAATTAATCCCACCAAGCCAACGGCAGGAGCTTCCTGATTTCTCATTGCTGCTCTCAGCACGTCTGATGAGACGCTCCCACCAGGACAGGACCTCATCCTGGCCAGCCGAGGCCAGTGCTGGGGAGCTCACCCGCCCCAGCGCAGAGCTGACATTTAAGCCCTGCCCCCTCTCTGCTCTCTCGAACAGCTCCAAAGATCAAGGGCAAGAGGGCTTCATTAAACCTCACCCTGTAACAAACCACACACACCTCTCACAGCTGAGCCCCCACGCCCTCGGTCTCACTGGCACTGTGGCAGGCCTCATAACCCCTCTCACTCTCGGGGGATTCACTCCTCCCACCTGAAAATCAGTAAGTGCACTGTCCCTGCTGAAAAGCCTGTTGCTGATGCTGTCTGCATCCTCAACTGCCAGCAAGCTGCAAAACTTTGGTGCATTTGGATTTTAGCCACTGTGCATCTGTAAGCCCTGAGGATAATCAGTCCCTGCTGAGCTGCAGAGATGGGGAGGCTGCTCCTGTTAACCAACAGCTCCTGAAGCTGACCTCGCAAACCTTGTAAACCACCAAGAAAAGGTCTGTATTTAGAACTGGGAGCAATAGAGTCAGGACAGGGACCACAGCAGGGAAAGGAAAGTTCAAGAAAATTGTCACGGTGCTGCTCCCTGCTCCCTCCATCTGTGCCTCAGCTTTGGGGCAAGGGAAATCTAACCTTGCTCTGAATTACCCGTACCTCAGGTTCCTGAATCCAGTTTCGTGCCATAAAAGCTAGGCTTGTCCCCAGCTGTTTGTTCCAGATTTACGAAGTTTCCTTTGCTGCACCTGCTTTCCAGCAGGTTTATTACCAGCAGCTGCTAACAAGCACTGCTGGCTTGGTGGCTCGCCACAATTCCTCTGCTTATTTGCTTGGGATTTTAGTAGGGTTGCCATGTTCTTGGCACTGAAAAGTCTTGGTTCAACCGACTGGTTTGACTCACTGACAAGGAAAAATAGAGTGACGATGCATAAATTGTCTTGGAAAACATAAATACCTATGCTGGAAAAAATGAAGTCTTTCAGTTCATAACCCAGCCAGAGCATTGCTGTAAGTTGCTGAAATCCAAGAAGAGCACTGGAGCCCGTTCATGCAGCCCTGTTAGTGAATTTAGGTTCTTTGGAAGGAGCCATTACATTTGTTTAGTTATTTTCAAGCAGAAGTTGGCAATCTTTAATCTGCGGAATTTCCCATAATTTATTGACACTTACACATCTTTCTTTTCTGCAGAAACACTGCTGGTTTTAATTAGCGCAAATTAATCAATAGCAGGGGGGCCACGCTGAGTTCCAGAGAAAGGCAGGTGAGGAGCGCTGGCTGCATGTTAAACACAGAGATATGTAAAAGTGACAACTGGAGATGTGTTGTGGAGCTGAGCAGCGGGGCAGGGAGCAGGGGGAGCCGCACAGCTCCGGGGCCCCAGCACAGCGTGCGCTGCGTGACGGAAACGGCTGCTTTTAATTATGGTTTCAAAACTTTAATAAGTGTTTGTGTGTGTGTGTGTGTGTGTGTTACAAGCCTCCCCTTGTGCCTGCTCCACAGATGATGAGCGATGTTTCAGCTCCTGCTTGCCAGGGTGTGGGATCATTCAGGGTGTTTTTATCTCAAGCTGGAAAGCTCAGTTTTGCTGGGTTTGTCAGTCAGAGAGGGACTGTACCAGTGACACCTGCAGACAGTTAGTGGTGCATGAATCTGCCTGGGGCTCTGTGTGTGTCCCTGCTTCCGCACACATCTCTGCTCCTGTGCGTGCTTCTGCAGGTACTGCCAGAACCAGATGCCTGGGCCCTTGGGCATCCTGGTTCCCCTGAAAGCTGTGGAGTTTTGGCCATTTTTGAAGCACAGTGCTTCACTGCTGTATCTAAGGTGGTGGTCCGACTGTTTAGAGCTGTTAGTGGAGACAGTCAGGGAGAGTGAGAGGAAAATCAGTGGAGAAAGCATTTTTCGATTTAAAAGGCATAACTTGTTTGAATTAACACAGGGATTGTGTGCTTCTAGTTGGATAGTCAGACACAACTCCTGATTTTCTCCACTGGTCACAGAGCAATCTGACAGCTCTGAGCAGGACCAGCCTATCACAGAATCCCAGAATTGTTTGGGTTGGAAGGGATCTTAAAGATCACTCAATTCCAACCCTCTTGCTGTGGGTAGGGACACTTCCTTTAGACCAGTTTGCTCAAAGCCCATCCAGCCTGGCCTTGAACACTTCCAGGAATGGGGCATCCACAGCTTTTCTGGGCAACCTGCTCCAGTGCCTCACCACCCTACAGTAAATAATTTCTGTTTAATATCCAATCTAAACCTACTCTCTTTCAGTTTGAAGCCTAAGGTACTCCTTTACTCCTTTTCTTTCCTATCTGTGTTATGTGCAGGCAGGGCTTTTCCTACTGCAGCTCTTCCAGTTCCTCTGTGCTGGCCTGTTTCTGTATGTTCCTGCCAAGCCACAGCAGCATCTGCAGCCTCAGCACAGACACCCTTAAACCTTGTCCACACAGTGCTCTCACTGGATATGACAAGCCAACTGCACCAGCTTTTTTTCCCAGATCTGCAGGATCTAACCATTGCAAACTCACATGTTCCTCTCTTTGTCTTTCTTCCTGCCACATCCCAGGCAGCAGCAGCAATAATCATTCCAGGATCAAAACCTGCTTTCTAATATCCAGCTTTGGTTGATGATGATGTATGAAGCAGAGAGAAAAGAGACAGCTTGATTTTCATAGGCTAGGTGTTGACCCTGCTGGGCTTAGTGTAGCATGAAACTAGTTTTGACTAGTAAACTGAATAAATATAGCAGGGAAGCTTAGAGGGGCAATATATATGCAACACTAAGGTGCCATTTTTGCAAAATGACTTTGATTCATCAGAGGGCTAAGCTGATGCCCAGTGCATTAGAAATCCTGTGAACAGAAGCTCAGGGAAATATTTAAATTCATAATCTGTTTGCAGGAAACAGCTTCCTCTTCTACTTCAAAATGTGAAGCCATTTGGCAGAGCAGCTCAGGGCAAAGCCCGTGGGACGTGGTGCTGCCAGGCAGCCCAAGGTACACAGCGAGGAGGTGAACAAAGGCCTGCAGGAGCCAAGAGAGTCCCCTGCACGACAGTGTGGTAGAAGGAGCAAGAGCTGGTGTGTTAGCAGAAAAGCTATGTGTCCTGTGAAATTCCATCTAGGTGCAAGCAGTAAAGTAAATGGCTGGGAGCTGGTCTCTTTGCAGTAGAGGACTTGACAGAAGGGTGATAAAAATAATGGTTATTTCAGCTCACAGAGACTCTTCCCAGGCAGGGCCCCATGGTTCTGGCCTGCCCTTCAGTGCTCAGTGCTCTGGCAAGAGGCCTGTCTTTCTGGATCTGCACCACAGCACCAGCCGTGGCAGAGGACTAAAATGCTGACAGATTTAAATTTTAGGTATGTCACAAAGCAAGAGGTATTTCTGGTCGAATCCAGAGAGATCTGAAGCTGATCCCCAAACTCAAGGGTGGCTGTGCCTGTGACTCCAATCTGAGTCTACCCCAAAGGACAAATCCTGTTCTTTCTTCCCGTGGAAGGGGAGCTGGGAAGCACTCCCTTAGCAGGATTTTGATGGATGAACTGTGAAAGAAGCACAGACTCAGCAGACATCCCGCTCAATATACTTTCGAAGCTGTATCTTCCCTGGCAGGAGCCAAGATGGCCAATCTCTGTGTGTGCTCCAAACTGGTCAGATGTAATCCCAATTCAGCCTAAGAGCCATATGGTCATTTTAGCAGGGTGCTGCACTCTCCTTAGTGGAAACATTCCCTAAGGATTCTAGCATGTCTTAGTAAATTACGGGGCATTTCCCTTTAATTCCTGCAGCAGCAGGCAGTAATAACAAAAAAACTGCATCTGTTGTCTTCATTTACATTCCAGTGCCTGATTGTGATTTTTTGGATGGCCCTTGAATACATGGACTGGGAGTTCTACTGTCCAAAACTACAACCCCTGCATGGCGAGTGTTCCCCTCAGCGAGCAGGGTTAGTCTGGAGGTAAAGGAACCACCTTATTTGTGCACAACATGGCACATGGCCTCTCATAATCAAAGAAAATCAGGGCTCTTACCATTGCTCTCTTATGGTAGGACAATAAATAGTTGGATTGAGGTCAGTGGATTTTGTGGACAAGAGGACACTCTAGATATATTTTTCCCTCTGGGCAACGATAGCTTCCACTGAGGAAAGAGCAAATATAATAAAGAAAATCTTCTTATATTGAAATACATTTTTCTATTAAATATAGAGGTCAAAGGAGAAAAAGTCAGAGAGGAAGAGATCCTGGCAAAGGTTTATTTAATATAAGCTACATTTATATATTTTTTGTGAGTTACAGAGGATAAATTGAGCATTTTAATGTATTCCATAATGCTGCAGAAACATGACCTTGAAGTTAGCACTGAAATCTATTTCAGCTTTTATTTAGCAGCTGTGTAGCCTTTCAGAATATGAACTTTAATAGGAGTAGAGTTAACAACCAATTGTCTTCACTCAGGCATGATCATAATCTGATTCATGAACACATACTCTTCTCTATTGCTATTTGTTCAATTTTCCATCCTTTGAAATAAGTGCTCAAATCCCTATTCTGGCTCCTAGATCAAGACTTAGGGCCCCTGAATGTTTTAGCTGCTTCTGTGAAGGAGAAGCACTTAGGAGAATAGAAGCACACTCCAATCACTCAGAGCGCTTTTGCTGCCCTGAGAAAACTTCCAGAGCCCACAAGTTATTTCTTCCCAAACTGATGTATCTTGCAGTCATTTTCAAGAAAATAAAATCAGAATTTTCTTACTCTGAAATTCACTGAAATGTGTTTCCAACTTCAAAGAAAGGGTTTTTTTAAAAAAATTGTTTCAAGTTGCAAAATTCACTAAAATGAGTTTCTCTCTCTCTTTTTTTTTTTTAAGGGGAAGAAACAGGTGTTTGGTAGACATATATTTTGGTGGGGAAAAAAAATACTGTGACGGGAGAAATCACACCGTGCAGAGTATGTTTTTGCCCAGCCCATGATATACCAGGATGGCAGCAGTCACCTCTCATTAAAAACACACTTAAGGAAAACAAGAACTCTGTAGCAGTAGATGGACAACTTGCAAAAATACAAAGACGAATGAAGAACCAGCAATGAGCAAGCCCTGTTCCAGTCTACTTGCTGGCTTCTTGATTGATAGGCTGGAGGAAAGAAGCAGCATCTCTTGATAAGAAACATTTCACTGCTGGGCTCCTTTTCTGCCTGCCTGTCTGGAGGCAAGTGACGGCTGAGCGCAGAGCCCTGCACCTGCTCCATCAGATGTTGTTTGCTCGGCATCAGCGTTACCACATCTGAAAGCCCCATCCAGAGGTCTCCTGCACTGCCCCACCCCAATCCCATCCTTTGAGACTCATGAGGTCTGATCAAAGAGGCTGCCCTCTCTTTCACCTTCCAGTCACAGCCGGCAAAGGCAAGGAAAGGGAGGTGAGGCAGAGAGGGAAGGAAGAAAGTTGTAGTGAGTGGTGTAAATGAACAGAGAAGGAAAAAGTAATCCACCCAAAAAACTATACGCAGAGTGAGTGTGGCTGACAAACTGTCAGTGCTGGTGTCCTTCACTTCCCTTGCTGTCATTTGTAATTCATCAGAAGCAGACAGAGGACTCAGAATCATAACAGGGTGGCATCTTCCATCACAAGAAACTCCGTTCTTCTAATTAACTTTCCCACTGACCCGGAGACAAACACTCTGTGTGTGTGTGTATGGTGCGCAGAGAGAGTCGGGGAGGGGGGTTGCACTCCGATGTCTCCACGTTTACCACACTGCTGTTTGATTGGTTTGTGGGGAGAGGGGGGGATTAATTTGTGCCTCCAAAGCATGCATGGATAGTCTTTAAATTTGCTTGAAACAGAGGTTTCCTTTGCCTGTTGTGATCTGCCCTTGTCTGAAGGGAAACGTGCTTACTGTGCAGCACAGCAAACAGCATGGAGAGTCCATCCGGATGATTCTGAAGGAGCTCTCTGAGTCCTTTTGTGTGAAAAACAGATTTCTGGGCCTCACCCCTCTGTCATGGAAGCTGACTTTACACAACTGTTACCAAACCCACCCCTCATCCCTCTTACAGACAGGCAGATGGAGGACCAAAGCTATGCTCCAAGGAGGTCTGTGCCAAATCAGACCAAAGATTCAGCTCACGCTATCTCTTTTCTTAAACACTGGACAATAATAGATGTTTAGTGGTCATTCTTAAAAATTGGGTGGGAAAGCAGGTGTAAACCTCTCAATTGCTTGGCCAGTGGTTTGTGGCACAAGGAGACCCACAGATTTGGGGAAATGTGATGTTCTAATCCGCACAGGGATTGAGTTGGGGATGGGTCACAGGAATCCAGGTGCACAAAAACAAGGTTTCAAAAAGCTTCAAGGTTTCCAAAACAAGACTGCAAGGCTTTGAAAAAGATATGCTAAAATACAGTCAATCAACCATTGCAGAAACCTTGGTCTTGAAGAACTGATTTATTATCAATGCCATGAGATGAAATAATTTTTTAATGTTCCTTTTGTAATTGAGCAGTAAGATCCTAATGGACTATAGCCAAGCTGCACCTAAATGTTAGAGCAAGCTACCCTGAAAGCAGTAACTGCCTGATGCAACAGCCTGGAAATCTTGGGGTGACTTGACATAAATTAACAAGTAGAGGTTTATAATGCATTAAATATGACAATTAATCTTACAGTCAGTGAAGCGGCTTCTCTGTGAATTATTTTGATGTCAAATTACATTTTACTTTACTCTCCCTGAATCCCCTGGTCTCACTCAAGACACGATAAATTTTGTATTCACAACACCAATCAGTAGAGAAAAACTGTTAAAGAGGAAGGTAAAAATGGAGTTGCTTATTTAGAAAATAGCTGGCTACAGCAACCTTATATAATTATGTCTCTCAAAATCACTTACTGCTTTCAAGGAGGTGGGATTGGTGGCCACACAGTTTATGTGAAGCCTGTCCAGGCTGCAGGCTGTTTCCTAGGGCTGCAAACAATTCTCTGTGGAACCCACGTGCCATAATGCCAGATAAAGCTCAGCCAACAGTGCTGCCTCTGCCATGAAGCACAGAGCCTTACCACAGTTATTATGTTCAATTAGTTTTCCTGTCTAGTTTGAGCAATTACATCTGAGGACTTTTTTTTTTGATGAAATACGCTTACAATACATCCTCCCTTCCAATTTCTCATTGCATGGATAAGATTATTTCTTTATACCATATATGAGCAGATCAATGGCAAGCTAAGCACATTGCAGAACCCACCATGTGTCTGGAAGGCACTTTAAGAAGTTTATGAGGGCAGCAACTTGTCATTTGACTGGTCATTTGCAAAAGATATATGAAACACAGTCAGGCGAGCAGAGGATGAAGCGTTGTTTATTGCAGGAAATTTGATGGATACTTCCATGGAGAGAGGTGTCAGAATCAGGATGACCTTGGGGCTCTTCGGTCCTGCTGAAAACAGGCAGATGAGATTAAAACAGTTGTCAGTATTTGTGCACATGCAGCCAGAAGTATGGGGAAGAGCCAGTAGAATCCAATGGGAGTTGGGATCAACTGTCAAGATGGGTAAAGTGGATAGAGTATGTGGATGAAGAAGGTGTTTACATAAATTTGACTTTGGGGATTGACTGACACATGATGGGTTGATAAGGAGTCATCCTTGAGAGCAGAGCCCTCAGTCCCCTGGTATGGAAGGTCATGTCCTTTACCTCGAGCACTGGCCAATATTTCTGGAGGACCAACATCCAGGCTCTAGAATCTAAATGCTCTTTTGGGTTTTCCAGGCAATTTAATTCACTCAACTAGAAATAATCCTGGCGTTCAGCAGGGCATGGCAGGATGTCTGCTGGGAGGTCATGGATTAATTTATTTAGTCTATAAATTAGGAAAAAATACTGGCCTCAAATGTAAGCAAGACAGATGCTGAGGAGAGGATTTCAAGCCAAAAACCATTAGAAGGAGCTTGCACACTGTGTGTGTGTGTATTAGCCCTGGGGTCAGCAGAGTGGGGGCCTGGAGCCTCCTGATGGCTGACGTGAGATGAAAAGCTCTTCAGCAAATGGGCCCTGATTTCACCTGCACTCAGCTACCAAGGGGGCTGTTTCTGAATGGCCAGGTGTGGCCTTTTGCCCCAAGCTTTGCCAACTTGCACATGCCTGAATGAATCTGCTAAAATGATCAGCTGGGAAATAGCTAATATCGTTAAATACCATTTAAGCTGTCATTTTTATGTGTAGAGTCAACACCCCTCATGATGAATGGGTCAGCTCTCACCTCAGGGAGCGATCATTGCAGGTGTGTTGCTGCCTTGGAAAAACATCAGGGTCTTGCTTTGCCCTGGCTTATATTTAAGCCTAGAGCACAGTTTATGTAAAGGCAAGATTGGGCCCTGAGGAACCATGTCTGTCACGAGGTGCATGAGAAAGAATAAAGGAAGAAGCCTGATGTCAGATTCTTGATTTTGCTGAAGTTTCAACACAGCACAAATTCCCAAAGCCCCAGGAAGGAGCACTGAAATTTTCTTTAGCAGACTAATGATGTTTGAGGCTATTTTTCTTGTTGCAGACAACTGCACACCAATAGCAACAAAAAAAAAGAGCCTAATGAACCTACAGAAACGTATGGCCCTAATGAAGATGAAAGCCTCTCTTGCAGCCACCTTGCCTAGAAACACACACAAAAAAGGAGAAAATTAAAAAAAGAAAAGACAAGGTGCCAGCTGCTTGGAGAGATTTCAGACGCAAAACTAGGTCTGCAAAAAGGAAGAAAGGAAGGAAAGGAAGAAAAAGCTTTTTCCCTGGGGTTCTTCTACAGGATCATTCTTCATTGCAGCTGAGTTTGCATTAAATGGCACAGCTGGTTGGAAGAGGAAGGCTTCTGGGTGGAGGGAATACTGAGATATATATTTTTAATGGGCTCATAAGTTTCTGGAGAGAGAAATGAAGAGCTGTTAAGCTTCTTGAGCTGTATAGTTCTTCTGATTCCGAGAGCCCTGAGTGTTGCATTGCCTCTGGTGATTGTCAGCTCTCTGCGATCTTCACTCCATTTGTTATTTTATTTGTGTGAGAACAAACAGCCTATCCCCTGATAAGATTTACAACTAATGCTGAGCAGGATTGTACAGAAAATACCAAAACTTGTACTGTAAGGCTTGTTGGTTTTTACTGAGATCTGTTTCAGGATAGAAGACATTAGTTTACCAGCTTTCTCCTCTGGAAGCTGCCTTCGAGGCTCAATTTTTATTTTTTTTTCCCTCGTGGAAGAAGTTTGTCTTTTATCTCCAGCCGCTTGTGATCTCCTGGGTGACAGAAATGTCACGTACAGGGCTCATTGACTGAGTTCTGTGGGTAGGCAAGGCTGGACTGGCAGAAGATGCTGCCTGTCAGGTTTGAGGTGGGTTGGTGGAGCTGTGCTGCAGCCCCTGTCCACATCCTCACCAGTGCCACAACACAGAGCTGACATTTCTAAGAGCCAACACTTTTTACACTCTGGCAAAACATTGATTTGAAGACACATAAAAATCAGTTGCCTAATAAATATTGTTTTCCAATGAAGGGGAATAAAACTTACCAGCAGCAAACTTAAGTTCTGCCTTCAGCCCTTCTGTTAAAAGTCTTTGGGTCACCCTGAATTTAAGAGCTGAGTTTGAGACGTTTTGTATGGGGTATATTTTGGAATAAGAAGAGCTCTTAAAAAGGATGATAATTTCTGCTCTGACTGTTCCTTGCACTGCAGTGGTACCTTCAGATTTAATTTTCAGAGAGGGAGTACATGTGCCAACTACTGTCCAGACTCAAAGGAGCACAGCCCAGGAGGATAATGTATACCTTAGGAAAGAGCAGAAATGTCTGACTTGCTAATAACAATGAAAACAATTTTTCCAGGGACTCTATCTGGAAAATACACAAACATGAGGACGAAATGAAAAGGACAAAGCTCCAATGCTTAAAGATGTTTCAAAGGCACAATTTGAGCTGCAAAGGGGGAAAAAAAAAGAGGAGAGAAAAAGAAAAATAAATCCCTGTCTCACGGGGCTGCTGCTACAGGGTCATTCTTCATTGCTGCTGCTGCTGATTCTGCATTAGAGGTGTAGCTGATTAAAGATTTGGTTTTGGGGAAGGTTAGGGGTGAGGTAATACATAGATATATATTTTTAATGGGCTTGTAAGTTATTAGAAGGTGAAATGAAGGGCTGTTCAACTTCTATGGATGAAAAGTTCCCAGGACCTTGAATGCTACAAAGGTTTTACTAATTGCCTTTCACGTCCTCAGTCTTTACTCCTGTTACAATTTTTATTTGTGCACTGACCAACAGGAGCTGTCCTCTGTTAAGATTTGTGACAGATGTCTGTTGTTCGTCCCCAGCACAGACTACACCACTGCTGATGGTATCCATAAAACATTCTCTGGTTGGATACAGGTCACTTTGACATGGAAATGAAGACACGCAACCACTTCCCACCACAGCACAATAAACTCTTCCACCTCTGGTTTGATGATACAACAAATCCATTAAAGCTTCCAGCACAGGACCAGGTCTGTTGTGGCTGCACGAGGCAAAGCACTGATTTGGTGGGGGCTTGCTGTGATAGTTCAGATTTGCTCAAAACCTACTGATGGGCTGACTGTGCATCAGCTGGCTTTCTGCAGGACCTGGGGCTACATCTGCTCCGGCAGGCAGCCTAAAACCTGGAGAAACTTTATATTGCCCTCTCCAGAGGGTTACAGAGAAATACAGCCCTGTTCCCAGACCAAACTCCGTCCCTGAGACTGAGCTTAGTCTTAGGACCAAAGGCTTAAAGCCTTGGCTTGTGAACTTAGCTGTACCTGGAGTACATCACACCAGCACGTTCACTGCAGTTCGAGTCTGTACAGCTACTTATCCTATCTGTGTCACATATTGCTGCTTCTTGAAGTCGTATAGTTGGGGTAAAATACACCTTGTAGCTGCATATTTCTTTTTCTCTTAAGCAGTAAGATGTTTCTGGCTAGGAGGGCTCATGAGCCAAAAAGCCTTGGCTGCAGGTGTATTTTTTCCATTAAATATAAGAAAAAAAGAAAAAAAAAAGACGACACAGGTTTCTTCTTCCCACCTCTGTGGCTCAAGTGGTTTACTGAGATTTAAAATAAACAAAAATTGCTACACAGCAACCTCTTGCCCTCTTCCCTGAGAACCAGCCTTTGAGATGTGGAGTGTGGATAGAAGAATCATTAGAGTGTGATAAATAAACCTATCATGGGGATAACAGAAGTCCTGGGCTACACGTATCAGGTAGATGGAAAGAGAAAGAGGTCACACCAGCAAGGTGAAGGGGCAGGGTAGCATGCAGGTAGTGTTTAAAAAGGAATTACTTAAAGAAAACAAAACAAAATAGGAAAAAACAGAGTGAAAATAATCCTGAGAGGTGGACAAGGGGAGAGAGGAGAAGCAAAGACATTTATTTGAAGCAAAAGTTATGGGGCTAATTACAGTGAGCAAGGGTAGGAGGAATGCAAGGGGGAAAAAAAGCAAGAAACTAAACCACAAAACCAAAACAGAATGTTAGTATTTTCAGGAAGAATCTTACCAGAATGGCTTCCTGATGGCTGACCAGTTTTGGTGAAATCCTGCTTTACTCTTCATTTTATTAATTGAGATTGTGAAGATATTTGACTGTAAAACAGAACTTTTTGGCTATTGTTTTCTTTTTCAGTTGAATCTTTTTTATGTTTTAATGAACGATAGGGACAGGAACACCTTGTTTTCATTATTTTTCCTTTCTTTTAGCATTAGTAATGTACAACAAAGAGAAGGGAGATGAGATAGGAATTGCTATTCTTAGTGCCTAATGCAGATGCTTGTGAATGCTGGAATAAAAATACGTGCACTCAGATAGTCTTTCCCTCATTTACACATTTCTCTTGATAGAAATTATAAATTCATCTTTGCCTCTGCCTAGATTCCTCTATTTTTCATTTCATTTTCAATGTGTTGAGGTTTTTGTGCTACTTTGTGTTTCAGACCCAGCATCTCTCTGTTTCTATTGACCCTGACACTGCCTTCCCTTTGTGGGTCAGGATCATCACTGGGGCTTTCAGGCTGTTCCTCCTGTGGTCACTCCTTCTCTTCCAGACACTGGCTGTGAACTCGTGACACTGCGGGTCACAACATCAGTAGCATCAGTAGCAAAATTATGAAACAATCAGCCTTGTCCAAGAGAGGATGAAGCACGTGATGATTTGAAGAGTCTCAGCTGATCAGTTCAAACAGGTCAGTAGCTCCAAAGGCCTCTGCTGCAAGTGTTCACGTTGCAAGGTCAGGGGATGTGTCATGATGGAATAGGATAAAATCCAAGGAAAAATTGATTAAATCAATGTCTGAGGCACTAAGTGGACTTTGGATTAGGTCCAGAAGAAGTCTGTGATGTGGGGGCATTCCTTTGGAGCAAGAAGGGGTGGCTTCCTTCTCGCCACTACATCATGCAAATTCATGGTGCATTGTGAAGTTACTTCTATTTGCATCTCTCTGGGGAAAGTGGAGAGCTGAGTTTCAGGAAAATGAAAGTTTTGCTAACCACGAGCTTCCAGAGACCCTTTTCACAGCATGTCAAAAGGGAGATCAGTTGGTCTTTAGGGCAGGCATATCTGTGAAGAGATACCCGGAGGCTTTCCAGAAATTAGTGCCTGCTTGGAGAACCTGTTCTTCAATGGAGTAGAGAGGCATAAAAAGTTCCCATGGATTGCTCTTGCCAGGTGCCTCTGAAATCCACCACACTTTGAATGAATATCACCACCTAGCACTGACTGCATGTTGTTCCCCCCAAGAGGTGACCACTACCCTTTATTGTTACAAAGCCACGGGCAAAACACCAAAGAAAATGTCCTGCAAAGATTTGTTAATGAGTGGTTTTTGAGATTCACAGTATTTTGCTTTGTGGTTGCTGGGTCTATGTGCTTAAAGGTTGTCATCATCTGCCCTAGATAGAACATGATTAATAAAGAACTGTTTTAATGTAATTTTTGCCGCTGACCTTAATTGCACAGGTCAGAAATGAAAGCAGCTCACCATATGCCAGACATTAAGGTCTTGAGCAATTCCCCAGCAAACGTTACACTCCCTGGATTGGATTGGAGCCCAGCCAGTCTGCCCTCATTGAAACTTATAAATTGCCTTTATCTTGCTGGCAATGTAAAATGAAATTGGTATAAGGGATATTGCATTGTTGATGAAGATGTACAAGGCAGAGTTAACTCCAATACAGTGAACTTATCACGAGATATGAAAAATATCTTAATTGGCTCAGCACCTTCCTTGCATGGCCTTGAAGAAACCCAGTGTTCCTGAAAACTGCAGTAACATTAAAGAAAATAGTCTTTGTTCATTCTCTTTGAGTGTTTGAGTTGTACAGCTTTTCCTACGCTGCTCATGAACGGTGGAGCACAAAACAGGATGTGCAGTAGTTTAGATGACGCTGTAGCGAGCTATGGCTGTATTTAAAAAGTGTGATATATTTATGGCCTGTAATCCCTCCCTTGCTACAATTCTTCCCCCAGCTCTATTTCTGTCTGTTGTCCATAGAGAACTCCTTTTATCAAGTTTTCTCATCTCTAGCTATAATGACAATTGCATGATGTAAATGTAGGAGCAACAGGGAACCATTGGCTAGAGATGAAGTCTGGTGAACATTAACCCTTCTGGGCTCTCTTAACATTTAACCCCAAAATTTAGAAGTAAATGACAATGAATATCCTTTCAGTAATTTTCTCTTTTCATGAACTCGATCAAAGAAATTAAAATCAGCCAAGACCTTTTGGGTCAGTGTGTCCTGCTTCTCTTGAGCCAGAGTCCTTGTGGTCTGTTACTTGTCTTTGAGAGAAGATTGGGAAGTTATTGTATTACTCACTTGTTACAATCCCTCTAGAATTATAACCACATTAATGTAATTGTGCCAAACCGAGGCAGACATTTTCCAGAGAGGGGAAGTGAGCAAGGCAGGGTTTGTACTCTTAGGGATTTATATTCCCAAACAGCATAGCTGAATAGAGACTGCTGAGCCCCAAAGCAGTGCAGCCCAGCTGTTCAGCTGGGAGAGACCACGTAGCACACTAGAAAAGCCATCCAAAATCCCAAGGGCTTTTCCCACTCCTGTGATGGATGTGTAGTAGTCATGGAATTGTGTTACACACACAGAGGAGACAGCATTGCCAGCAATTCCTTGCATGCCTGATCCCCAAACCAGAGTGTTGAGTATCCTGCTATGAGCTGTGGGGCCGTGAGCCCTGGGGTCTCTGTGGAAAAGGGCACAGGCTTCTGCCAGCTAGACTTGCAAAGGGAAAAATAAGTTGGATGAGTGAGCAAGAGACTGGACAGTGAGCTCTGAAAGTCCATCAGTCAGCTGTCCTTGACCCTGGGTGATGTGTGTAGCTGGCCAGACCTTCTGGGTGCTTGATGGCAGAATCATTAAGGGATTTATGCCCTCAGCTTCCACACTCAGACACTTGCCCACTGTCCTTGATGTGAGATCCAAGCTCTCATAAGGTGTAAGGCTGGCTAAATATTTCTCCCGTGACCCTAGAGAAGGTTTCAGCTCTCGAGGACTGATGCTGCCTCCAGCACTGAACGGGGAATGAGGTCAGTGTACCTTGCTCACTCCTCCACCCACATCTATTTCAGTCAGTATGAACCATATTCAGTTTTGGAGGGTTCCCACAGGAGCCCTCTTGTGAGTTTGGGGCTATCTGAAAGTTGGCAGTCCTCAAAGTGCCAACAGTAGGATCTAGTGCAGGGTCAGGGGGAGGAGGGGGTATCCCGTGAACCATCCATCTGGACGCAGGAGGAATCAATACCTTGCAGCCCCTAGGTGTTAGGGTGACAAGCTCTAATAAATGCAGCAGATGGGGATCTTGTAGAGAGTCTTTAGTAGGCTGGCTGAGTGCCTGACAAACCACAGGGAGAAAATCACAGTATTAAAAGAAGCCCCACGCAGAAATGCACTGAAACACTGCCAGCAGAACATCCTACCAGCTCCCCAAAGGGCTTCCTGCACAGCACAAGTCAAACCTGCTGCCTCCTGTGTCCCCTTCCTCCTTTTTTCCCAGCCCTGATGCCATGAAAGACCTTGGTGAGCATCTCACCAAGCACCCATCTCCCACCCTGCCTCTCCTCATGTTCTCCTAGACTCTGAGGGATGAACAAGCAGCATCCAGGTTGTACATAGGCCATGTCTGGAAGTTTTTAAAAAGACACAGAGAGAGAGAAATATTTCAGCAGAACATATCTGTTAACTGGCTTCTTCACCTAATTAGCTGTGGAAAAGTCACCAGATGGACACAGATTTTAATGATGGCTTCATTCAGAGTCTTGGAGGAGTGGGTTGGATATAAGAGATAATTATCTTGACTTTTAGATGTAAAAGGGTTCTATTTTATTCTGCTTTTTTTTCCCCCTCTAGTTCATTTTTAATGAAAGAGAGGAACAGTGAAATTCAAAACATCAAATAAAAAAAGGAAGGTTGACAATCCATCGTTTAATCTCTGCTTAGTGCCAGCCTGGAGTGACATTTCTAAGGATTGGTTTGATGGGAAGATTGTTTGTTCATAAATTGCCACAAAATGGCATTCTGAATTTAGCCAGGGACTTTCCCCCTCCCCCTGTGTGCTGGGAGGAAAGTTAAAGCCATATGATTAAATGCTACAGGGGATGGAAGTGTGTTTTCATGACACAGAAAGGAATATGGATAGGAAATGTCACTTTCACAACTGTTCTCCTTCCTACCCCTCATGCTCCTCAGATCCTACACTATGGACAGTAAGACATATCAAGAAGAGATCATGAGAGCATATCCCCTGGTGTAAAACTGCATCAAAAGGTGATAAAGACCTCAGAGGGGCTACTGGGACCCTCCTTTAGCACAGAGAACAGAACCTGTGCCTGCAGGGCAGGAGAGCTGCTACTGCTGGTGCGTGGGTGAGGGAGGGTGGAGAAGAAGGCTGGGGGAGAACAGAAGAGCTGGATGAAACCAGGAGGTGACAGAGGACGACTCCTCCTCGTGGTGCAGGGGACAAAACTTCCTTTCTCTACATGCCACCTGGCCTCCTCCAGCCTGCTTCCATCTGGCTGTGGATAGGGAAAAGTCCATGAGCAACCCAGAGCACTGAGCAGCTGCAGACACGAGAAGCGAGTTTTCAGGAGTTAGGATTAAAGAAGAGTGAGATTTACCAAATCAGCAGCATCCCAGTGAGAATGTGCTTTAAATGAGCGCTATGCTTAGGTCTGGGGTATGCTCTGAGTACATCCACAGCGTGCCTTTGGTCATACTGATCTGGCTCCAGTTGGAGTCTTACAGCAGGTGGCTGGAAGTGGATTTCAATTCAAACCTTATTAACAGCATAGACACGTAGACCTGAAAAGGGTGGATGCTCATAAACATCTCAGGGACCAGCCTTTTCTGCCCCCTGATCTCAGTTTTCGAGGGGAATCTGGTTTTTTGCCGTCAAGTCCCTCCCATCTCCATCAGTGCTCCCCAAGCATCTGATAGAAAAGGAAGAACACAAACTAGATTGGAATATAACAGATTTCCATGTTTCTTTTGAAACTACTCTGATGGCTGAGAACTTGCAGTATGTGGCTATCAAATTTGGCCATTGTCATTCAAATTGAGTGCAGTCTGTAGGGACAAGCTGTGCTCTCCTGTATCATAGTCAAGGGCCTGATAGGAGAGCACACTGAGGGAAATGCAGTATATATAAGAGGATAGAGAAACAAAAGACAAAAAAGCCTCCAGTTTCTGAGAGCTTATACAGGCATCTGGATAAGTGGATCCTGTGATCCGTGATTGAAATAACTGGGACCTCTGAAGTCCAGAAATGAGGAAACCACTTGAGAACAACATTGTTGGAGAGGCTTTAGCATTCACTCTGCCAAGGTAGCCCAAGAGACCAGTCTTTCACACAGTGCTCCAGCCCTCTCTGTGCAGCTGATGTGCAGAAGAAAATTTGCAGAAATAGAAGTTGATGGGAAAATTCAAAGTAAGTCGTTCAGAGCTCTTGCAGTGCCTCCCTTTCCAATCACATTTTCAGCAACGAAGGAAAGGATAAATGGGAAAACATTTATTGTTATTGTTACTATTATTGTTGTTGCCATTATTTTACTACCATTATCCCAAATTGTCATCAGTCTTGTGCAGATTATGGCTCTATGAAATACTCAGGTGTAAACTCTTTCCCCAACACTTTGCATTAACCTCAGCTGACAGCCTTCCCAGCCTGAGAGGAAAAGATTTGAGACAAAGCCCTGTGTCCATAGGAAAAAGTGGCACAACCCCTCAGCACAACGTTGTGAATCACAAGATAGGTCCTGGACCAGCTGTGGCTGTAACTGGAACTGTGCTGATAGGTAGGTGTAGATATGGGCATAACCATATACACCTGTGTGTAAAGCTGTTGGATGGGTGCTAGAAGGCTTTACCATTGCTTTAGAGTGTACAAGAAAGGTGGGAGAAGAAAAAAAGCCTACCCTGTAACCAAAAGTATGCTAAGGTGTAATTAGGGGTAGAGACTAGAATCAGCAAGTCTGGAGCTAAGCAAGGAACCATGGGCTTATAGATTTTATCCAATAAGAAGTGCCATGTTGAGCCCCACGAGTGGGAGCCTCGGCATGCCTTCCACAGAATGCTGGCCCTTTCACCAGAGGACTCTTTCCTGGTGATTTACTGAAGACCTTGTTTAACATGAGATCAGACATCATTTCCAAACCCATTAAATTGTTTTTGGCTTAGCAATGTGGCTAGATTTTTCATTCTAGTTTTCCTAGGGGCTTTGTTAAAGTGTGAAGCTGCTTTCTGTGTTTCAGATAGAAGTAAGTGTGGTATTCATCATTTTGAGCTGCTGGTATTGAACAGCTGCCTTCGCTTTTGGTGCACCCTGGAATTTCAGCTTGTTTCTGTATTTAACTGACTGATTAAAAATAGGTAGAAAAGTCTCTGTGTTGCAAAGTCATTCAATATTTGGAGACAATCTTAAAGAGAAAAAAAGTCCACTAGAGAACATATATGGCTTCAAGCTTTAGAAAAGGGAAATGCTCAGAGATCAGTGTGGGGTCTGTGAAGCACTGAGCATTGTCTGGATGAATTCCTCGAACTATCAATACAGCCAGAGGAACTGGGTGTGCTGAGACCTCCCCTAGCAGTGCCCAGGCTCTCACAGGACCTGATCACACATGAGAAATGCCATGGCCAGGCCGGGGTGACCAAATCGTCATGAGGTTAAAGCTATATCATTACTGATGTCGCTTAGAGTGGGTGATGACCCGAGTACTTTCTTGTTTTAGCTGTGCTGTAATAATGCTCTTTTTTTTTCTCCCATTCCCTATTTATTTACATGGAGTGAGGCCATCAGAGTGACGAGTTAACGAGATGGTTCATCATTTCCTCTTTTTGTAATTTTAATTCAGCAGATTGTTGCCTTGTATCTGCATGTGTGTTGGTGCATCTCACACTCCTCTGACACATCACCTTTCCAGGGCTATAATTTTTCATCTAAGATTATGGACAGGCATTTGGAAAGTGGCCTCAACCAGTGAGGCGAGGAGAATTTGGATCATTTTTATGAACCAAGGGGTAGAGTGATGCATAAAATATATGTCAAATTAAAACCAGCGCTTCACTGTAAAAAAGACACCAATTAATGGGTTCTGTGGGTTTGGGTTTAATAGAGCAGAAGATTTACCAGCCTTTAAAAGCTTAATACCGACACCAGTTTTTGGGTGAAATCATTTGTCAGTGGCTTAGAGCTTCCAGACTTCCCTGGTCCTCTGCAAACAGTGACAGACGTAGCCACAGGGACCAGCAGTGCCGTGGTGCTCCTTCCTGAAAGTGTTGCTTAATCTTTTTCATGGATGGAGCCTGAGTGGATAACAGGATGCATTTTATATAGGGAATATGAAGAAATAAAATCAGCACAGATAAGAATCTCTCTCTGCAGCTCGACTGGCTCTCACCAGCGTCAGTGGTGTGATGAGTACCAGGTAATTTGTCTGGCTTTGTCAAGTGCCTCCTCCTCTTCCTTTTCTTCAGAAGTCTTTTCTTCCAGGTTACCTGCTCTTGGTCTCCATAATTTGAGAGACAACCATCAACCTTAGTGCAGAACTACCACAGGATCACAGAATGGTTTGGGTGGGAAGGGACCTTAAAGACCATCTAGTTCCTTCCCCCTGCCATGGGCAAGGACACCTTCCACTAGTCCAGTTTGCTCAAAGCCCCCTCCAACTGGGCCTTGAACACCTTCATCTCATATGAGATTGGGAAACTTAAGTGATGTCCAGAACTACTGGGTTTTCTTGTGGGAACCCTATAAAATCTGATAGGATGTGTGTTAGAAGCCATCATATCTACAGGTAGATTCTTCAACTTGCCATGAATTTGACCTGTCAATAGGGAAAGAGGTTATGCCCAGGTGGCACAGGATTTATTCAAATTCATACAAAGAAGCTTTTTTCCTTTGGTGTATTCAATGCTAGGAATGACTTTCAGTGAGTCCGTGAATATGTCTTTAATATCACCAAGACAATGAGCTTAAAAAATTATCATGTGTTCTTTAATCCTCATAAACAAAGGGATTTGCCATGCAAGATTATTTTAAGAGCATTCTTAAATTACTCCTTATTCCTTAACCACATTGTGTTTGTGAAAAGGCATGACTACGTGATTTCTCAGATAATATTATTCCAACATAAGAATGCAAAGAACTTTAAAAAAAAAAAAAGCAAACAAGCAAATGGAATGTAAATAAAGGAGAAAAGCAAAATATTTGGACTTCTGAAGTTCCTCCAGGGTTGTTTTATGTATTTTAGAACGGTTTACATTTCCCTTGCAAAATTTCCCTTGCATACAAAGAAAAGAGAGAATTTTCAAGGATCTGAGGCTACAGAAGAGTTTGAGCAAAGAAAATCGTGGTCATGAAAACACCGTTTTTTGTTTTGCAGTGACACACGACTTGAGAAGGGCCTTTCTTGGAGCTTTCCTTCAAGTGAAAGCTCTCGTTACCATAACACTTCAACACCAGCTATCACAGAAAAGATCAAATGCTAATTCGGACTGGGCAAAAAGGTTATTCAAGTACAATATTCAAATTTCTGAGGTCACTAAAAGAACAAATTTACAACACTTGAACAAGAGATAAAGCAGGATGTTTCCATAGCCAATGAACTTTGTTTACAGCAGATTCTGAAAAACTTACCCAGGCTGTCTTTACTAGCGAGATGTTTCAGTGCAAAGAGAGGAGAGCTTAAGGTACCTCTGAATCTGCTGTTTTACCCAGGAGAGGCCTTTGGGGAAGATGAATCTTGTTGAATTTCATACTATATTTGTGTGAGCCCCACTGATGGATATGAGAATGATGTCTACTCTCGAGAGGACTTGAGAGCTGCATATCATGTTCAACATTGTGTTCCTCAAAGAACTGTAGAAAATCAGTGTTGTAATCTAATGAATTTGAGATGTCTCCTGAAGGGGTAAATTACCATGCAGAATGTGTTCTTTTATTATAAAGCTGTAATCTTATTTTGCTGTTCTACTAATGATGTACAGTGAGCAGTGACTGGGGGAGCCCCAAGAAACATAATCATTGTTGTTTGTTATAGCAATATTTAATATATTTCATTAATACAGAGATGTTTTCACTGAGGACAGTGGAAATTCTATTGTAGAGCAGGAGAAGAAGACATATCTATGCTGTGCTAAAATATGCACAAATTATTCTTGCTTTTTCAAAATCAGCCTTGATCCCAACAGTTGGTTGAGCTCCTCAGTAGTCAAAGGGGACTCTGAAATGTTCTCTCACAGGTTTGCTCTTGAGTGGACCAAAATACAGCTTACTAAAGCAGAAAAGGAAGTTTGACTTTTTGAGGAGCTGGTGGCAAGAAGCATTTCCGTGAGGCTGATGGGCCAGCGGGCAGGGTTTGATGCTGAAGGATAAGGATACCCTTGAGAGCTGCCTGGTGGCACAGTACCATGTGGTCCCTCCATTTGGCTTCATCTCCTGGTGAGTGGATTGCTCTCAGGGAAGCTCACTCTGTGCCATGCTCTGCAGGAACGAGGATGCTCCTGAGTGGTTGCTGCACTGTTCTTTGTGCTTTCTCCTAAAGCCCTGCTCGGACTGAAACTCCCAAGACCAAACTTTTTGCTGGTCACTTGAGGCAAGAAGTGAAAGAGGGAATGGAAAAGCAGCAAGGGATGGGGCCAGCTCAGCCAGGCCATCAACCGCACAGATCAGCTCTTCCTTCCAGCATTTCCAGCTCTGCTCCAGCAGTTCTGTCATAGAGGAGGTCTTGCTGTAACAGCTCTCCTGCAGCTGTGGCACTGTCACTGTCCATAGTTTCCAGCCCTCTCTGTCTGTCCACCTGTTCTGTCCCTTCTCCATGGATGGCAGACTTTGGATTAAGAATTGCTGGGCTGGGAGGGTATTTTGCTTGTGGGAAGAGGATTCTGGATAGGTTGACAGCAGCCTATTCATTCCCTTTGAAGGAATGGCAGGACTGTTGGAAAAGTGGTGGCATTGGCAGTTGTGCCCACGATGGATACAGTGGAAGGAAGAAATGGCACTGGCACCTTGCAAGAAGTGGTGGATCAAGAAGGAGTGCAGCAAGTGCTCTTAATAATGACAGCCACCTGTTTCATTAGCCATAGCTTCAAACTGAAAGGATGTGGGTTACAAATCACCATGCAAAGCAGGCTGGCAAGGACCAGAGAGGTGCAGGGAGTTGCCAAAGGCTCTGATAGCAGCTGAAGCAACAGATGTGTTGCACCAAAGCGTGCCAGGAAAGGAACAAATGGCCATGGCTGCACTTTCCCTTGGGCAAGGCAGAACAGTGACACTGCCATTTGGCAATATTTCGGCCAGGTATTTATATGGGTAGTTGACCTTGATTTGCAAGGCTGATACTTTTAGTGTCCTCCAGTTGGCACTTGCTGTATTAGCCACCTAAAGACATGTCAGCATGAAACCCACACATAAAAATTTATCCCAGCCTAATTCATGGAAGGGACAGGAACTTATGGTGCACTAGCATGCTACTTGCATAAATTGCATCTCATTGCTTTTTATAGCTTACATATACACTATAAATTCTGTAAGAAGAGAGAGAAGGGGAGCTAAATAAGATTGAATACATGCAGAAAGACAAGTTCCTTTTCCTTCTAGTTGTACCAGAAAAGCAGTTGCTTCCCTTTGTCTGGAGGTGTGAGCTGTGAGGATGAGCAGTGGATGAATTTCAAAAAATTCAAAGCCTTGGCTTGACTCAGATATGGCACCCTCAGCCGAATTGGCCAAGAACACAGGCAGAAGCCAGGCTGGCTCAATATCGTACGCCCCTGGAGCTCAGCTCTTAGTGAATGTGAACCGAGTGTTGCAGGAATTTAGGATGAGACTTGACTGAACCTCTGCCAAGATCCGTCAAAGGCAGAGATTTGAAGAAGGATAGCCCTTTGAGATTAAGAAGAGCGAGGCTGTGTTTCTGGCTCTGCCTCATACTCCTGGGGTGACCCTGGGCAAGGCGTTTAATCATGCAAAAAGGAATACCAGCTGTATCCTCACTTTACAGGGCTGCAGGGGTGTTGAAAGGACAGATTAATTAAAGTTTAGGAGAGACTCTAACAGAACAATGACAAGTCCTACATAAATAGCTTGTTGCTAGAGCTAATGGGAAATGCAAGCTGCAACCCCATGTGAATTTCTGACATTAAACATTTGGTTATGAGCAGGTTGATGCAAAATAGACAACTTAGGCAAAATAATAAGGTCACTGATTTCTATTAGGAAGTACCAGCATGTTTCATTTTGGCTTATTTCAGGTACTTTCTGGCTTTTGAACTCCTTTTCCCAACACAATCTATCATACCAGGACTCTCAAGATGCCTTGTGGCACTGTAGTCAGAGGAGAAATTCTATCTCATCCTGACAGAGGTAATTTGGCTCCGTACCGCTGTAATAATATGCAAATCTCCCTAACACCATCTTTTTCAAATCACTACAGAAGTTCAGGCAAGAATCTGCTGCTTGTGAGATCAATCTAAAATTCAGATTTGATTCAGCAGATCATAATATTTGAGTTGATGTCCACCACCCTATCTCCTACAGGTTTTTCACTCTGAGTTTCCCATCTCGGAAAAATCAATGTATATTTAAGGATGGATTTTTTTGGAAACCATATGTTGCTGCTACAAGAACACATTGATATCTTTTTGCTTGTTGGCTATATGTGGTATATAGTGACTACTTCCATTTTCCAGTTCAGGCTAAAGCCCTTTATGCTGCTCTATGAGTATATTAGAGCAGAAAATCATAGAATTCCTTATGAACTTAAGCTGATTTATAATACACATAAAAGGTGAAATAGGAGGGGATTTCTGCTTTTCACCATAAAGCAGGCAAAAACTGTTAATTCAGCCAAATATTCCACTGTCTCTGTAAATAAATCCAAATCCCTCAATATAAAATGAAATGGATGGGTTGTTAATCCATTAGAAATAAAATAATTGTCTTTTTATTTTTTTTGTATCCCTGACAGAAGTCTGAGGTTAGATAGATGCATGTGAATAGTATTGTAGGAACTATTGCTCATCTGTATGCAAGTAGGTTGGGTAAAGTATGGTTTAAAAAAATGTGCAAAGAAAAATAAAAGAGATTTGTGGGAAGATCAGGAAAGTAATGTTTCACATGGGAAAAAAAAGGGTTTTGTTCTACACTTGACAGTGACTTACAAATTACTCTTAACTTTGCCATGATAAAATTAATCAATTGCCCCCCTCCCCCAAAAATAAAAATTCAAATAATTTTTTGAAGGTAATTTACTATCCCATTAAAAAAAAAACCACCCTAACAAAGTCACATTGTTAGGACTTTCCTGGGGAAAAAAAATGATTTTTGTTTGGACTGTCATCAAAATGCATAATTTCAGGGAAAATGTAACATAAGAAATCAAAGAACTGGAAGTTTTGAGTAAAAGGAAGTTTATGAAATTTTTCATACAGTGTCACTGAATCCCTGTGATCTACCCATTTCCTCATCCGTCCATTCTGAGTTTCCTGTGACAAAGCAGCACATTTTGGAGCTGCCGCGTTTATTAAGTTAACCTCTGCTGTCTATTCTGGCAGAAAAGGTGCTCTTTGTGGGAGAGGTGTGCTCAATTTCGTATGTGCTACCTGCATCACCCTTGAGAAGGGTTGGGCAGAGCTGGTAGAATTTCCAGAGCAAAAGCCAATCTGTTCTTATGATCTTTCACCATGTTTGATGATTTAATCTTGCCCACATGCGGCTCAGTACCTGCGCGTGTATTAAAGGTAGGCTCCCAAGGATCCTCTTTCCCTTGACTCCTCTCTAGGAGCCACCACGAGCACACCAGGCATGTGAAGGTGTTATTTCAGCACTCCTGAGTGGGTGCAGACTCCTGCGTTTCTTGGGGAAGCATTTCCTGCGTGGCTGCTGGGGACGGGAGTGCGGAACCACACCCGGCTGATCCCTGCCAGACGTGCTCTCACTTCAGTGAGTCTTTTAGACAAAAAGGGGCAAACAAGCCTCTTTTTGCTGGAGGTGATGGTGAAATTCATGGTGACTTTAATAGGACTGAATTTTCACCCTGCAAAAGTTTTAGGGATTACTATCTCTTCCTGCATGTGTCATTTTTTTCCCCACTAAAACTCTTAAGCCACATTTCTCCTGTGAGGCCACCGGCTCCTATATTAGACTCCTTCTGAATCATAATCTCCAAATCCTATTCTGTCTCCAGACAGCATCTCATTTTTTGGCTGAGGATTGAAGGAAGCCTCCTTCTCCCCATATGCAGGGACACGGGGATCCTTTCATGGTTTCTGCTAAACTGCACTGCTCCGAATGCAAGAGACAACAGCGTCATTTACAGGCTCCAAGTGATAAGGTGAGTCAATAGAAATCACAGTGGATTTTTGTTTTCTGAACCAAAAAGCTGGAACACAACAAATAGGCCTCGGCAACAAACTCCCAGAGTGGTGGGAATGATATTTGGTGGCCCCCCACTCCCACCTTCATCCGCACATATGGCAATCCTGCTGCAAAGGCACAGCACCTTCCACCAGCCTGGAAGCGAGGTGAGAGCCTGTCCTTCCACTGTGCCTGTGCCAAAAGTGATTTTGGTGCTGCTGATGGTTATCACATCTGTGCCTCCACAGCTGATGCTCGACTCCTCCACTTCCCCATTCCCAGCTCAAACTCCTCAGGAGAGGGGAGGGAAGGTGCTTGAAAATTCCCTTTGAAATCTTGCCTGTGAGGCATGGATTTATCAAAGCAAAGAAGTTGTGTGTGTGAGCACCAGCCCTGCCATCACATCAAAGGGAAGAACAAGAAGGAGTTTCAAAGGGGTGCCCTTGTTCCCCCTTCCCTATTTCTACGCGCGCACACATGCGTGCACACACGGGCACACACGTATTTCCCTGCCTTTGGAAACCACGGAGCTTCTGCTGGGGCTGCTCCTTAAACTCAGCGCTGGTGGGAGGATTTGCAGTCCCTCACCACAGACACAGTGTTCAGGGATTAACCAGCTAAAGCACTGCATCTGTTCCTGCCCTCAACCCACAGACAGATGCAGCTGAACCAGTGGCTCAGAAATGGCTCCTTAAAAGGTCAGGATTACTCACAAAAGCACAGCAGCTCCTTTGCCAAAAGACAAGAGAGGGTTGTCTTTAGCACAGGTGACAGCTGATAGAACGGCTTTTCCCATGTGTTCAATAAAGACAACAGGCTCAGAGCCCCTCTCAACACCTTTATCCTGGCTGTCAGTTTTGAAGGCTCCTGATACCAGTAAGACCCAAGTCAGGACAAAGATTGCCTGGTTTTCTGAGGGGTGAAACAGTGGCATATACACTGAAGTGACTTGAAGCCGCAGTGATGGAACAAACACATGGCAGAGTGAGGAGCAGAGCTCCAGTCTGAGTTTCAGACTCAGAGAGACAGACATGTCTGGCCTAATTTTATGGGCTCCAATTCTCTCCATAGCTGGGATGAGGTGAACTCTGTCCTCAGCTCTTCTACAGGGTGATCTGGTCCTGTTGTTTCATGGGTGATGAGTGGTGTATCTGCAGATGTCTGGACAGAGCAAGGATGAAAAGCAGCAGCCAGCGTGGCTACAGCTGTCACTGCCAGAAGACAGTGGCCAGGATCTTCTTTGGCTTTGTGCTGGGGCCTCTGCTGCTGCTTGCTCTGTTCTATGACCTCTTCAAAGTTTTACACTTGGCTCATTAACTGGACATGGTGAAGTGGGTCTGGAAGTGGTTTAATGTAGAAAAGAACTTTGTGTGTCAATCTGCACACAGAGGTCAGGATGGGAGTCTTGGGAAGCAATTTCATAGCAATGAGCATGTTTTCTTGAGGATGCAATGGTTTGTTTCTCTCCAGGGTTCATCATCACATCTTATTCAGTTTCTACCATGCCCATTATCTTCAAAAGACACATATATCTGTGAATGCCCCTCATTTTTCTTCTCGGGCATGGTCATCATCCCTTGAACTTCAAGCACTTCTCCTCAGACCTCGGTTTCCTAACTAAGATTATTTATTGATAGCCTTTTCTTTTCTTTTTTCTTTTTTTTCCCTTTTGGCTCCATAGCTCATCAATTAACTGGAGAGGGTATTGATCAGTAATTGTGTCAGGTTTCCCAAAGGTTTCTGGGAAATGCAGCTGCTACTGCTGCTTCAGATGATTGCATATGCTCTCTCTTTGATTCACGGAGCACAGCCAGGGAGTATTCTCACTCAATGTGAGTTAAACGAGCAATGAGCTCACAATTTACCCTTAGGAGGGTATTATTTGCAGCTCTTGCTGGATGGGTGTTTGACATTAAAAAGAAAACAGAGGAAGCCAGAACCCAACAATTAATTCCCACTGAGCCAAATGGAAACTTTAAATTGGGGGTCTATGGCAGTCTGACATACATTAACTTATAGCACTCAGCTACCTGGCTGGGAGGATATTTGTGCCTGGCAAACGAAACTTACAGTAGTAACATGATTTGTACCACAGTCCGATTTTACCCTTCTCCTTCTAAAGGCTCAGTAAACTAAGTTGATGTTGGTGGCACTCTGTGCTGTAAAACTGCTACTGTAATCCCTACTGGGTCTCCCACTTCTAGCACAGATCCTAAATTTGGAAATTTTTTGCTTAAAGAGATCAGCTATTGATTAATAAGATTTTCTCTTTCTGAGACTTCATCTGCTTCTCTGCACGACGGATAATTCTGCCCTGGCAAGCCTGTAATTCCCAAGCCTGGGATTGTGGTGGCATTTTCAATGTGTCCATGTGCAGTGCTCACCTCTTTTCCATGGCAAAGCCCTATTGATTGCAGCTGAGGAGAAAACAACATGACAGTGCCTTTGATTCTGGGACGATTCATGTGGCCTTACAGACCACAATACGCCTCTGGCCTCAAAGACTCAGCATCCATCTCGCTGACAAATGTCAGAGGGTGCTCAAAAGCAGTTAAAGGTGGGTGCGTAGCAGACTGACCTATCCACAAATAGCCTGGGAAAGAGCTGCTTTATACATCTGAATATGGCAGATACTTCAGCTGTGGCTCCTTTGCACTGTGTGGAGATCAGCTCCCTCTTGCTCACTGTTTCAAGGAGTCCAGGGTGTTGTGCTGAGCCCCTCAGCAGTGCTCCAGGGAGGGCTGGGCCACCCAGACCATCGCAGGAGGTCTGGGACATTGTAGAGTCATGATGGCTCACTGATAAAATAGTCCCTTCCCCCAGACAGTCTGGAGCTCCTGCTGTCTCTGGCTAGAAGGTGATGTGATGTTGCAAAAGGGGAATGAGGAGAAGAGGCAATTTTTTGAGTGCCAGCATTTTGGCAGGTAGAAGAAGAATTGCTCTGTGTGCTCCTATGCAGCCTTCTTTCTGCCAGCAGGAGACCTTCTGGAAATATCTCCTCACTCATGTTCCTCACTAAACATGCCCTGCGTATTCCCAAAGCTGACCACAAATTAGTGTGAGGGAAATCATTCCTACTGACAGGATGTGACTTTGCCACATGGTCCTGTGTCTAAGACCGAGCTTCTTGCTCTTCAAGAAACCACTCAACAAGAGGGACTATTCCAGCTACTCAGACTTGGGCCTTGAGCCCCTGACACAAAACTTCAGGGAGCATCTGATCAAAATAAGCTGTTGACAACCCCTTGTGGGATGCTACCACCCTGAAGGGTAAGAAAGAGGAAAGGCAAAGGACTTCAGGAGGGGCTGGAGGGTGTTGAGGGTCCCAGCTACAGTGAAAGCAGAGAGACTAATATTTTGCTCATGCTATCCCAAACCAGCTCTCCATTCACCTGTGTTTCTGGTATTGCCTCCTAGGACTGTTCAGTGGAAAGTGAGTAATTTCCCTGGTCCAGGCCTATTTTCCTACTTCAATGGGAGTGATGAAAAGCTTGTCAGACGAAGCTTGTTTTCACAACGCCCCGTGCGAGCACATGTCCAGCACATGCAGACACACACAAACACAAAGGCTTTCTCATTATTCCCAGCTTTGTGCTATCCAATTCCACCATTGTTTTTCCTCTGTTTGCACTTTGACCTGTATTCAAGGCAGCATCCCTGCGTGTGCTGTGCTTCCCACAGTAACTGATGTACATGTGTTCCCATACGGATTATGCACGCACCAGATCTTCACAATTCCCTTGTGGCACCTGGCACAAATTCAAATGAGTTGAATCAGAAAGTGATGGCTTTTTCCCCTCTTATCACTACGTGTAGATTGTCATTGTGTTGGTGGCTTTCCAGCATATCACACCCACTGTTTGTGTTTTGTTAATATATTAGCTCAGCAGATAATAAATCAGTCTTAGGAAGAATTAGCACTTTGATGATGCCTTTCTGCCTCACAGAGGATCTGTTTTTTTTATTGAGGTAAGTGGTAATTCTTTCCATGAAGAGTCAGCATGTGAATTTTCTAGCCACCAGCAGAGCATCTTCTGTAATTCCACACACTGAGCATCTTCACCAGGCTGTCAGCTGCTGCTTCTGACTGCTTCTCTTGTGCTACGGACTTTCACACTGCTCTGGGAAAGCTTCACAGCCCAAAGATGCCACCTGCTTCCTTGCAGACTGCTCCAAAAATGCTTTGAGCCCATCCTGTAGGATGAGTGGTTATTGTGGGAGATGAACCAACAAAGAGGGCTTGAGTTAAGGGTGCCAGCAGAATGAGGAGTCTCCGGATGAGGTGGGTTTGATTTGGGCTGTTCCAGCAATGAAGGTTAACCCCTGGTTTTCAGCCCTGATGCCGTGTTCAGCCATTATTTCCCAAAGTTCAGAGCTGCTGTCATCAGGTTGAAAGGTGGTTTGATAAAAGAACTGAGTGCCAGCAATAAAGGGTCAAATTCAGCCCATGTGAAAATATAGTCCCTAATTTTAAAACAAAAAGAGAATCACATTAAGAAGCTAAGTTGAAATAGCAGCTTTATTTCTTCAGAGCATTCTCATATATATGCTGTAATTCATTCTTTCCCCATCAATCACAGTAAAGAGCATATTTTCTTAAAGTAATTGTGAATGAAAGAGATGTGATGAAATCACTGCCAATGGTCAGGCTGGGAATTCATCAACATGTCTACTGATCCTCTTAAAAAGGTATCATTGCCTGTTGAATTGTGGAGCCTAATGGAAGCAAAATTAGTCGACAAAGTTAGGTTTGTTTTTCCAGAGTTATAGACTTGATCGCATTTCCAATTCCCTGCTAAACAAAGCTATGAGACTACCTTTTGTTCAATTTGAAGCATTTAATGACTTCATAAAAAAAGAAAAACCCAGGCTGTTGAAATTTATATCCATAAGAAGTTGTCATCTTTGCTTTATTTTCAATTTTCCCGTGAAGTTATTAAAACATTATGTGATCGTAATATATTTATGGGGAGGGGGAAATGAGGTGTAACTCTGACTGAGGCACAAAGATTTGCTAAGAATTGTAAAGCATCAAGGGCTACAAACTTGTACAGAGGAAGATGTGTGTGTGTCTATACACCGAGTGGAGTTTTGAGTACATATATTCCATACTTGTTGCACGGAGTTTCTGTTCTCCCAACCTACATAAATATTAATGAGACTCAGAGGTATCAAACTCTGCTCAACAAGTTGAACTTAGACTCCCTCCTGCCTTTGAATTTCTTTGCCTTTTTCTTTTGTATACTGCATGACAGAGGATAGGAGTTTTGGAGCAAACTTGATGGTAGTGTTTTGCAGCTAACAAGCACAGAGCCCATTATTATTCCCCGTGCCTTTATTCACAGGGGAGAAAAAAGAAAGCTATTAATGAACATAAGTATCTTTCTAGGTTTCTGTTCTTCTCTGTCTTCTGTTCCTGCACCTTCCCTCTGGTATCTGAACTTCTGGCCTGTTTTGACAGCTGAGTGCAGAGCCAAACTTACCTTTGTGAGTAGGATGCTGAGCACGTTGACTATAACAGCTCTGGACAAGGATTTTCTTTCTGCTGAACATCTGCCAGTGTTTTGTGAAGGATTAGGACTCCTATGGCTGACTAGACCTCCTAGTACAGCACCAAAGACCGACTTACAATTGGAGAGACCATTGCTCTTGGTCTCTAGGCTTCATCTCCATGGGAAGAATTCCCTGTAATGTTCAAGCTGAACACAGCAGGCAGGTCTAAAAGATGTCTGTATTGAAATGAAAAGATACCCTTGATTTTCTGACAGAAAATGCACTTTTGTTTCCCTCCAGTGTGCCACTGTTCGGAACATATTCATCATTCTGGGGAAAAGCTGTACTTGATGTAAGTAAGAGGAGCCCATTGTCTTGAGCAGTGCTACTCCAGCCTCCAGCGGTCGAGAAATGGTCCAAGCAAACTGATGGATGTCAGTATGAGTGATAGGAGGCGTATGTTTCTGTGTGCTAAAAGCAGCACAACACATTGCAAGGGATGGGAAACTGGAGTGGTTCCGACAGAGCCACATATGGCTTCACATATATAATGTGCAAATTCATCAGTCAAAAATATCGAAACACTTCATGAGGGTAAAGCTCTGCTCCTACAAGGGCTGCAGTCCCACAGACTTAAGAGGAGCAGAGTGGAATCAGCACCAAGTGCTTGCAAATCCTCCCACAGTAGTGTTTTCCAGGGTGGTCACATATAAGCAACTTTCATCTTTGGAGACCAGAAATTTTATCTGGCTTTAACGATATCCAGCTGAGAAATTTCACTCACCTTCCTCTGCCACTTGCATCTCTGCAGTTGTCCTGGGCTGGAAGAAGCTGTCCATGCCCAAGCAGACCTGTGACACCAAAGGAGGTTGCCTTTGAAGACAAGTGCCTCACCTTCTGTTTGCTGGAAGATGAGGAGAGGGCGCTTCATCCTCACAGTGATAAGGGTTGGTGGACTACAGCATCCTGCTGGTCAGGAGAGAGGTCTTTTGGCAGGGTGCTCCAGAGGTGATGTCAGAGGTTGTTGAAAGCAAGCACAGGGACTATAGACAGAGTTAGGCCTCTGTGCTCAGGTCAGGAATGAAGAGCCTTTGCAGAGCTGTGTGGGGAATCCAGCAAGGTATCTGCCCTCAGGATTCCTGTCTCTAACCTGCACTAATATTTGGCTCTTTCAGGGTTTCTACACCCACTCCTTAAAAAGAAAATGCAAAGAAAACATATGCAGGAATTTTTCCCTTCGAGGTGTATCCCAGCACCAGTAAGTTTCATGTTTTCACATCCAAACAGCTCTCCAGCAGCAAGAAATGAGTGTCTGGGCCCACTAAAAGCATATATTTGTCTTTCTGGGACCAGCACATTCCCCCTGCTTGGTAAGGTTTATTTCTGTGGCTAATTTTGGGCTGATAAGATGCATGGGGCTCCGGAGTGCAGCTCACTGTGTAGACTGTTCTGATCGGACAGGACAGATACAAAGGGCCATTTGCTGGCACATGGAAGAAAAAATGAAAAATATTAACTGCATTAGAACTATATAAGATAACCCAGAGCATCCTTCTTACAGCCAGCTCTGCTCCTGCTGGCACTAACTGCATAATGCCAGAGCAGAAAGCCAGGCCCAGCATGGCTGCTGGGAAAGGGGTTTAATTATTTTCATTCTCCGTTTTCATTTCAGTCTTCCTAGTAATTTGTGTTGCCTTTGTTACCAGAACAAGGGAGACAAAAGGTATTTGCCTTGTAGATTCCTTTAAGAAGCAGTTCTTTGTGCTGGTGAGAGCAGCCTGCCTGACAAGCTGCTGAGAGTGAAACCACAAATCCACACAGGTTCAGCCTGGAGCACACACCCGGGGGGACTCCTCACTGCCACGAATCTCCAAGGGCAAGAAGGGGGTGCACTCTTCTGGACCAGTCTATTTGGCAGGGTTTCCAGCAGGAAGGTCAATGCCAGCCTGGCCTCAGGCATGTATTATTTGTTGTTATAGGCTATTCCCTGGCAGGACCTGAGCTGGACCACTAAGCTCTTTCCCCCCAGTCACCAAAGATGATTTTGATAGTTAGCTCATGGTGACAGCCACAGTGGCTGATTTGGAGGCAGGAGTTGAGGAGGGAATAACTTTGTTCTGTTATTGGGCCTTGGTGCTTGATAAAACTGTGTCTGTGTGTTGAAAAAGAAACAAAATCACTAGCACTAATGGAAGAGTGGATTGTTTGAGACCATTCCAGACATCCAGGAGACCATCATATTTTCCTGCTGGAGTTAAACTGATGTGTGTTGTTCCAGACTAAACACTCGGGAATTCTTTTTAGTTTCATTTCCAGCTCAGAAAGCTTGTGCCCACCATTTTCTCATTGGGAAATTACACTGCTTTCTGTACCTGCTTATCATAAAATAAGAGCCTGATTGCACAGCATAGCTTTCATTCCGAACCGCTCGTGAATTTAGGAGTGGCAACAGCAAAACTCTGTGGCATGTCAGTGTCAACACCCAGAAATCTGTGTGTCCTGTCTGCCTGTCCTCCGAGCTGGCCATAAACACACAGGCTTTTTTTCAGACAACCATATTAACAAGGAATTCTTCTTTCAAAGATACTGGAGTACAACAGTCACCAGGCCTTTCTCAGAGATACAGCTAAGTCTGGAGGGGGAGGAAAATAGATAGGTCTTTGTCATTAGCTGTCCAGACTGGGGCAGAGGAAGCTGAGCATTGGAGTAAGAGGTCATGTAAGAATCCATGTGCATGTAGGTGAATTTACCTGTACTAAAAAAAAATTAAAAGGAGCTTCCTCAGAACTGCATGGAGAGGGATCTCTTTTATTAGAAAATATGAGGGGTTTAATGCAGCGATTACAGCATTAGTCTGCTGCTGGAGACAAAATGTGGCTGTATGCATTAAAAGTATTGAAAATGGCTGGCTACTGCACAGATACACACAGCTGAGGTAGTCAATGCATTCATTATTCTGGAAACACAGGCAGATCTTGTGCTTTGCTGCAATTTGCTGATGCTCTGCTTTTCATTCCATTTGAACCTGTTTCCCTTCATGTGAAATATTTTTTGAGCAGAGTTGGCTCTGGTGTTTCTAACGCCCTCAGCAGAGTTTGGAGGTCACTGTAGCAGAGCAACTGGTGAAGACAGCAGAATTCCAGCAGCAATTGAACTGCTTCCATGAACCGCTCTTCACTGTGTCCTCTGGACATCTGTTGTGCTTCCTTAATGGGGACTGTTGGCTTTGCTCTTCAGGAACCAAGTAAAATATTCTCAAGTTCAAAAATACTCTGGAGTGATGGTAATTCTGGTCTAAATACAGACAGAAACACAAGCAACAAAGTAGTTTGTAACGCTTTGCAGAGCTTGACAGGACTGTGTGCCTGCACCATTGAAGAGGAATCTTCACTGAATTTCACAGACTGAAATTCCTTTTGCACTTCTTGAAGAGCATGAGCCATGTCGCATGAGATGAGCCAGGACCTTTGTGTCTCTCGATATAATGGAAACAGGGCAGGAACACAGCACGGGGATTTTGCTCAGTGTCTTCTGTACATACCTGGAGCTAGGCAGCAGGTTGTTTCTGGGGAAAGGACAATACTAAAAGTGCTTTCCAGAAGTTTCCAGCAGCTCTTTGAGAGAGCAAGTTGGTCTTTCACAGGAATTTTGTGCTTGAAAATGTTAGAAGGTTTTTCCTATGCTGTGCTGCAGGCTCCCGCACATTATGTTGTCATACTTGGCAGGAGGGCGAGGGGTAAAGAAGTGTTAAGTTATAATGTAAATTGAGTTTATTGCTGTCTGGCAGAATATTTTGGCAGCCTTTTGTGACAAAGCCTCTGCCACAAACACTTTTTAGCTCTTGGAACCAGGTCAAACCATTAATCTGGGTGTCTGCAGGGACATGTACAATGCTACAGCAGCTCCTACCGTCAGAAGATGGATGCATCCCTGGCTTCCCACTGCACACACTCACTTCTGACAATGTTAGTCAACAGGTTTTCCTAGCAAGAAAGATTCCTGGGGCAGGAGGAAATGACTGATTCAAAAGGGTCTGCATTTAACAGCTGTTCAAACCATAATGTTTCCAGTTTCTCAGTGGCTCAGGACAGGCACCACATCTTTCTTGAGGCCATCAAAACTCAGCACAGGTCATTACTAATCTGCCAATCCACCACTCCAAAGCAAGGAAGGGAATCTATCCCAGTCTGGCCCTCAGTATTTCACAGTCCATATTCCTGTTGCCAGAAGTCAGGTTTTCATCACAGACCCTCACAGAACCCTTAATGAGCCCTAATGATGTGATACCCGCAGGGCACAAGGAGAAGGTGGCCAGCGGGTCTAGCAAGAGGAAGGACTCATCCCACATGTCCTCCTAGAAGGATCTTCCAGTTCATTGTTTCTCTGTAGTAAGATGTGAAAACATCCATTGGGTTTTACCAAGTGTTTCTGTCAGGATCCATTCTCCATCATTTCAGATGAGGAAGTGGGGGAGAGAATGATTGCAGTCAACTGCACTTCTTTACTTTCTCAGTCCCCATGATAGCACCAGTTAAAATTAATGGGGCCACTGTGCATGCACAAACCTAGCAGAGGATTTATTTGACAGAGCTGCAGATGGAAGGGTTAACTACAGGCCTAAAATGGCTTCACTACTCAAATATTTTCTTGGAAAGCTTTGAAATGGTATGCCTTTGTAGTTTGTTTCTTTTTTTTTTTTTTTTTAATTAACATTGATCATTGGCCGTACCAATTAATGCAATTACGTGGTCCAAAATAAAACATCCTACCAGATCTGTATCGTATTCTAGTTCTCCCAGGAAAACAATTTCGCCACAGCAGAGTGAAGAAGTGGATTAGCCAAAGAAACCATTTCTGTTAAAAGAAATTATCACTTGGGGTCTTTTTTTTAGAAGAAATGATACATTGCCTGCGTGTAGAGTCATAACCCATTTCCTTTTCAATAGGAACTAAGTATGTTTAATTACTGGGCTGTCATATTAACTATCCATTATTTTTATTTAAAAAGATGAAATTAATATTAAAATTTAGGAAATTGTCTCAATATTGACATTTTCTCTTGGGATACAGGTACAATTTGAAGTTTCAGTAACTTTGGAAGGTGGGGGTTCAGCCATGCATTCATATCTGATTTTTCCAGTTAATTTCAGTGACCAGAGAAGTTTACAGGAGCTGTTATTTTCCCAGTTCTGCATCCAAGGGATACACTGGAAAACAGAGACATGACCTGAGCATAATCTCCCACTGATCTATAAGCTATATTATTATGACTGTGGGTGGTGGGGATTTGTATACTTGAGTCCAATATTTTTTTTCCTCTAAAGTGTTAATCCTTTACTTGGAACCCACATATAAAAGACTTGGCTTTTCAGGACCAGATCATGTGTTTTCCAGGCTGGTGGGCACCTCACAGATCCACTGGTGGGAATTTGTTACCATCAAACCTGAAATGAGAGCTTAATTCTGGATTTGCCTGAGGGCCAAAACCTTTTTCACAGTTACAATCCACATCTAAATACCAGCACTTTGATCTTCCCTGCTTCATGGACTCCACTCTTTTATCCTTAAAAGAGATTCAGCCAGATTTGTAGTGGAGATTACACATCACCTCTTTGTACCTCTCCTTGCACAAACACAAACCCCACCTTTTCCAATCCGTTCCCTCTCGCTGGGTGGTGGGGTGGGAGAGTGTTCCCAGACCATCCTGGCAGGGTGTTCCACCCCCGCCATGTGAGGCAGTGCCTTTATGGCAAACTCAGAGGCAGAAACACAAAAAAAGTGAGCAGAGAGAAGACCTCCAGCTTCATTCTCCACCCAACAATTCCCAGGCTCTGGAGGAACTCTGATGCCATTTCTCACTCATTGATGTAGTTACACCTGCACCCAGCTGAGGAAGCGCAGCAATAATTTTCAGACCAAAACAGTGGTTTTCAGCCCAGAGGGGCACATCAGGTCAGGTGAAATACTTTGCAGATAGGTGGGGAGAAATCAATTAATAAATAAAAGTAATTCCTTCTTTCTCAAAACACTGACTAAAAAAAGAAAACTTTTGGGGTTTATATGTTTTTTATACTCTTTTTACTGGTTTTAAAGTATTAAATAAAGCTGAAAAACCAAAGTGAAATATCATTTTGCCTGTCAAATTTTCTATTCACCAAAACTGCCATGAGAAGGAAGAGGATTGGGCTGTATCTCCCACACCTGTTCTATACATAGTTTTTAGTATTGCCAGTGAGCTGAAATATTATTTTTCAGTAATCCTTAAAAAGCACCTGAGTGATCCATGCCCTGAGCTCTGGCACGGGATGTAAAAAGATGGGTCTGAGGGGTTACCTGCAGTCTCTTTTCTAGGTCACTCATCTGGGGCATGAGGCACAGAGGAGTTTGACTTCTGTCAAACACACATTTGAATCGAAACAGAGATCACAGAAGGAGCACAGAAAAAACGTGGACTTTGTGCTGTGGGGCATTTGCAAGATGAATGGTGCCAAACCTAGAGGACACAGAATCAGGACGTGCACTTGGCAGAAGGACTGCAACACAGAAAGCGAATGGCACCGGTTCAGCTGGAAATCTCTGGGGCCGTGAGGAGTCTCAGGCTGCTGTGTGAATCCTGCAGCATCCCCCGCCTCCAGGGGCTGGGAGCCGGGACCTTCCAGAGAATCAAAGTGAATTAGGGGTCAAAATCAATGGAAATTCATTGTGAAGCAGGCTCCTTTAGGGCTGCTGGCAGGCTACGTGAGATCTGGGTTTAATAGCTGGGAAGTCCCCGGAGCGGTGCCCGGGCAGTGCCGTGTTTGAGGAGGGCTCTCCCCTGGGCAGGAGCCGCCAGCAGCGGCTCTGAGCCCCGCGCTCGGCGTCTGCACCGCGCCGCGCCGAGCGGGGCTTTAAAAGTAGGTCACAGCTCACTGTGATGCGAACTCTTTCTTCTCAGGTGCATCAAGGCGTTCTTTCATGTGCTACTGAGGCAGGAGCAGCCATTCCTGAGCGCACCGAGCCTCCGCGATCCATCTCTCCCGCAGTGTCTGCTCTGGGGACGCTGCAGAGCTGGAGGCTGCTCCCTTGGCTGCGCCCCGCGGGGTCTGGCAGGAGCGGGAGGACAGCAGCAGGTGCCACATGTCACGGCACACAGGGCTTGGGTGATGGCCCGTGGCAGCAGATATCTCAGCCTTCAGGTCTTAGGATGCCTTCCCATGCTTCTTATCAGTGCCTGTGATGTCCTGCGGCTTGCAGAGCAACCCTGTGCTGCTTCACTTTCCGCATCCTGGCTGCACTTTTATCTCTCTGCCCTCATCAGGTGCTTCCTGGCTCAAGCACATGTGTTTTCCTGTGGGAAAATGCACTTTTTCTTAGTGACAAAGGCGAAGCTTGAGATAAACCATCTCAGTACAGCGAGATTAACAGAGGTTGAGAGAAAATAAATGTGTGGTCATCACCTAGTGTCAGAAGCTTTGAACAGATAGGAAGCTGAATGCCCCATTCACCATTTTTCTAGACAAGAGGCAAAAAAGCCAGACGAAATTGCAGTTGTGTGTTACTGGAAGAACAGAGTGCTTCACCTCATCCCTTCACACCTGCAGGGAACAGATGGTAAGACTGGGAGCTTCCTCTCCATTTCTAGGTTAAAATCCTACCCACTTGTGGGTGGGATATTGTTTTGAACATCACCAGGGCTACTGCTTTTCATGGTTCCAAATTTTCTACCCCAAGGATATGGAGATTTGACTGTCATCTAGGTTGCTTTCCTCTACAGTTATAGCCAAGGGCTGAAACAAGCAGACCATGAATGAGAGATGGAATCACAGAAACTCACCAGGAGAGAAGGCAAATTTACCTGTTCTTCACACGATGAAAGAATGGAGCCAGTGTGAACATTTTCCATTGAAACTGGGTTTCAGAAACAAACAGTTAGCACCTAAATAAGTCTATTCACAGGAAATACCCATGTCTCATGGAAGATGTCAGTTTTTCAGATAGAGAAATGCATTAAAATGTCATATGTCAAAATATATCAAAGATATTTTGTCTGAACTAAATCTGAGGTGGAGTTGTTTGCAAAAATTCAAACAGGGAGAAGTTAGACTTCTCTGACTGAATAATTGCTACAGCTGGCTTCATCCACAGTACGGTGTAACTGTGTCCTTTCTACGTACAGGAAAAAACCGAGATAGCTGAGTGATGAAATTAAGGGAGAAACAGGGCATTGAGTATTCTGGATAAAGTTGTTATCATTCCATCAGCTTTCTGAGAGCCTTCAGCCCAAGTGAGGTCAGCTGGCATTTCTTTCTCACTCTACAATCAGCATTGGAGGCATCAGGATTATCTCATAGAAGAGACAATTTTATTGGGCACGCTGCTCAGTGTAAATCTAGCAAGTGTCGCTCTTCTTTATCCCCAGGTATTGTCACACACTGATCATTCGCCAGCTGCTGATGCTGTGTGTGCTGGTGGGGAGGCAGACAGAGCCTGAAACAGGAGCTCCTGCCCGATGCTGCACCAGAGGCTGCTTCTCTCCCCGTCCCTGGCAGCGCCACAGGGCGTGCTGTGCTCACCACCACCCCCAACCTCGACCGCTCTGAGATGGGGACACACCCGAGAGCTGCTCTGGGTGTCCCCAGGAAACCTGCCAAATTGCACGGGATGAATGCAATCTGAAAAAATCTATTTACCGTGATGCGCTCATACAGCTGGAAGGATTTAGCTGCTGCTTCAAGCAGACCTGCCTGTAAATGTAAAGGGGCGTCTGGAAATGCATTTCAAACACAGAAATGAGGGGCTCTGCTCTGGCTCATTTTCACCTGTGATGTGTCATCTCTTAAGTGGCCCCAATTTACCAGACACCAGCAGGGATGTCAGTTTGTGAACGCCACTCCTGCAGTTGCATATTCCAGTTATCCACAGCATGGCCAGCAGTCTGCTTTAAATACACTGGGGTGTAATCCTGACCCTGACTAACACCAATAACAAAAGCTGTCCTGGGCACCATCTCAGTGATTGCTGTGCACAGGACTCTCAGTTTGAGGCAGGGTGAGCTGTGACACAGTAGGGTCATCACAGCTGTAGAAATCCTCCCCTAAACAGTGAGTTGTTTGCATCCTTTATACACATAGGAAATAAACTTACACTGAAGTCCCAGTAGTTTATCTGGGGTTCCCTTCTTAATATCTCTGCTATAGAACACCTGACAAAAGCTTCCCAAGTGGCTGCCTACCCTAAAAAGAGAAGAGACAGCAGCAAGGACATACCAAGAGCTCCCCAGATGGGTACTTGGATGCAGCCCTGAAGATTAGAGCAATAGCATCATCCATAGTCAACTAGAATTTCTCTTTTACAGGCAATAAATATTGGACTATTTATTTTGCATCATGACTGCCTTTTCCTCTCCTCTCCTTTCTATTTTTCCCTCTGTATGGTAAGGAAAGAGCATATGATGAGTGTAGTATATTATAACTGAATATTAATCTCTTCTATTCAGTCAGTGCATGCATTCATTTATATGGATGATTTGCTAGTTTTGTTTGAATACACACACGCATATTTAACAGTGAGGTTTATTATGAAAAATGCCCTCGAATTAACTCTTCTAAAAGATGCCAATATTATTGGCAAGAATTGCATTTTATTTTCTTTGTAAATGTGCTGCTTCCTTAAACATTCATTTCTTTGGAAATCCAGTACTTTTCCAAATGCAAAGGCAGTGGTGATGAGCAACTGTCATTCCCACATTAAAAAACAAAACCAAGCCTTGATCTTTCTACAGCAGATTAGGGAAAGAGATAAAAATGAGATGAAAGCCTCAAATGTCTGTTCCACTAGGTTTGAGGCATTCTTTTTGTTTTAGTTCCGCACTCTGCCTCTTTAATTCCCCCTGGCTCAAATGCCAATTTTCTGCTATGTTGGCATGACTGCCGAAGAATTGCTTCTGTTAATAAACTGCACAAAATAGCTGAGCAATTAGGCAATTAAACTGTTTTAAATTTAATTTAAAACCCTGGCATTTTGCGAGGAGTATTTTTTTTCTTTAATCCCATCTTTTTTGTGTGGTGGGAGGCAAAGGGCGAGTTGGAAGGGTGGGAAGGCAGCACAGTGATGAGAGAAGGGTCTGGTGTGATTGGAGTTGACTCAGGCAGATAAGTATAAGGGCTGTCCACTTTGGGGAGCACATTCCAGACCTTGTCCCTTATTAGAACAAGTAATTTTTTCCCTAACATTTAACACACAAACAAGCTTAATCTGATTTCCATCCTGATCCCAGATGGGTATCAGGGCTTGTAAGCAAATGATTTCAGGAGCTGCCTACCTGCTCTTGGCTGCTAATTCAAAATAAAAAGGAGCGCTGGAGAAAAACACAGGAATTACTGTGCCCGGGGGTGAGCAACCTGTTCTGCTCATCACTGCGTGCTCCCACTGCACTCAAGGGCACTTCTCCAAGTTACCTGAACTGTAGGAAAGTTTGTCCCTTGGGCTTATTTGACCTGTACTTACAGAGGGTTTTTTTTTTGGTACACATCAAGTTCGCATTTTGCTAAAGGCTCTGTCTCTGACTTGCTATGGGTAGTGGCACTGGGATTTACCCCTCCCAGAGATGGGGCCTAAGGAAATGGTGAGAGGGCGTATTCCAGCATGCCACAGCTGCATCCCCAAGCCCACCATCCCATGCCTTGCCCCACTGCCAGCCAAAGCCCCTCCCGTGCCACTCACACCATGTGGGCCAAGCTCCGGTAGCCCACCTCCATTGTGCTACATCCCTTCCCAACCCAGTCTTCTTCCCCAGGCCACCATCTAAAATCTGTGCACGGTCCTCTGTTCCAATCCACACTTCCAATCCATCCCATTCATACACCCAAGCAAAGTTCTCTCAATAACCACAAATCCTCAGCTGCCCTGTCCCATCCCTGTGCACTGCAACTGCTCTTCCCCCATCACTGCTTCACACCCTGCACCTCAGCTGACCCACAGCCTTTGCACTGCCAAGTTTTTCAGAGCAACCTGTCCTCTACTTCCCAATGCATGAAATCTCTTTTCTTACCATGATGGCTGGAAGAAACAAAACATTCTCCCTAGTGCCCTGCTAAAATTTTCTGCTAATGGAAACACCACGTTTTTCAAGCCTTTTTTCACCACCTATATTTGGATGAATGATGCCACAGCTAAGCAAAACACCCTGTTGTATAGCCTGCAGTGCTGACTGTCTTCTCAAGAAAAGCTTGTATCTCCATGGTCACATCATGGCTATTTTTAGTGAACCAGTCATTCCTGTTATTCTCCTAGTCTTTGAAATTAAATATAATGGAAAGAAAATTAAAAGGATTCTTCTAAATGTTACAGTAGTCACATGCTGTTTGCAAAATTCTAGGTGAAACTGTCTCCTCCCCCCTGAGCTAATGGGGATATGAACATTAACAATATTCACGTCATCATTGCAGTCAGACTCACATTATCATTTCCACTTAATGCACCATTGGGACCAATCCTGTGGTAGCTGGGGAAATGTATTATAAGTTAATTCATTATTTCTGATATGATTCTATGCTTAATCGAGATCTCCTGTTCTGCACAATGAACCCACTTGTTGCCCTGAGAACAGTCAGTCCCAGGAATTTCATCTCTCTGAGCCTGAACCACTCCACCCCAGGTGCTGCAGAGCAGCTGTTGGCAATCAGGCTGTGCCAGGGTGTTAAGAGAGATCCAGGGGCTGCAAGTGCTGCATGACCTGGGGGTGTGGGACATGCCAGGGAAACAGGCTGCCCAGGGCAGTGTTTTAGAGTGAGGCATTCATTTTCTGCTTTTTGGACTTCTCAGAACATCATTGCAAAACCTTTTTTGCCTCTATGTGTTAGCACAGATTGCAATATTAGTTTCTGCCCTCTCTTCCCTCCTGACATTGACTTTCCACCACGAGCCCTTTGGCCGTCCAGTCCATTTTGACAGCAGGGCAGGATCTCTGTCTCTGTGTTTATACAGTGCCCAGCATGAAGGGAAACTGATTTTTACTTTAGCTGCTAGTGTAATGCGTGTAATAATAATATTACATCCTTGAACTCTCTGTCCTGTTTCAACGCATCTGACAACCTTCTTAGAAAAAAACCAAGTATGTATTATACAGATGTGAACAAGCTCTAACATCAAGTGGACAGCACATAATTCCAGATCATCTTCTGAGTGTCACAAAACCCCAAACTGTCACAGGGATGATATAAGGAAGGATAATTAAGATAATGGGTTGGTCTTTATGTTTGTACATTGCTTAGCAGCCCACAGAATTACAGCTCCAGGCAGACCTCAGAACACTCCTCAAGCCTCCTTGGGAGCAACACGCAGTCAGAACTGCAGAACAGGAACGTCCAGGCTTTGCCTTTGTACATTTACAAGGTTTTCAGGCACCATAACTCCTAGAAGAGAAACATCAACTTTCCTGATCCTACAGGCAGCAAACTCGAATCTCAGGCCACCAGCACTGACAGAGAGCCATGCTCTGGTGGTGACCCACAGGTGGGAGGTGACAACAGTTCCCCATGGGGTACCAGCTCCCTGCTGGGTTGTGCTGAACACACACCTACACCCCTGGGCATGCTGATGATGCCACTTCAGTGACTGGTGCTGCTTTATTTCTATCAGGCCCAGGGTTATCCAGCAAGGCCTTTCTTTTGGTCAGGGGGCTCAGTTCAGATGTGCTCCAAAAGCCACACATTGGTCCACTCCTTGGACACTTCTGCTTTGTTTTGCAAGATAGGGATTAAAGGACATCCCAGGAACTCGTTTGTTTACTGTAGTTCCTACAAATGCCAGCAGAGGTTGTATTGAAATGTAAGATAAAACACGTACGCAAATAATACATTGACTCTGATTCAGTCATGATGACTTTGCCAATAAATATACAATCACTTTATAATACATTACATTTGTATATTTTAAACGACCTAATTGATAGGAGCATGAAAGCATTAAATTACCATATAGCAAGACTACTATACCACACTAGACATCTATTAGCATACTACACGTCAATCAGTGTTTTACCAATTAATGGCTATCTAATTATCTTGCTATAATGAGCTTGTTAAATGCCAATTAAATGGCAAGATGTTTGAATGCATTAATAAGAATGTAATTACACAGTTATTGGTGACATAATTTTCACATCATTAACTAGTAACTTATCCTTATTAAGTTTAATAAGTATATTCTTTTAACTTCCCATTGATCCCAAATTAGGATACAATCGCCAGTCGGTTAAGACTGAGTGAGATGGCTATAATTATCAGGATCATTATTGGAAAAGTTCAATGTCTCTGATGTTATAAATAAGCAATAACTGAAGAATGCACTGGAGCAAAAGCTAACTGAAGGTGGAACTACACTCTGCACACAGATTCTAACTTGGGATAGAGAGTCTTCCTCCAGACAAGAAATGTACCTCTCATAAGAGATCAGATTTCTAACCTGGAAACTGTAGTTGGTTTGCACAGCAGGTGAAATTTCCCTTATCAAACTTTTCTACCAGAGTGCTCTAAATGAAAAGAACTGATGAGAAAGGCTGAGTCCTTACCTGGTGTGTCCTTCCCAGGTGAGGACACCTTGGGACACTCCAGAAGCTGGTGGTCTGGGGTGATGCTCACCTTGCTTGCTCAGTATTGCTCCTGGGGAAATAATTTCTGCTGCTCTTTGTTTAGCTGAGAAAGATGAGGTGCAGTGATGACAAGTCCACAATGTGCTCCTGCCTGGAGAAGGGCAGTAGAGCCTGATGGGACCAGCATTCTGCTGGGACTGTGGAGACTTTGAAATCATTCTGAGTTATACCTCATACTTACCCTGAAGTTTGGACAGGTAACTTAATCCATTTTATCTCTCCATTTACTGGGACTTGTGAGAGTAAAAAAATCACCATTGACGCTAAGGTATCCAAAACCTTCAAGTCAGGGGCTGCATAAACACTGATGTCAACAGCAGCTCCCCACAGAGCAGGTATCAGAGCAAGTCAAAGCAGTCCACAGGAAGCTGAACTCAGATCTCCGCTTCAGCCGTTAGGATGTCATAGTTTGTATAAAAGAAAATAGCCAATCTTCCATCCCAAATCTTTTATTTATGAAAGGGAAATAAATCACCCTGTGCATTTCCACACCAGGAAAAGCTATTTAACCAAGCGAGCATGCGTGAGCCATGACAAATGCACAAATAGTTCTGCGTTAATCTCTTCCTGCACCCTCTCATCCCATTTTTGCAAAAGATTGGGTTCATACCATGTCTACTGTATTTAAAATGAAGGAAGTCAGTGAGAGCCATTTACTGAATTAGGCACTGTACTGAGATATGGGTGTAAAAAATCAGCCCTTGGCCTCAGTGCCTTAATCAGCCACTCTAGCTTGATGAGTGCCATGGATCCCAGCGCAGCCCAGTGTGTGTCCTGCATCCCCAGCTATAGGTGCACTGCACACCTCCAGTGGAGCTTGACCAGTGTTTCCCAGACATCAGGATACAAGGGGACACTCAGTGGCCCATCACAGCTCAGCAGAACTGCAGTCTATATGTTAAAGGGTTTTTCTGAACTGTGGCCACTGGAAGTACCTCATCTTTCCCAAGGATGTAACCTAGCCCTCTTCTAACATTTTTTTATTTTTCTTTTCATCTATCTTTCTGACTCTTTCAGGATTTTATTAAGAGAACTGGGGAGGTCTGTTGAATTCCTCTGTCTCCTGAGATATATTTAACAGGATCGTGTTGTTCCTATCTTGGACACGTAAGATGGGCAAATGCGTACACAGACATCACAGTAACATCATCTTCTATTGATCTCTACCGATACAGGCGCATTGTGGATGTGTTTTGCTGCTTTAAAGAATTGTTTTCAGTGGATACTTGTCAGGTTCTTTCCATCCCTCAATTTCATCTTCTTATAAGAGGGACAATTTTGTGTGAAAACACAGAGGTGCTCTCCTTTTCCTCTACAAAACAAAAATAAAGGAAGGGGAGAGGGGGGTGGGGAGAGAAACCCTTCCACCTCTTCACAGCATTTTTGTTTTTCTCCCCAAAAGCAATATGAAATTGCACTGAGCAGGTATGCTAATAATCAGCTCTGAGTGGAGTAATGATGTGTCTCCTGCACTGAAGCTCCTGACAGGAAAATCATGACCTGCTCCCCACAGGTATCAAAGTCACTAATTACCCATCGCACGCTCCAGATTGACATTCATTAGAGGAACCGACACTGTGCTACTCAGTCACAGGGAGTCTCTTTCAAGTCCAGGCACTTTTCCCTTTGATAGAAAGAGGCTGCATCAGCACAGGCAGCACGTTTGCCTTCTGTCACTTGCTGGCTGCTGTGCTGCACATGAGACTCGAAGCTGAGAATGCAGTGAGTTCAGCTGAAGGAGCAGCTCGGCACTGCTTGGAAAAAGTTTAATAACAGATCATGGAGGAGCACATTTCTAAGATCTGCTGCTGCTGCTGCCGCCCACCTGGCCTAAATCTCTTCTCAGCAATGTCCCCAGTGCTGCCATCTAGATCCAGGTGTTTCCTGTGCCTCTCAGATGAACAGAGGATCTAAAGAAAATGAGTTGTTCCTGCTTTTTTTTCAGGGATAGGCTAATCAAGACAGTTCTGCTATAATTGTATTAATAGGCTAATGAGATGATAGGTACAGTCCACCTTACTAAATCCAAATCTAAATGTCCTTGGTGCCTGCGCAGACCAGATTCGCCTGGAGCCCTGTTTTCAGACCCATCTGTAACAGGATTTATACTTCTGCCTCATAACAATTTCCTTGTTACAGCCTTTCTCCTTATCTTCCTATTCTTTTTTTCCTAGGTTGCTATTTGCTTTTACTCCATGTCTCTGAATCTGAAAATGGTACTTAACAATTAAGAATTTTTTTTTTTGGCATATTATCTCTACAGTGGCACTCACCAGAAGAAAATAATAAGGAGTCAGCACTAGTAATGTTACACAATTTATAGGTTACCTAGTTCAGAGAGACACTGGAGCCTTTCTGCGCACTGAAACATCCAGCACCGATCACTGTTATGGCCATAGTACCTTGCTTGGGTGAGCCATTAGTGTATTGTAGCATAGAAATCCCTATAGTGCCTATAAAACATATTTATATATCTATAAAACCAGGATGCTCTGGTCTACTGAAAGCACTTAGATACTTGGATAAAGAACAATGTGTGGCAGCTGGATGTACAGGGGAAGGAAAGAAGCCACACTCAGGTTTTGAGATCAGCATTTATTTTCAGGCATCTGCGAGGAAAGCCCATCAGTTCGATGATTATCTGAACATATGTGGAACATTTGTAAAAAGCTGGGAGAATTCCATTATGTATAAGCTGCTTAAAAAGTGGCTCACTTAAGGTTATTACATTTCTGCTTTGGGTTATTTTTGTTTAATTCAAACTCTGCAGTGGGTGAGACTCAATTTCAGTTTAAACAATCACTTCAGTACCTTATCTTTCTCATCATCTTCTGTACCTACAAAATTTGCAGTGTGGGATTCAGATAAATAAATACATGATTACACACACACTTGCTCATCATTTTCTCCATGACATTCTGTTTTCTGTGAATAAAGAAAATGGCTTTCAGGGTGCTTTTTTTCTTCTCCTTCTAAGTGAATGATTTCCAAAGGGCCTGTCTGTCCAGAAGAGATTAACGCTCTTGCCTTAGAATGAGGCCAAAGCACAATTTTAGTGTCAGAAAATTAGTTTTGAATCCACAAAAGTTTCCATTCAGAAGTCTATTTAAGAATATATTTATAAATTGTCCTTTCTAACCTGCTCCATCTGAGGAAAGAATTAAAATATTTATCCACTGACCCAAGAAGATGCTTCAAATGAACAGCCCTGTTGATAGAATGAGTAAGATAATGTGGACTATGATTTTGCCCCATAAAAAAAATGCATATTTGACAGCTTTTGAATTAGCTGTACCTCAGTGTGAGTCCCCAGTGAAAAGGCTGCATGGTGTTTCTGAAAGCAAACTTTGAGCATCTAAAGCAAACACTGCAGCAACATCCTCTCTGGAAAGACCTTTCCGCCACAAAAGGACTCCCAACCACATAACACCAAACCAGTAGTAATCAAAGAGGTGAACAAAGAAAAAACTTTCACAACCAATACTCTTTTAAAAGTACTGAAAATAGAGCATTAAAAGACATTAAAAAACCCCAGTCTTCCCCTCAGGAGAGCCTTCATGGAGGAACCTACTTTGGGGAATATGTTTCTTTCACCATCCTACTTTCATATTCATATCCTTAAGGTTTCTTAAGTCTATGTAAGAAGAAAGGGACATTTTCTGTAGATCTCTTTCAAGCAGCAGCTCTGCTATCAGTCCTGTGACCTCCCCCTTTCCACAGGGCAAAGCAGGCACCTGGTGATTAAAATTCAGCCCAAGCCACCCAGATTCAGATCTTCTGCAATGTCATGGCAAAAGTTCCCAGCCACTGTGATGTGCACCTTTTCCCTCTCCATGGTACGTCTTTCCATATGGGGGTGGCAAATGGCTGAGGTCTGTGAAGCAACACAAAATTGTTCTCTCAGGCATGTTCTTTGTTCCCCAAATGAAAGGGAAGTGCAAAACTTTAATTGTGCTTCCCTCTACGTCCCTCCTCGTGGAGTGGTAAATCGGGGTAAATTGTGAATGCACTTTAATTCTGCTTACCACAAGTCTGGTAGCTCGTTACGCCCTCTGTTTTTTCTCCTCAGATGCTATAGAAATACAACCGTGTAACTAACGCTTTTCCTCATTTAGAACCGCAGGTGGCGGGAGTACGTGTGATTTCATTGTCTTTACTTGGTAATTACAGGTCTATTCCTATTCCCACTGTCTCAGTGGGGTGCTTGTATAGTACAGGTATTTAAGTCCTTTCAGGTGCTCTCAAGGTGGATTAGCATGGAATATTGCACCAGTGCAGAATGGTGCCTGCTCTGGTGTGCCTGTGACTGCTGTGTGTAGAAGGGGTGCTGGCACACAGGCCGGTCTAACTGCTTGTATTTCCACAAGGGTGGTGTAAAGACTGGCTCGGACAAAAGTCGTCCCAGAAGGGAGAGGAGAGCTGGGATTTGGGTGGTCCTCCTGGCAGAGTGTGTCTCCACATGCATGAACATGGTGCCTCTGCAGAGGGTGCAAAGTGCAGTGAGCCCCAGCTACTGCCGAGCCCCCAGGCTGCACACAAACACATGGGTCATCCCAAGAGCCTTCCTGTGGGATGTATCTTCCCTCCTTTCCCTCCCTAAAGGTGTCTGAGAAGGTGAGATGTGATGGGCCATAGGGCAATGGCAGCAAGATTGACACAGCCTCTGATTTAATGCATGTGATGGGTCCATTTAAAAGTGTAGATATTATTATCCTTTGATTTCAGCTTCTGATTCCTCCAGAGGTTTGTGGTTGATAAGTCAGGCTCCCTTCAGGTTTTGCCATCTTCCATCAGTGCACATTATGCTTATCACAGACAGAAATCCATGTGTAATAGGAAAGCACACTGCATACACATCCAGTGAATGTGCCTGTATGTTAACTATGTTTTAATACACCACATTCATGGTATACTTTGAAAAACACCGTAGCTGGAGCCAACGCAGCTGACAGAGCAGATCCTTTCTGAACTTCTCTTTGAATTCCCTTTTACTCTTTGAATTGGGATATTTGCATGAAGGCTGGAAGCCCTGTCTTTCTTCTACTAAAGCACTGGTGATCTTTGCCTTTTCTCCACTGAAATAGGCTTGTGAGTTCAAGGACTGAATTCAGCAGAGTTCATAAGCATATGCTTAAACCGATAGGATTATACCTTGGGTAAGGCAGTGAAGCTTGGAGCACGCAAGCACAGGCTTAGATGTGCTATCCCTAAGCACAGGCTCAGATGCTGTGCTGAGTAAGGACTGCAGGACATTTGAAGCAACCCAAAACCCTTCTTCCCTGGGGTCCTTCTCCTCTGCTGCTGCCTCTCAGTTAAATGAAGCCAAAGGTTCCCGTGCAGCACACAAAGGAATGTCAGGATGCAGAGGTGCAGACGCCCAGGTGTCTCCAAGGCACTGCTGTAAGTGCACAAAGCTATCCTGAGCCATCTGGAAATGATGAGGACTTTGTCTTCCATTCTTGTATGGAAAGAGAGACAAAACCCAGAGCTGTATAGACCAAAATAGGATCCCCAAAATTATATGTTTCCAACAAGTTGCTTGCAAGAAAGGCTGGACATGTGGGGTGTCAAGGGGCTGCAATATTTTTACCAGTACATTAAATGTGACAGATGGTCAGAAGTCAGAATCCAAAGTGCAGATACTTCTGTTCTTTGAGAGCACTTGAAATCTGAACCCCTCCACATGCTTTGGACAGTGCTGGTCCCACAGACCATTTAAACTTCAGGAGCCAAGTAAGAAAGAAATAACAGCTATGTTTCTTACCTGCTGTTCCCTAAGTGCCTAAAAAGCAATCAAAACCAGAGGTAACTCATGGAAAACTGCCACATTAGCAATGGTGGAAGTTTGTCTTTAGTAAAAGCTTATATTTCTCTGTCTATAAATCCAATTGCCCCAACCATGTTTGGCATCAGTCTGCATTAGCTCAGTTGTATTTCAGTGGAGATCTCAAATGCCTTCTGCTCCCAAACAATGGCTCAAAATCCAGTGACAATCGCCCTACCTCTTTCCATCTGAAAGACAACTAGCTAGAAAGATGCCTGGATGGCAGTCTCACCACAACAGATCCCCAAGAGATCAGGGATCAGGAGACTCAGCTCTGCTTTTGCTGCTGGATTTCCTGGCCCCTGGCAGGGCACGTGCATGGTGCTGGTAAGAGCTGCAGCCTAGAGCATGACTCTCTGCAGAGCTCCCCAGTCCCTCCTCATGTTTAAAGGTGGCTGAATACCTGAAGAGGAGCTTTGGCCCTCCAGCTGTCTTCTGTTTGCAGTGCAGGAGCCAAATGAAAAGACCCATTTTTTCCCAGGGAAATATGGGAAATGCTGTATATAATTAAAACTGCACTCCACAGTCCTCTCCATCAATAACAAGGTCCAGCAAATTCCAGCCCACCTCTTAGTCCCCTCCTGAGTTTTCATTTTTCTTCAGTATTTTCTATTTTTTGCCATATATTTGCTTATAAATATTACCATTTAAGAAGGGAACACTTGAGGGATATTCACCTGAGGTCTGAAATGATATTTTTTTTATTATGAGTATTGGAGAAGGATGCACAAGGCATCAGCAGAATGTTGCAGCATGGGTTATAGATTGCTGCTCAGCAGTTGGTGGGTTGGCTATTTCTTTTAATTGCTGATACTGTATTTTCAGACAGTGCTGATCTTATGACAAAGCTTTTTGCCTACTTTTCTGCAATTAAACAATTTAGCTGATAGTTGAAAAAGTTTTTTCATAAAATAAATACTCCATTGTACAAATACACATATGCCTGTCCATGTATTGATATGCACAAACACACACATGCACAGAGTCATGTAACTCTTATTTCACAGCAGTTCTGACAGGAAGATTTCTATTCCCATAATTCTAAATCTTTTCTTGTGCTAAGTGAAGGACCCAGAATTTTGCTTTCCCAGACAATTCTTGTTCTTAATGAGGTATTTTACAGTATTTTCTTTTAGTTCAAAAGCCCAAATATCCAGTGAAAAGCTGTTTCAGTGACAACTGTGTGTGTGTGTCACTTTCAACCTCAATGTGCAAGTCTCATTTTCAGCTCCTGAACTCTGAATAAACTGGGCTCACCTCAAAGAGTTACGGCTTTAAGGAATATAGGTAATTGCACCATTACCCTTTTTATTTGTTTATTTTTTTCCCTTCAGCCTGCTCTGTTAGTTTATCATACATGTGGTCTAATTAAAGTTTCCTGCAGGACATTTCATCCAGAATAAATAATGACATTGCTCAGAAGGGCTTTAGTTACATTTTTTTTCCTTCCAACTGTGCTGAAAGGGAGGTTGCTGTCTAAAAAATCTGTGCCTGGGTGGAAGAGACAGTTTTATAATTGCATTTCCAGTCTTCTTTGTATTCTTTTGTGTTATATGCTTGTACAAGAAGAAACTGGACAGGCCTGTTGGATAGCAGCCAGGCAGAATTGTCACAGAGAGAGAGACCAGATTGAAAATGAAATAGAAAGGGGGAAGAGAAATAAAAAATATCAGGATGATCTTTCAGAACAATGACTTAAGAAAGTGAAACTGGAGGAGAAAATAGCAATTTTGTTTTGTGTCAGCTTCTGAAGTTTTAAAATTGTCTTTTGCTTTCTGTTTGGTGCTTTTTTTCTCCAATTGTGACAGAGAAAACTCAAACTATGGGGATGAGTTTCAGAAATGGAACTGGGACAAAACATTTGTTTTCTGACTAAAAGTCGAGCACTGAGACATCTGAGTGCACTCTGAAGGAAGAGAAGGCTGTGTCTTGAAAGTTGAGGCTCTGGCAGTCTCAAGGTCATATTCTTACTCTGGGTGAGATCAGCATTCCTTGGTTTGGCACTCTATAAATTAATTAATTCATTAATTAATCAATCAGTAAATACACATTCTCTATCATTGTGAAGCAGGCAGAGACAGGATCAGCATACCCAAACTTACGGACTGTGCCTTGACCTTCATGTGTCCGAGCATGAAGGGCTCTTCTGATTTTCCTTCCACTTCTCATCTTTCCCAAGTCCCTGCAGGTTTCAATTTCTCAGGCTGATATACTAGAAAGTTGGTAGCAAAGAGGTTATCTCTGCTTTGAGGAAAGGTGGTAAAGGCAACCTCCAGAAATCCCATCTAACCTGACTTTTTCTGTGATTCTGTTTAAGTCAGTCACGAAAGCATCCATCTACAAGCACCAGCAGCTGTACTCTTTGTTCCAGAAAGCCCACAAGTCATGGTCAGACAGACTCTGTGACTGGTAAACAAAGAAAAAAAAAGAATAAAAGGGAGGCAAAAAATCCTCTTTGAGCCTTGGGATGTGATTATTTGTGCAGGGGCAGATTGAGAACAACTGAAATGAAAGGAGAAAAGCAAATGCGGGCCTGTGAGAAGCTGAATGGTGAGCACGTCTCTTCCACACTTTCCTTGAAGGCACAGCGTGTGGATGTACTTTATTCATAATGACAATATGATGTGATTCATAGCAATTGCTTCTTCACAGTAAATTATTCTAAGATGCGTTGTTGTGCCACGTTGCAATGGCACAAATGAATGATGTTAAAATACTGAGCAGACAAAATGATAACACCTGTTACAGAGCCACTTATAAACTGGAGTGCACGGAGGCATTTGTACCTGTCTCTATCACACATTGTGAGCTACGCATCTTAGGATGGTTTATGAAGGAGAAGGCAATTTCTGCTATTCTGTATTAAAACATTTCTCAGAATTCCCTTAATTTACAGACATCCTCTCTCTGTTTACTTGACATCAGCTCCTGCTCTCTGCCAGGCAGCGTAGGAGAGAATTCACAACTGGCTCAGCACTCAGATTTCCTACCCAGATCGGGTCTGGGAAGAACGGAGTAACAATATCTCCACATGTACATTTAATCCTGCCCTGTGGTAGCACGCAATTACCCAGACTGAAGAGGAGCAGGGAGCTGTGCCCCCTTCCAATGCACCGTGGGGCAACCGAGGCCATGAACTGGCACAAGCAGTCAGGGCAGTGCCTCGTGAGGGTGATGATGTCCAGAATTTCCACTGATCTGCACAGGTGCTCAGCACCTATGTGGGAGTCAGGTAGGTCAATGCCTTTGTGCATCCACCTCTAAAAACTTAATGCAATGACTCCTTGAGCCAGTGGAGGAGTGGTGATGGCTTTTGCTGTCCCTGGGTAGGGGACTGTACCTTCTGCCACCTGTCAAGACTCTCAAAAACCTGATGTAATTCAGAGCAGAGCAGCCAGGACCCAGCCCATGATAGCACATGACTTTCCTTGAGGGATTGACACCAGCTCCCAGGCAGGCCCCTGACATCCATGGAGAGCAGTGCTGTGGGCAGGTTCTCCCTGAACACTGAATTCACAGTGGCGGGCAGAGCACAGAGCTGCCACCACACAGAGGGAATGCAGGATGATCCCCTTATACTCTACTGAGAACATCTACCTCCAGCAACAAAGCCAAGAGCACAGCCTGGTTGGGTTTTTTTTTGTTTGTTTTTTTTTTTTGCAGGGGTAGGGGAGAGGTAGAACAGCTTTCCTCTGATTTCTAAGGAAGCTGGTTTCATTGCTAGCCAGATATCTCCTATCAGCTTTCTTCCATGGAAGTGGAGCCCTAGCCCAGCTAGCTCTGCTGGGCTTTTTGGTCCAGTTTCTAGCCTTGCAAGTGAGACACTAATCTTAATTCCTTCTTTTAATTTTCTTCTCCTCCTTGTTCTTTTTCCTTGGTGCAGTGTGTTGGCTTCATTAAGATGCTACCTACAGGATTCTCTCCTAATGCTCACAGATGCCTCTTCCATCCAGAGGCAGTTGGAGAAATTGCTGCTCTAAGCACCAGACACTTAATGAACAATGAGACATACTCTCCAGTTTGCTTGCTTTCTCACTCATTCGTCCTCTTTTGTGCTGTCTGGTGCTGTGAGAAAGCGTGTACCAAGGTCTTGACCAAACACTTTGAACGGCAATCATCTTGGGATACCCAAGCAAGCTAATTACCAGCTTTGTTTCTGTCTCCCCTGCCCCTTCTTCCCTCTGATGACAGAGGGATGAAGTGGATATTCAGCCCAGACAGAAATTCCCACATTTCCCTCTCTCTTTCCCTGCTAAAGGGGTCCCCTGTGAGATACTCTGTGCCCTTTGATGACAGTGCTGATGTCTCTCCTCTTAACTAATCTAGTCCCTCTGGGAAGCACTGGGGAAGTAATTTGGCTCCCACCAAACTTTGAAGTTCAGGTTGTTTCAGGAGGGTTTGTCAGCATGGAGACAGACAGCAGGGCCTCTGGGTCAGGTACTTGACTTTGCCACAGAAAAAGACAAGACAAGATGCTTTTAAAAGCCCAAAATTGCTGTGCTGTGTCCCAGCACTCTCTGCTCCCCACAGCTGGAGCTGCAGCATCCGTATGGAGCCGTGCCATGGGGGTGTAGTGGGCCAGTGCACAAGGGCAAGGGAAATGCATGTACCATCCTGGAAAACAACCACTGCCTCTTTTATTGTGATAATTTCTGTTTTAAGATACAGACATTGCTCTTTATCATTGAACCTATCCCACTTTCCCAGTTATGAGTGGGCAGTAAGGGGTTCCTCATTTTCATGGAAGGTGAAGGGTAATTAATTCTCTAACATTAGCTGGGACAATTTCTGCCTGAGGGATTCCCATCCTGTTCAGCATCATCCATTGTTGGTTTGATGATGGTGGAGCAGGAGGATGAGGTGTAACTCAGACCTGTGCAGGTAACAGCTGAAGGAAGTCCCCAGGGAAGGGAGGGGCATGCCCTCACGGGCCCTCCTGTGGGGCTGAGCGAGGCCTTGAGAGGGCTGTTTGCCTCAGGAGGAAGCAGTGAGGAGGGGATCCCCTCAGAACAATGCTGAATGAGGCTGTGGAAGCAGGGAACAAATAAAGGTAGGAGAAACCAGGCTTTCAGTGAGAGCTGAGAAGGTCCAGTCTGGCCAGTACAAGGGTGGTAAACATCCCTGAAACTTTCTTATGGCTCTTTCTGCTTATCTTCTTAAATACTATATAACCATGAGCAATTAGAGCTCCTTTACACCCATGTGTGCTTGGGACATTGCTGGGTACCAGTTTGCAGCAGCTTGTGTGGGGTTGGTGTTCATGTTACAGAGACCAGAAAGTCCTGGTACAGCTCCTCCAACATCACTTCTGAACCAGACTCACTGTATCTAAGTTCTGCAGCCCCCAAAAAGCTTTGGCCATTCCCAAAGGTGCAGCAAACCTGCTTTGTGATCTGGACAGTGAGGTCTTTAGCACACATTTCAGCTTAATTGTAAACACTTCCTACAAAGCTGGTCCAGCTCTGAAATCCAGCCAGCTAAGTCCCTGTTTGACAACATGTTCTGACTCTTCCTTTTTTTACCTGCACATCCCTGTACAGCAGTGTAAAGCCTAGTTAAACCAAGCCCTTGACATATTTAAAGCTCTGTGCAAATATTTGCTAATCAGTCCTCAAAAATCCCTTGTCTGTACTGAACGGGTAAATGTTGCTGGGCCTGATTCAGTCTTAGAGTGTATCACAGCCTCACTGGTCCCAGGTGGGAGCAGGTCAAACAGGAGCAAGCACTCAAAAGCAGCAGCTCAGAGGAGAAAGGCTTTCCAGCATCCACTGCCTAAAATAGCTGTTGGCGCAGTGTTGCTTTCAACTTATGTGCCTAAGACTGTTTTGCCCCAGGCACTGAATTACCCTGGAATCCAGCATCCAAGGTCTGCCTTTTCCAGCCTTGTTTGAGACTTGACCTTTTCCTCTCAACTTTGCCACAGCTGCCACCTGACTTTACAAGCTGGTTCCTTGGATTCCAGCTCTCTCCCTTACTTCTCTGGATTTTGACTGTGCTCTTACCTTGCCCTTTGGATCGGCACATCTCTGTCTTTCTTTGGTTTCTACCCAAAGGAGCTGATTGCTTTCTTAGTCTGCCTCACTCCATTCCTTGGGTCTGTAATTCAGTCCAGCCTAGCCAAGCTCATTTTTGCAAGGCATTACCCAGTATTTCTTCAGCACCTCAGCCATGCATGAAGTTGAAGTATTTGGACAGAGTCCTGGGGCACCACTGATCCCTTCCCTGGAGGTGCCTGATGGCTGTGGTGGAGCCCCAGACTCAGTTGAGGAGGAATGGACTTACAGCCCCCCTGCTCACACACTGCATTCATTGCCCTGAACACATGTGAGACATGTTTTCTGAGAAAGCTCAAACCCCTTCTTTTTACCTTATGCACTGAATATTCACATATCCTTAAGTTAGTGCCCTGGATCTGCTCCTGCCTTCCTGCCTGTGGTAGGTCTGCTTTTACCATCATTGTCTGCTCCCCCGTGTGGCTGTTCCCCTCCATGTGGCTGCAATCCCACAGCGTTGTCCCTGCTGGAGGGAATCTTGTGTGCTAACAAGTGTGCATTTGCAGACTCTTCAGTCCCAGTAGGCTGAGCTGTCTGTACTGTGAGGAGGACTGAGGGAGATTTCAGTGTGTTAGGTAAACAGCACAGCCCTTGACTTCTGCATGATGTCTCTGCAGCAGTGCACTTTATACACAGATCTTTTTGGACTCTGCGTTAGAAATGCTTATTGATGCCAGCTGTATCAACAGCTGGGTTCCTCATCTGCAGTGTTTTGTATAGCCTGAAGTCTTTAGGTTTGCCTTCATGGACCACAGATCCTTAGCAGTGAGAATCCTTCAAATGTTGACTTGGCTAATTTGTCTGTCAATGGGGTCTGTGTTGCAATTTAATATGAAGCTGAGAATATAAAAGGGAGTGAATTGCATTATCCCATAGGGATGGCCTTGTAGCTGGTTCTGCAAGAAGGAGTTTTGCTGATCAGAACAACTGAACCTCACCAGGCCACCAAGCTCTGGGTGAAGCCAGGACAGTGCCCCACGCTCTCCTGAGAGGCAGGCTGTATACAAAGTTTAGAAAATCACTTTTTGGTTGGCTGCTCCCTTGTTACACATAAGCTGGGCTGGGAGAAATTATCAGGCTCTGAAGGAAACTCCTGGGTTTCTTGCATCTGAACACCAAACGCTCCTTTCTCTGCAGAAAATAAAGGTGGCCATGAGCACTGGCCAAGAACAATTTGCATCAGTGGGTGTTGCAGCTTTGGTTCAGCATTTTATCTCACTTACTCAGCCTCCAGCAGAGCTAGGCAGGGACTGCAAAAAAAGAACAGGAAAACAAATCTCCCCTCCAGCATCTGCTCATATCCAGAAGTAAATTCACTTTATGCCTCTCTGTTGCTGAAAGCTCAGAGTGAAAGAACAGTGGTGCTGCTGGCTTGGCCATCTGTCTGGGGCTGGGAACTGAGGGTGCTCCCCAGTGCTCCCACAGGTTTCTTTCTCTGCCTCAAATTAAACAAATAAACTATTTTTTGTCTCAGCTTTTAACCTGTAAAATGGGGATAACACTTCTCTGTCCCCCAGCGATGCTTTCCCACAGCCAGCATGCGAGCTGGTTTCCTAGTACCCCCAAATAAATGCTGCTAAATGTGCCCAGCCATCCTTGTATGAAGAGAGGCACTTCTGCCAAGGTCACCTCACTCAGTGTCTGCTGAGACAAGTGCTAGGATGTGGCTCTGTTGTTCACAAACTACTTTTCCATGCAGTCCACAGACCTGCTGAAACTGAAGCAATCAAGATGTCCAGCAAAAGCATGACAAGTAATTTACCACCCTGGCTACTTGCATGTTGAAAAAAAAACAAGGCTCAATTCTTGGCATTCACTTTAAGTCTTCTTGAACTATAACTAATTTTTCTGGCCTTTCTTTCTGTATTATTTTCTTCTGCTTTTCCTGATATCATGTATATTATTATGTAAAATAAATAAGTGCATGAAATGGAGTAAAGAAATAATGGAAAAGGGTTTGTTGCAGGAGTTTCCCCTTGAAGCCTCCATCTCCTCCTACAGATTCCACATAAAAGCCTCTTGAGGAAGATAATAGAATAACAAGCCAGGCTACTGAAGTGGGGAACAATCAGGAATCAAGTAAGATGGAAAGTGGAAAAAATAGTAATAATAAAAACAAGAATGAAAATGATATTTCAACAGTATTGGTGCTGAACAGATCACAGTTTTTAAGCCAGAAGCATGGTTTGCAATTGATAATAAAAATAATTATCTTCAAGACTCTTCCTTATTCTTCCACCCTTTGCTCCCACCTACAGAAACTCACAGGATCCTTTGACACAAAAGCAAATTTTATCATGTTATTTTTATTCTCATCAATTTAGAACAGCGGTTTCAAGGCCTGGGGTGTGGATTTCATGAATGGGTGGTTAGTTTGGCTGAGGACAAGGCTCTACAGGGATCCTTCTTTCCCTCCATTCTCTTCACAAAGGCTTGTTGAAAAAAACCTGTATTTTGAAATATGACCCTTTGGCTCATGCAATGCAGCATGGTAATTCCCAGGCCTCCACCTCTTTTTCTCTGATACCAGGGAAGAGGATGGGTTTGGTCCAGCTTTGTTCCTGACTAGAAGAAGAGAAGTGCTTTTTTTTATAAGGATTATTCATTTCAAGTAGATCAGCCTGTTTAATCCTCCCCTTTGTATCTGCCACAAGTGCTAGCCACCAGGGCCAACTGAGAAACACATTTCACAGGGACTGGCTATCAGCACCTCTCTCGTGAGGTGCTGGGGGCCTTGCACCAAGCCAGGATTGGTCATGGCAGATGTGAAGGGTCAAGGCTCTCAAACACAGTGCAGGAGTAGTTTGAGGGAAAAGCTTTAAAGGAGGGCTTTCAGAAGTAGCATAGTCCTCTCTTCTCTGCTGTTGGAATGTGTGTCCAAAGCAGGAAGGCTGAGGTCTAAATCTTTGGATGAATCATTGTTTGGGCTTAAAATCAGTGAATTTGGGGGACGGGCAATAGGTGGCGTGGCTTGGTTATATTATTGCTGTGTTTTGGTCCAAGAAGTGAGCCAATAATCCATCTCTTGGAAACTGTTTCGTTTGGAGATTTTGACAATGGTGTTTCTTTGACAAGTGGTTTTATTTCTTTGCAAAGCGTGGTTGAAAACATGGTTCCCAGAAGGTGGCCAGCACTGAGCAGCTTCCTCACTTAAAGCTCCCCAAAATGCCTTTTCCAGAAAGTCCATTGCCCAAAGAACACTCGCTCTTTCACACCCCACATGGCATCCACTCACTTTTTGGTGTTCTCCCCAACAGGGCCCACTGCCAAGTCTCTCAGCAAGGCCAGCTCAATCGGTCTCCCAAGAAATGGCTCAGTCAGCTGTGACTTGTACCTTTAGTCAGTGTCTTCTACAGTTTCAGGTCTCTTGCTCCTCCTGATTGCTCATAACTATGCTAGAATTTTAAGCAAGATCTCTGGTGACACATCTACTGGCATTCACCTTTGAACACGACATGAAATGACTCAGCTAAGTGTTGCAGCAGAGAGCCAACACGCTGATTTGAAAAAAATAAATTATGAATAGGTTGGTTTTCTTAAAATATCTGATCTGCTTTTGTGGTTATCCTTAATGCATCACTGCACTAGCGAACAACAGCATTACTGACGTGTGAGCAGGAGTCTGTGTCTTGCACGTAGCCTTTGGAGTTTGGGGGATCGATTCCCTACCTGGGAGGAAAATGCCTCGTTATAAAGGCCAAGCTCTGAGTGGGATGGGGAGGGGAGGGAGAGGTGGGTGGAAGGGGGAGTTATACACTTCCTTCCTCCTGACTTAATTCTGCAGAGCATGTCCAGGGAGTGGAGCTTGGATTTCACAGCTCAGCGGCAAACACTGCGTCAGTCTGGCAGCGTTTCTGCTCCTGCTGCACTCAGGTGGAGCTCACGATGCACGCTGCTCTTTGGGGCTGCTGATTTTTGAATTCCTCTACCTCAAGTGCTCCCCAGACACCCTTTTCTGTAACTCATGTTCTTTGTGCAAAACCTCCAGCCCCATGCAACTGAGGCAATGTACCTAAGCATGGAACACAGCACAGGACTCATTCTCTTGGCTGCCTTAGTGGGTTAAACATGGTAAGACCTAGAGGGAGAGATCTATGTGACCCAGGCATGGGGCTACTTACCTATCCAGACTTCTCAGGGCTCCCTTCCACTGCAAAAACTGAAAAAAAGAACAGCAAAATTTGATTAATGCATTTGATTTTCTCATTCAGCTGAGCTCACAATCAGCACAGGCTGCCAGTTCCTTGTTACAGAAAAATACCCAACTGGCTCGGCCCTGTTTACACCATCATCGGTAGTTTGGCACAGCCAGAGGATGGCCATGTCACCCTCAAAACAAATTTTTTTTTGGCATGACCCTTGGATGCTTTTGCTTGGTATTTTGCCTTTAAAACANACAGAAAAATACCCAACTGGCTCGGCCCTGTTTACACCATCATGGGTAGTTGGGCACAGCCAGAGGATGGCCATGTCACCCTCAAAACAAATTTTTTTTGGCATGACCCTTGGATGCTTTTGCTTGGTATTTTGCCTTTAAAACAGAGAGAGGATTAAAAAAAAAAAAGTACTTTTCCCTGGGGCGCCATCAGATGCTAATAAAATCTTTAATTAATTCAGATTCGGATGGGCTCACATTTCTCGCGCTAGCTCACAACTTCAATCAAGTTTTTTTCTTTTTGTGACGCTGCTTTCATGCCACTTTTCACTGCATTTCTGATTTATCTGGAATTGTGCTATACGGGCATATTGGCAGGAAAGGCTGGGATAAAAGAGGACTAGGATGAGAGAAATCATTAGCACAGGATGTATTTTCTGGGGTTTTTTGGAAGAAACCTTTTTCAGAAGAAAACCCAAAAGGTCCTATTGCTGTTATGAATCCCTCAGGAACTCTTTAATACAGACAATTTGCCTGATTGGACTGCACTGGTCTTAAGCATTAGAGAGAGACAAATCACTCTGAAGAAACATTAAATCAAATAAGATAGAGAGAAATCTTGATAATGTGAAATGAATTCTGTAGAATTAAAACATCTGCTGAATGTTCACTTCATAATAAAGCAATAATCTCTCTGAAATGGAGCCTGTCTCATTACCAGTTTAACGACTGGTGTGGATGATCCGATCTAATGCTGGTTAACTGAAAAGAAGTGATACATATTCTTTACTGGCCCCAGTAAGAAAGAAAAGCCTCTCTCTGCAGTGCTGTCAGTTCTTCCAGAGTCAGTCTCCCCATTCACTTGTCATCGTGTGGATAAAAGATGTATTGTACAGAGTATAGAAATTGTTCCAAGACGGTCAGAGGGAAGCATTTCAGACACCTTGCTCCAAAGACAAGTAGAGTTTCCCTGGGAGCTAATAGTCTTAAGATGGAAGCAGGGAATAGATGTATTCCAGCCCAGGGAGAGGCTGCACAACCAAAGACCACGTTCCCAGTGCTCCCAGCCCCAGCTCTGCTGGCCAGAGGCTCCCTGGGTGCTAGTGAGCAGAACAGGCTGCTGGCCAGGGTGGACACTGCATGCAAGGTGGAGGAGGGCACTTCGGAAGGGCTGATTTCATTTATAGACTTTCACGTCACCTCCTGCCTCAGCACCTTGCTGGAACAATCTTGGAGGATAACCTGACCTGACCTGGAGTCTCTTCTACTCTTAAATGGTTGATCAATAAGCCCAGGAAGGAAGAAAAAAACATGTGGTTGAATTTCCTTAAAATATACATGTAGCCATGCCCGGCAGCCAGGGATTGAATTCAGTGCTCAGGAGACTGAGCAGCGTTTCCTGTTGCTTCCCTCCCACGGCGCTGCCTCTGCCCCCTGCCCCTGAGCTGCCCTGCCTCTGGGATGTTGCACTTCTGCAGGGAATTGCAGTCTGTCTTCCAGGCTCTTGACACAACTTCTGCATGGAACAGAGGGATTGGATTGCAGGAGAATTACCATTCTCCCCTGATGCTTTTGGGATTATGCCTCTGAATGCACCTTCACCTGATTTGCTGTGGATGACCACGAGGTGATCTACCCTGCTTGTGTCTTGCAATCCTGCTGCAGATCACAGAGCATTGCCTGCTGCATAAACAGAGTGCCATGGCCTGGGGCAATATTATAATTGAATAGATATAACAGATTATTATCCGTTTGATGTGCAGCACAGAGCTGCAGCACTCCCTATACTATTCCAGCAGAGCGAGGCCAGGGACTCTTTTCTAAAGCATCCAAAAAACCAGGAAATGTAAGCAAAAGGCTCTCAAAATAGTAATAATAACACAACATATCTCTAGGGCTGACAAGTGTGTTGAGTGCTGCAGTTTCACCCATAATCTGTCATAAAGTCAGACAGTTCTATCAATGGGGAAATAAACAGTCGGGATAATAAAAGGTGAGTGCTGAATAGCAACCCTTCAGCTCCCTCCAGGCTTTATTAGGATAATTGATTTTGGAACATTAATAAGGATATTGATTAGCTTTAAGGAATTGAAACTCAGGGTGAGGGAGGGAGCTGGGAAGGAGGGAGCTGCTGCTCTTGGCTAGAGACTCGTGGTGGATCAGGAGCCCTGGTATGAAGAGTTGATCAGCTGTGCCGAGGGATTAACTTTTATCTTTGACATGAATTAGGACCGTGATTTCTGTGAGTGTGCCATCCACATCATGAGGACCAGAGAAATTACAGAGCAAGAGTGCTTCCAATGCCATGAGGCTTATTAGTGGGACCCTCACAGGCAGTTTCCATTTCATGATTCAGCACTTCGGCAGAGCGATGGTTCAGCTACAACGGGGCTGGGGGGAAGGAAAGTCAAGAGGGAGGTCTGTGTGGAGGAGGCTTCCATGCAGCAAGGAACTGATTAGATCAGGAGTGTAATCAGCTCCCTGAACCTGCAAAGTGAGGTTTCACTGATCAGTGAATTTCCAGGCTGAAAGAGAACTCTCATAAATATGGAATTTCACTTTCTTTCTTTTCAAGATCAAGTGGTTCGTGTGATTATTTTTTTCCTTGCAAATTTAAAGCCCTGACTTTCTGATACATTATAGAAGAAGATTGTTTCCAGCCACTGAGTGAACAAAGTCATGGGCATCGTGTTCACTCTCCCAGTAAAATAATAGCCTTGAGTAATGCTACAGCATGTGGCAAAATCAGAGCAAGCTTGCATTTTACATACTGTTGTGACTTAACAGAAGTGTCAGGTGGCGTCTCAGGTTCTTGTTTTGATTGATTTAAAGATGAACCTGGACCTGAACATGGCTGCTGGCCAGGTTACCTGTATCATATCTTGAACTTGCCAGTTGTTACATTAAATACCCTACAAAAGCATATGCACATGTTTAAAGCAGTTTCATATCACTGGAGACAATGTGGAATGAAATAAATTCAGAGGTAGAAGCTGCCAGGGCCAGCTTTGTATTTCAAAACCTTCTAAACCTGTGCGTACACCAGAATTTGAACATCTTCTTTGATGGGTCTCCTGAGACAGTAAGATACTAATTTTTGAGTGTGAACCTTTCAGTAGTTTCTTATTGATGCACAGGTAATTTACAAGGTCCCACTGGAGCAACCAATGACCCTAACAGAATCCTACCAGAGAAAAAAAGATCTCCTATTAACCTCAGGTATATCTGGACCCAAGAGCTTTTTAGGAAACGTCTAACAAATTATGAAATGCAAAGACAGCAAACAGCTGCAGCCAAAGGTGCCTGTTTCTGAATTAAAATACTGTGTTTTTACCTTTTAGCCAATCTTCACGCCACCCAGGATGAACAGACCAAAGTTAATGGGAGTTACGCTCCAACTTCAGTCTTTTGGGGAGTTATTTCAGGACTTTCAGCATTTCCTCCCAGAGCTCCACCTTCAATACCCAGCACAGCTGTGGGTGACCCTTGTGCTCTCTGACCATTCACAAGGAGGGAGATCTGAGGGTTTTTCTTGCTCCAGCATTCCCTTTATGCCCCAGGGATGAGGGAGATGCTTTTGTTCTGCTGCTGCATGTGGGCACGGAGAGCATCACTGGGGCAGGAGAGGCTCGTGGCTCGTGGCTTGGCTGCTTTGTCTCTGCTTCTGAACGGCAGTCACGTCCAGGCAGCACGCACAAAGAGTAACTGATGTCCACATTTCTTTTCTTCCCTCAGCTTGTCTTGTATCTTGGTCCCTAAAAGTAGATAGAGAGTAGAATATTTGGAAGAATGAGGCCATGGATAAAGATTATAATAGACAGGTAATTATAATAAAGAAAGAATTATTAGATAACTGGATAGATAACCGGATGGATAGATGTGGATAGAGATCTGATAGGGTTTTTTCTCTTTTGCAAAAGCCCTAAAATAAAGGAACTCTTGCACATACATAAATCATCTAGCTCTGGGATAGGAGCAAAGACAAGTTCCCATAGCAACAAGATCTATGCTGTAAAGCTGCGCTGCCCTTTGTTATGTATCATTGTGATATTTCTTTCAGACATGTCATTGGCAATTACCCACAGAAGGAGAGCTCAAATTGTGCAGAAGCCCAGCAGATCCACCTTACATTATTTTTCTGTAATTAATGAGATTATTGAATTTCCACACTAATAAAGCATGGCAAGGACTCTGAAAACAACTCCTCTCTGAGCCAATTTCAGGTGATTCCTCGGTGCAGCACCTCCACCCTGCACACACACACCTCTGCACAGACCTTGGTGCGGAAGAAAAAGGAGAGCGGGAGCCTTCTGTAGAGCTCTCCTGCGCTGCTATGAGTCAGCCGGAGCAGCATTGATGTTTCTGTGTTGCCAGGAGGTGAAACCCTGTGTAAATGTTCCTAAAAGCAGTTTTCAAGCTATTCATCTTTGATAACATTGTTTCTTTATGAATGCTTGAGCTTCACTTAGCTGCCTATGCATCACTTTCTGACAGGTCTCCATCTATCCTGCTGCTGCCTGCATGCAGAAAGCTTCCCTTCACACAAAGAAGAGGCGCTTGCTTGAGTCGATCCCTTCGGAAGCTTATTTTCCTGAAGTTTCCTTTCCAGAGGGCCCTATCCTGCCCTGGATGTCAGCAGACATCCCCTCATGCAGTGGGGCAGGGAAGGAGCAGGACGTGACAGCACTGCCTGGCTGTGCTGCGCTGGGAGAGCCAGCTCAGGTCCTGCACAAATCAGGATGTCATCTGTGCATCGAGCCGCAATGATTCTGTACATGCTGTTCAGCTCTTGAGGGACAGGGCTTCCCCGTCATCTCTCCACCTCTCCCGGCCTTTCGCTGCTCTTATTTTTTTGCCTTTAATTATTTTTTAATATCTGAGGAGAAAGAAATATGTGGCAGGAGACAATTTTAGAGTAAGTACCCAGGAGGGGACTCTCAGGGAAAAAAAACCACAGTGGGGTCTGGTTCCTTTGTAATTGAGTGCACGGAGAAGGATGACCTTTGCCTTGTCGTGCCTCCCCTGGAAAGAGGGGTCAGCATTCCCATGGGGCCAGCAGACCAACCCTGCATCCACTTGTAAACACTTTAAGATCTTCTAATGCTACATTGATAGATAGTGAGATGAAACGCAGAGGACCTGTGCCAGCATATTGGAGAGTATTGAAGAGTCATTACCTCATTTTGCAGCTGGTTTTTCTGCAGTAATGCCGTTGTGGGTCTTTTAGAGATGCTTCCTGCTATTCATCTCCTTCAAAGGTTTCCAACGTGCATCTGCCTTCTCGGCTCCTGGAAGCATTTTGAAATTCTCCCACGACGTGTGCTTTTTGGAGGCAGAATGTTGCTAGGATCACCGAAAAGTCTTTTCTCTGCCTGTTCCCTTCCTTGCCGTAATAATAATTTATTGGGAAGGTGCTTGCCAGGCCCTCAATCTCATGTGGGAGATACAGGGAGACGAGGCCCCGAGGACTTGACATTCTCCATAGACGGCAGCAGTTCAGGCAGAAAGTGCAATGGACAGCTGGGGGATGATCTGTCTTGGAGCACAACAACTTATCTTCCCACAGTGAGCCTGCCGTGGCAGTTCCCCACTGCTCCCCCTCCAGATGAGTTACTGTGCTGGGCTCTCAGAGAACAGTTTCACAAAGAAATATTTTGCCTGTTTGCCTGTGGAGCGCTCCCTTCCCCTGAATGTGCTCCACATCATCCTCACAGAGCACTGTGGGGCTGAGCAACACAGCCAGCACATCCCAATCCTGCTCCTCATTCCAGCACTGCCCTTTTGGGCAAACATTTTTCTCTTCCTGCCTTTGAAGCTCTTCTTGTAGAGAAAACCCTGATTTTTTTTGTAAGTGCTCTGAGTTCTAGCAGAGGAAAGCCCTGAAATGGGATTTACACCCACCTTTTATTTCACTAGCCTAATTTCTCTCCTGCTTCTGTTCAGGTTTCTTTCTATTCCTTTCTCTCTACCTACTCACCTACCCACCTATTGAGACTGTCTAATCTCTCCATGGCAATTCTCTCCATGTTTCCAAGACCAAAGTGGTTATGTTCTCACGTTCAAATGTGTTCTCTGTTCAAACTCAATTGCAAGCCTGTCATTATTCCTCACAAGTTTTCCAGCTACCTGCACTCCTGATAATGATCAGATAAATATCTATGCCCAACATCTCACCATTCCTCTTGATGCAGTTTGCCAACTAATTGAAGAGCATCCTGTTTCCATGTGAATATATATTGAAAAGCTCAGCAAGTAACATAGCCAGGAGCAAAATGCTGTATCTATAGTTTGGTTAAGCCTGCTTGTCCTGATTTATTGGCAAGTATCAGGATCAGAAGAACCAATGCTACTTTCTTTAAAGCTGAAAGGAAGTGTCAAATTGTGCTGCTTAAGAGCTGCATAATGTTGAATTTCTGCTGATATGACACAATGTCCTGGAAAATTGCGTAAAACATCTTAGAAACACAGAGTACAGCTTCCATTCAGAGGGAACACCATCATGATGAATTGGCAAGTCATATCCTTAAGTTCACTGAAAGCAGATCTTCTTAAGGCTTCTCTCTAATTTCTAAGATTAATTGTTATCTTGCCCCATGCACATGCCTTTGTCAAACATGAGAACAAACAGCCCTGCTTGCAGACCCTCAGGAAACGCTGCCTGACCGAGGAAAACATTTCCTTGAGCATCTCACTGCAATTCTAGGCTTAAGACACTTGTGTTAGGAGGAAACTGTGTACAGCAAGAAGAGTTTAGAGCTTAACTATAGATTCAAGGAAGGTTAAGTATCAAACACATCCCAAAGAGAAAAAATGGGAGCACTAGCTTCCCCAGCCTACAATGAAATCTACTTCACAAACCCTTCTCTCAGGAAGAGAGGGATGTAGTCAACGCTAAGGATCACCTAAATTCTGTTACTTCAGAAATAGTTTTTGTGTTCGTTATGTTCCTTGCATTTGAGGCCTGGGAGGGGAGCACGATCTGCTGGGCTTGGAGATGGCAGCAGCCTTGTGGGCTGTGGCATAGCCCCCTGCCCTCCTCCACCTCTGCCCCGGCAAGGGAAGGGATGCTGCTGCAGCTCACTATTGCTCCTGCCTTCATGTTCAGCCTAAGGGATCTGGTGTCAGCCTTGGGAATGCTCTGCACACACAGCAGCAGCATGCTCAGACTGCCCAAACTGCTCCTCCTCTTTAGCACAGAAATCCTCAGAGCCCAGCAGAACGTCTACATTAGTTGATGGCTTTCCATTACATTCCAATTTTTAAAAAACAATGAAACTAGAATCAGAGAACCAGATAACCATAAAATGGTTTGGTTTGGAAGATACCTTAAAAACCATCTCACTCCAATCCCCCTGCCATGGGCAAGGACACCTTCCACCAGACCAGGCTGCTCAGAGCCCTGTCCAACCTGGCCTTGGAGTTCCTAAAGGGCTCATTGCCAGGCTGAGTTGACATGATAGGAAAAATCATTCTATCCAGAAATTGGTTTTTATCTCCCTTCCCTGAAAAAATCCATTCTATTAGCCACTGATGGGACTGAATGCTGTGTTAGGAGGACCTCGGGTCTGACAGACTTTATGTTAAACAAAACATAAACTGAAATTAAAATAAGCCCTTTAACGTGAGAGTCATTTGCTCTTGAGAGCAGACTGGAGGGGAGCTCAGACCCAGCAGCTACCTCCTTCTGCCTTGCTCCACACTGAGACCATCACTGGACAAATGATGGAAATTGTGCTTTGCCCAGCATCATCTTTTAGCTTTCTTTCCAGTCTGGCTTAAAACCAAGCATAGAAAACTACACCACTCTGCAAAAGAAAACATTCTCCAGGGATTCCTTTAGGATTAATTTAAACTTTCTAGATCAGCAGCATTTGTTTTGAAATTCATTGTTATTTTATGGACAACCTATTAGGTAATCTCAATTAGGAAAATTGATCTAATTGAAAATTCATTTGGAGAAGAAAAATAAAAATCTGTTCTTCCCAGTGCTAGCACTCATCACTTCCTCTTTTCTTTACTTCAAAACCAAAAACCTATTTTCAATATTAGCATCATCCCTTCCTGTTTTCTTTGCTCCCCAACTAAATTTGGGCAAAAATTGGCATAATTCAGGACTGCATTTCAGTCTTGACATCATTTCAGTCTTGACAAATCTGCATTCTCAGTTTTAAGTGGTTTTGTCAAAGTTCTTCCAAACTGTTCCACCTTCAATTTACCTCTAGCCTTTACTGTTTTACCTCCTCCCTTGGCTCCTGCAAACTATTACTTCAAAAAGAAAACACAAACAGATGACAATTTTCTATGAATGTTTCTGTTCAGACCCTCTATTAACCTTTCCCTTTGTACATAAAAACACCAATAAAATATAATTTCCCCCTGGGATCCAGCAGAGATTTGTTCCTTTTTGACCTAATACACAGGTTTTAGCCCAAATGTGTTTCACTTACTGTTTACCTTTGTTTTCTTTTCCCTCTTCTCATCAGGCTGGCCAGAAAACCCCTGAAAATTCGTCCAAATTATAAACACTTTTTGGCACATTTTGCCAATTGCCTTGTTAGTGTGTTTAGGCTGTTGTGTGAGGAGAAGGGAGCGAGAGCCTGTGAAAGAAAGAATGCAATGAAATATTAGGCTGATAAGTGATAATGTTCCCTCTAGGTACTGCAAGTGTAGAGATATTCTGACACACGGTGCTTCCTGCTCCTTGTTAATAAACTTGGCTTCCTGCTGAGCCTGGCTGAGTGTCTCTGACACAGCCTCCCCTCAGCCAGGAGCTTAATGGGGCTGTTTTCATGGGTAATCAGGCAGGCTGAGGCCGTGGACTCTGAAGGCAGGTGGGCTCCCGGCTGGCCAAGCAGGATTTTAAGTGGGAAGGGGACAGAAGCTGTGCTAATGCAGCGGCAGGGATGGACATGGCTGGGCAGGGGTCCCACAGGCTGGTGTGTGTTTGTTTCAGCGGGGATGGGATGGATAAATCACCCTGCAACCAGAAATCAGCATTTGGGAAAAAGTGAGAAACCAAACGTACAGAGCTCAGCCCTCCCCCCTGTGCTGGTCCCAGCGGCCCCCCGCCCAAAAGGTCAGTCCAGCCCTCCTGGGCCAGGGTTGGGCATGCACTAAAGAGACCTTATTCCAAAACCTGCCATGTGATGGTGTTTACATAGTTTACAAGTATTTCAGGAAAAATCTTTCTGGATGTGACATCCAAAACCAACTCCGACCCTGAAAGCCAAGAAGCACTAACATTTGTTTATTTTTACTGCCTGATACAACACTGAACAATGAAGTGAGCAAAGTTCTGCTGCTGAGTGCAAGGGCTCCCTAATCTCTGGGTTCGAAAATTTTGCCATATCGTGAAGATGCAGTTCAAACATTGTTACAAGCAATCTGCCCTGGTTTTGTGTTAATGAAGAAATTCAAGATGTGCCACCAAGTGTGGCATCATTCAACGTTACTGTCCTTATCACATCAGTCTTCTCTTCGTGATGACATTGGAACAACACAAAACTTCCCAAACTTTTTGTGTTGCTTTGCAACCCAGAGTACAGGAGAGTACTGAGAGCACAGAGAATCTGTTCTTGGATGTGCATTAGAAAATATGCATTGAATTGCAGATGTTTTTCAACAAGGAACCCACAAATTGCATGTTTCTTCATTTAGTCTTCTTGTAGTTTATCTCTTGCAGCTGGCTATCCATGGCCTGTTGTTTCTGCTCTCCAGTGGCCCGGTTAAATAAAGGTGTATTGGGAGAGCAGCCAACTCAGTCCTGCTCTGTATCCCACCTAAACCTGATTGTGAAATGAACGTAGGAGTTGGGCTAGAATACATGAAGCTTTGGGGCAGATTTGCAAGTAACATCCAGATATTTGCAAACAGCAAATAATCTGATCCTGAGAATTGAAATAAGCCACCTCATACCTTTCTTTTTCAAACAGAATCATGCTCCATAGTACAGGAGCAGGAGACTATTAATCTGATGTTAGATTTTTTTTCCTAACCCAACTGGCTATAATCTTTTGCATCCCACAGGCTTTTTTCTCCCCTCTTCTCCTTCTCTTTCCTGATACAGCATGGGTCAGAACAGCTTTCTAAAATCTAAAATGCTTTTTAGCTGTAATTCTTTTCATACAATTTCATATTTTAGAGATTAAGCCAGCATGTCCAATATGATTTCATCCCCAAGTCTGATTGCCACATTTCTATTCCCAGCATGTTGAGAGACAGGCCTCATGGTAACTGTGAGCTTTTTATTCTGGACACCTTGTCTTTGATCTTCACAGCAGAGAGCATGAAGAGCTGCTCAGATAAATTCATGGAAAAACTGCTGAGCAGGACAGGGTATGAGGGGAAATGTGAGTCGTGGTGGTGCCAGCCCTGCTGTGGGACCACCAGCTTTCTCCTGCTTGGCAGTGACTGAGAGAAGGAACTGGACAATTTCAAGGCCAGGCAAGCCCCCCACAGTGTCCCTGTTACCTAGAGAATCCTTGATTTTCCACAGTTTGGAGTCTTGGAGGTAGAAAGAGGACAGGTTTTGAAGCCACTGCTTCCAGCAGAAAACTGCAATGGTGAGAATCATCTTTTTGGCTCCTTCACAGTCTCTGTTCCCACCCTTCCCCTCCTGGCTGTGCAAGATCTCTGTAGGATCACAACCTTTCAAAAATAGCCCTGAAAGAAGACAATATTCAAGTATTTTGAATACCAGCCTTCAGACAGCAGTCAGCTTTCTGCCTGACCCTGGGGAAAGGGATAAATCTGTGGCTATGTGCCCAATCCATGCAATGGCTTGGTATTTCCTCACCTCCCTTCAGGGCCATTGTAGTGACAGTGTCTATTAATGACCATTGAGCTCCCAGATTCCATGGTAAGGGAAAGCCTGACCACTACAAGGCAGAGATAAGGGAGTAAAGTGAATACTGACAGTTTTATTTCAGTTCAAACATACCATGTTAAACAGAAGGATGGCTGGAGGCACATGGGCAACACAGTCAAGAATATAAGTTTCAAGTAGAGTGTTTATATGGGTGAGGTGAGACTTCTGATGAAATCATACATCTGGTACTGTCCTTCCACAGTATCAGCACAGGGTTAAGGAGGCAGTGGCCTCTTAGATGACATAGCATTTGAGAGTAGGAGCTGTGCACAGGGAGCACTTTATGCCCTGAAGTGATGACATTTTTTTACATGAATCTTTTAGAGGACTACCAAAAAAAAAGAGCAAAGTCCTTTAGGGCATCAGCAGTTTCCCTTCACGCAAGTCTTCATTCACAACTTCTATAAGGGTAAGTTTGACCTTGACAGAGAGAGTTTTTCTAGGCAAAGCTTGGAAGATTACAGAGAGGTCTATTACAGTTGCATGAGCTTGATTCTGAGTAAACAAACCACATGGATTTACATCCTTTGTTCTGCTTAACCACAGCTGAGGACCCTTCAGTGGTGATGTTGGATCACTTCAAGTATTTGGTATCATCTTAATCTCTCCTGCCTCCCCTTGCGCTATGTCTTTGTCGATATTCAGTCCTAAGAGCAGACAGCACAACTGTAAACACTTTTATTGCACCCTTGAATCTCACATTTTCCCTTCTCATATCTCCTTTTACTGCATGGCACCTGTGTTTTGTTTTCATTTCCTCACCAATAAAGCCTTAATTTCATTCAAGGGAGGGGAGCTCATGACACTGAGCTCCAAGTTTTCTGGCAGAAGCCACAGAGGGAACAGAGGCAGCCTGGGTGGGTGCAATGCCTTCACCCCATGCAGGCAGAGGAAGAATCCATATGAAGTTTTATCTGCTGATGTCTACAGTGTGTTTTCCACCCTTAGAAAGGTTGTCATCAGTTTTGGGTGGCTTTTATGGAGTGACCCTTTAGTTCTGGGGTGTTGAGCTGCAGTTTATGTATCTTGGGGTGGGGACGAAGAGTCCAAAGACCTCTGCTTGAAAAGTAGTCAGGATCTCCAAAGTAAGAATGGCTGAAAAATCACTGTCTAATTAAATTCCAAATTATGGTCTTGGCACTGGAAAGAAATCCTTGGTCATGCCAGTCCCCATCATAAAGCAATTGAATCTCTAAAATAGTGTTATTGGTTAACAATCTGAAGCACTGTAACTAGTCTGAAAAAATGCTGATTTTCCATGTGGAAACTGTGGGCTTTTATTTTCAGTTGTACTTCTCTCTTGGTTAGCAAAGAAAGGAGCAGCACTTCAGACTGACAGCTTCTGTGAAGAGAAAGTCCTGGAGAGTTTGAGGTACTAAAGAAAGGCAAGGAAAAATAGCCATAACCTAAATTCCAGGCAAGGAAGGTTTCCACAGAAGTGGAAAAGTTGCAATGAAAAGTCCCTTTGCTCACTTTGCAGGGAAGCAGCCTGGCGTAGAGGACAAAAGGTGCTCTCACACAAAACCCCGACCGATACCTGATGGTTCAGATGATGTCAAGGGCTTTGCCTCCTCTGCTGCAGCAGCTCCAACCCTGAGGGCTGTGCTGGGCTCAGGGGTGTGGGATCCATGGTGTACACATCCTCCAGGCTGTCCCAAGGACTCATGGCTGGGGATGCTGCTCGCTGTTCTCACAGTTTCCTTCAACGCCCTCTCAAGGCACATGGAAGTTTTCATCCCCATGTTCTCACATACTCTCAGTGCCACACTAGAACGTGTGACAATTGGAATTACTCTGGGGATTTATTGAGCTTAAGAGGACATACAGTAAGAAGATTAAGGTATATATGCATCCTGTAGAGAAGGACCTGGAGATGCATAAATGGGGAATACAGTGACTCCAGGTGAGGAGAGCTGCCAAAATAACTTCCCAGGCTCCAGCTGGGAACCAAATCCAAACAGGATGTGACACTGAGGGGCTGTGCCAGTACTGCAAAAGTGCACGAGAGATTTCTACCACCCTGCTGCAAACTCACACCTTGATCAGCCCTGACTTTTAATGAGCCAGGCCAGCAACACATATAACCTATTTTGTCTTAAACATTCCTCCAGTGCCTTTTAAATGATGGTATTTACTGGGCTCCTGCGCTCCAAACATGCAAACATGGGCCACTTAATTAACTGCATGTCCTCCCAACACCTCGTACTAATGTGATGGCATCGGGCTATGTTTCGGTATTTTTAAAGGCTGCAGGCTATCACCGAGGGCAAGTGACACTGATTGCCAGCAATACACTCCACCACATTTGAGCAGCTTTCCAGTAGTTTTTCCAGTTTCCTAGCAACAAGGCCAGACCTAAAAGTCTTTCTTAACAAGCTGTTTGTCCAGAATATGCACTTATCTCTGCACTGCAAACAGCGAATGATCTCCCAGGCCAGCTGATTATTAATAGAGGGAAATGCGATGGAAAAGCGTATTTCAGGATGGACTACCCCTGCAAATTAGTTAGGTAATCAAACATTTGTCAGTGAGGAGAGGGACATGTGGATTAGAGAGGGACACAGATGCCCTAATTTGAAAGCTTGGTGTTTCTCTGTTCTGCTGGGCTTTTTTAACAAGATTCAGGGTTGTTTCTGTGGAGTTTTCTCACGGTCTCAGGTGAGATGCTGTGTCCTCTGACTCCCCTGGAGTTTGGGGCATAGCACAAGAACACAGCAAGTGAGGAACTTGTGCATTATTAAACACATACATGTAAGAGTGAGGAAGCAGCCTTGGGATTTAAAGTGCATCCAAGCATTAACTGTTTTATTTCTCTATTTACTTTTTCAGAGCTGACTTACACACCTAATTAGCTTCTTTTCCTCCTCCTCCTCCTTTTTTTTCAGAATCCCAACTGCCATATTTTTTTTCCTGGCAAATGGATGAGTTGAAAGACAGCCCTCCTCCACACAGATACATTTTTTTCACTACATCCACCTAACCACGATACACTCTGGATGATATATGTAGTTCTGCCCCTCAAGCAATCATTTCCTTTTATGGCTCTGAAGGGACAAAACCAGGTGACAGGCTGAGAAAGTTAAATGCTGAAAGTTTCCAAGACATATTCTTGAGAAGTTGTGCCAACAATCAGAAACATAGAGAAGTAGAAAAGAGAGGGCTAGAGAGTGACACTTGACCATCTGCTGGTATTGGGAAAGAATTAACTCTGAGTAGATATAATAGGAACCTTTTGAGATGCTCTGAGAGGGCACAAGTGGCAGCAGCATGCCAGAATAAACAGAGGTGCACACTGGCTGAGGAGTGGGACATCCTTCTGGCTGGCAGCCCAAACCCTGAATTCTTTGTACTCCACTCCCCCACTGCTGCAGTGTGTAGTGCTGGAAGTCAGAAAGGATTAAAGCCATTAGGATTCACCCATATAAGAAGATATAATGCCTGGACAGCAGACAGAGATGTATTAGAAAGAGTTGGCTTACGCTACTTTTGCACTGCCTAGCACCAGAATAACTCTTTTCACTTTAATGCACTTACTGCCATTGATTTATTCAGGTGTGAGAGGAGTTGAGCCTTCCAAGCTCAAGTTGACTGTATGGTTCTGCCAGGAAAAGTGGTAAAACCCCTCATATCTACAGGAATATATATATTTATGTGTATCTGTCAATGTGCATTTAATTTTTTTATTTAAAGATATTCATATTGTCCTTCTTGGGTTCCCTCTTAGAAAGGAGTAGCACTTTGAGGTGGTCTCTGTTGACTGAAGGAGTGTGATTGTGTCAAGATTAGGTACAGACAGATTAACTTTTAGATGAATCACGTAGAACAAGGCAAAGTCCTCCTGTGGTTGAATGCTTAAGTTTTGTTACCTGAAAAACTTACCCAGCTGCCTAGCAGTGGGAAAACAGCCAACAGATAAGAACAGGAGTATTCTAAGTGAAGGTGATACAATGCAGAGCCCTTTGTTACTGACTAAAGCAAGCAGAAGATAATTCCCCCACTTTCTGGGTTTTCCACTGGTTTTCTGTAACTCTAGGTGTTTACTCTGCAGGTGCTCATTTCTTTCCCCTGACAGTAAAGGCAGCCAGGCTGAGGAGGCATTTCTAGGCTGCTTGAATACAATTTGGGGGATTATGACTTGTAAAATTAAAACAAGAGGCAGAAAAGCACTTAATGAGATTTAATCAGAACAAGCAAGGAGGAGAAAGACAAAATATCCCTTACCTCATGTGTGAATTTCTTTTTCCTTGAAATAAAAGAGCAGGATGTTCTGAGGAAGTTTACATCCCAGAACTGAAGTCTGGACAGTCCTTGAACAGCAAGTGATGGCAGAGTCAAGATCCAAAGGCAGCTGTGTTTTGAGCTTGTCTCAGTACTTTGGAAACATCTGCATTCTTTATCAACATCCATAACCAGTAAAAAGATGAAGCAGTATTTCTGCAGCTGCAGTAGAGTGATGTAACTAGCATACATTGAATTTTATTTCAAGTTTTGGCTACCTCTCAGGCAAGGGCAGTGGGGGATATTGTGGATGGCTAACACACAAAAGATACTCGGGGTTTGTGGAGTGGTGACAACTGAGTTTTTCATGTTAGACACATCAGAGACAGTAAAGAGACTGAGAAAAAGAAAGTGCCTCACGTAGGTACCCATCTGCAGTGGGAACCCATCCCTGGAGTTGAGTGGTAAAGAGTAAAGAACGAGGCTGTTGGTGTACGTGTGGAACAGAGAAACTCTTGAGCATCTACTCCAGATAAAATTAGAACAAACCCAAATACTGTGTCTAAACTTGATCCGGGACTGATTGCTGTGATCAGAAAATACATGATTGAGCATTAAGAGTCTGCTTGATTTTCACACAGTCAGGTGTGGGTTGTCTATGCTGAAATACTAATAGGAGGGTTTGATCCCATGCTATTTCCTGCCTTGAGGCCAGGGAGATAGCCATACCACATGCTATGCTCTTCTAAGCCATTAACCTTTTGAAGTTCGCCCATGCTGATTTATCTCTCTGTCGCAAAAAAAAGCTAGAAACACCCTAGTGCCTGGCACTCCAGTGATCCCCTTGATAAAGATAATTTCTCATTTTATGAAGGCATTTATTTAGGTGTCTGCTAATACAAAGATGGGACAATCATCTCTATATTGTGGATTGCTTTGATGAGACTTTAAAGGACTTCTCCAAGCTCTCCAAAGACCACTTGTAATGAATATTACAGTCCAATTCAGTATGAGATTTCTCCACAAGCCAGAAAAATAAGCTTTGCCCAGTTTATCAGACAGACAGAAGGCTCATTTGATTAGTACTTACCCAGCACTGTTCCTCTACTTTTCAGGGCAGGATGTCTTAAACTATTACGGGCACATCCTTGAAAAGGGAGAAATGTAGCACAGGACCAAACACACGTGTGGTTCCTGTGCCTAAGTGTGAGACTCTGATCAGTGGTTCTGCACACTGCTAACGAGGCACCTCATGAGCTGCACGCAGGAATATTTCCCCAGCAGCCAGGCGCCGCTGTGGTGGTCACGGTGTGCCAAAGCCCAGCAGTGGCTGGTGAGCTCTGGACCGTCCTGACATCCACGTTCCCCCTTACTGCCAAAGCAGTTTACATGCCTGAGCAGTCACCATGGAGGGATATTAACCTGCAGCACTGCCTCCTGCACTGCCAGCCTCAGACACTGCTGCAGGTGGGAGCACAGCCCTGTGCAGCTCCTCACCCCGAGGGTGCCGCTCTGCCTCTCCTCACCCCGAGGGTGCCGCTCTGCCTCCCCTCACCCCGAGGGTGCCGCTCTCCCTCCCCCCCCCCCGAGGGTGCCGCTCTCCCTCTCCTCGCCCCGAGGGTGCCGTTCTCCCTCTCCTCACCCCGAGGGTGCTGCTCTGCCTCTCCTCCCCAGCCCCTGCTGCAGTGCTGGAGCTTTCGGTCCTGGGAATATAATTGTGTCGGGAGTGAGAGAGTTCCCCAGACTAACTCTGATGTTCTGGGAAGATGGATGTGTGCTTATTTTCAGAGGTTCGCTACTTGAATGGTGAATCAGGTCTGATCTAGACTCTGGTGCACTACAGCTCCTGATAGGACTTGGCAAAGTAATACAGAAGAGCCCACGCTGCCCATTGATTGAATTGCAGTCTGACCTCGCCTGCCTCTTCCCTGGCGAGACTTTTGTTCATCTTTTTGTGTTCAGTATTAGCCTCCTCTGATAGCCCCCGTTCCAGTCTGCCAGCAGTATTTATTACCTTTTCCACAGTATGGCTGTTTTCAGTTTTCTTACATTTCCAATTATACTGCACAGTTTCCATTGATCTGTTTTCTGTTAGCATGAAAATCAGAGCTGTGATCTATATAATTTAAGACTCTACCTTCATTAACCTTCCTTTTGTTTTTAAGGCAGACTATTTAAATTGATCTTTATTAAATAAAATTACAGGAGCTATCAATTCTCATGCTTCACGGTGTAAGTTGATCAGTGGCTAACTCAGGAAGTAATTGCCAGAGCACCTCTTTGTTAAGATACTGGACAATTAGATGTGTTTCAGCAGTTTTATTCTTTCCAAGGAGTCTATAGCCTCCATAAGGGACAGTGTTCTGCACTCACAGAATTCCTGGTAAATTTTGATGTAGAATAAGAGAACAACTGGACAGGATGGACTCTTGCCACAGCAGCTCATCTCTCAGCTGCCACAGCGGTTAACACCTCTCTGCTGATGCATTTCCAGGGCCAGATCCTTTGCTGATATGCAACAGCACAGAGCCACTGACCTTACATGATACAAAGATCCTCAGCTTGTGTAAATTCAGCACAATTTGAGCGGTCACTACCTGTTATTTTGCTCTCTCCTGTGCCAAAAAGAGATGGGGGCATGAATGACAAGCTTATTTATGAAAAGCACCATTCTCACCCCATTTCTCCAATTGCAAGCTGCAGCTTCTGACTGTTGTGGTGATACTTCAGTTTTGCACCAAATCAGAATCCTGTACCATCCAGGGAAACAAAAAAGCTTAAGCATGGGGTGTCTGCACTCTCTCAGATATCTCCTCCCTTGCTGTGGTTCTATGTATCCTAGCTTCCTAAATTGACTTTTCACATTATCTAAACATATTTAGACACGAGATTTTACAATTACAGGAAAGTTGCTTTCAACATCCTCCTACTCTCACTCAGATCCTTTCTCTTTCGCTCTCATGTTCTTATCATATTTAAGAATTCTGCGCAAATGAGCATTAATGAACCAATTTAAAATTATTTTTCTATGAGCAATTTCAGCTGCAAGACGCTTGATTATGTGAATCCAAATGATGTGGGTGGGGGGAGGGAGAGCACAGAACGTGTCTTTGCTGCAGCAACCCGTGACCAGTTTCAGAGCAGGAGCAGGTATGTGCAGGAGGGCTGAGCTGCCACCTGAATGCTGTCTGCACAGCAGAGCGTGGAGAGGATGGCGCAGGGCTGTCAGGGAAACACACGATCACAGCCAGGGCAAACAAAATCTTTTTCCTTCCTCCCTATGTCTCTCTCCTGAAGCCCTACCCTGCACTGCCTCTTGCAGGACCCTGGTATCTGCAAGCCCACCTCCCTCCTTTGGCAGGGAAAGCAGCGCTAGGGGTTTGTGGGGTGGGGTCCCTGTGGAGGAAAAGGTGGAGGCACAGGAAGGGTTGGTGGATTTGTGTCACCTCACACAAGGTGCATCAATCCAGGGTGGGAAGAGATTTAACAGCTGTGTCTGTAAGGAACAGTAGCATGTAGGGACTGGTGATATCTTAAAACCTTGTGTGCAGCAGCTGTGCACACTAATATATTGTTTTTCAATCCCAGGTACATTCTTGTACTTTAGATCTATAAATTATAAAGTTAATTTGGAAAGGAGTTATTCAGTATTGCAATAAAATGTGACAGCTTTGTTCTTTTCCTTCTTCCTGAAGCCTGAGCAGGGAAGAGAAGCTGGTCTGGTGCAGAAACCAACAACCACAAGTCAAACCACAAGAGTTCCAAGGGCTCAGTCCACCTCCTGCGGAAGCTGGGCACCAAATGGGATCCAACCCACAGCAGCTGAATCATGGCTCCAAACACCTCTGAGAAGGAAGGTCTCAGGTTCTTTCCTAGTTTGGGGTGGTTTCCAATTTGCCTTCCAGCTTGAGGACAGGTTTTAGTAGAGCGGGCATTGCTGACTTTGGGCTTTGATCACTCTGCAAGGGATGGCTGTCTGGTGGGTGCAGAAAAGGCACTGGTTTCAAAACTCCAGGTTTTTTTCCTCCAGCTCTACTATTGACTTTCTCTCTGACCTTGGGCACATCAATTCTTCCACTGAAGTAAGTGGGAACTCAATTGCATTTTACGTTTCTTTATGAGTCAGATTCTCTTTCTGCAAAATGAGGATCATAACACTTAACTACCTCTCAGAAGTGCTCTGAGGCCTAACAACAAATTAATGTTTAAGATCCTTGGATCTTTTTAAAGAAAATTCCAGTGAAAAATGTCAATTTGTTGAAACTGAAAAGTTCTGCAGATGAGGATTGTTTTCAATGCATTTCTTAGCTTGGGAAAAAAAAAAGAGATTTAAAGCATACTTTTGAAATGGATGAAATGCCCTGTTTCAGCATTTTGAAAGCGAAACATTTTTGGTTTTCATTTTGAAATTACTTCCCATTTATTTTTTTCATTATATTATGTGCTATAAATATGACACAAAATCAAGGAAAATTGAGGCATGACATCTCTGTTTGTTAAAAGTGAACTGCTTTGAACTACCTGAAAGGGTATTACTTTTTTAATTTCCACTGCAGAGAACTCTGACATCTCCTGGATTTGCTCTGAGTGTCTGGCACAATTTCAAAATCCACCAGGAAATGGGATTTTTGTCCTCCTCAGAACCCAAGAGGGCATGAAGTCTCTGACACTGCACCCAATGGGTCTGCTGGGGCTGCTGTCCTGAGGAACTCTTCTGCCAAAGTGAAAATATCAAATCAGAGAGATGCAAGGCCTGGGGAAGAAGATAAAAGACATGGTCCAAAGATGCCCAGTCATATGTAGCTGCGCCCACTGGACACCATTTCCATAAACCTGCAGGTGTTTAAGTATTGGAGCAGGTGACCTTCAATTCCTGCTGAGTCTTTGTTGTGGGAAAATTTTAAATTCTGTCAGATGTTTGTAGGAAAGGCGTAAGTAAAGCTGACCCTGCATTAACAGTGAGCACAGATGAACAACGCAAGTCTCCTCCAGCCCTGGAGGCTGGCACCATTACTTGCTTGGGCAATGCGGTGCTGGTTCCAGAAGGTCCCTGGGTGTTGCGGTGCGTGGTTTCCGCGCTGGTAAGGCATGCTGCAGCCTTCCCGGAGAGCGCTGCGGGGCTGCCTCGGGGACAGCGGCTGTCCCGCTTCCCGCAGCCCTTCCGGGCGGCCCCGCAGTGCTCCGGCTGGCTGTGGGCTCCGCAACACGGTGGCAACAAAGGAGGCGAGAAGGCTCCCGCATGGGAACCTCAGAGGAACTTTATTCACATGGTGACAGGCAGGCTCCCAGAGGCAGAGAGAGCACATGGCCTAATGGTCTCAGGGTGCAGGGGCGGTACATGGGCAGGGTTGGGGTACCAGGATCAATGGGGAGAACCCGAGGGTGTGGCCAGGACTGGGCGGGGTAAGGGAGGACAATGTGGGAAGGGCAGGCATTTGGTAAGAAAAGGAGTGGGGAAATGCAGCACTACACCTGGGAAGGCAGAGGGACCACGTTAAGGAGAAAGGCAGGAAGAGAGATGGGAAACTGAGTTTCAAAATGACCCGTACAAAAATGAAAGATAAGCAGAAGGGGAGCTGACTGGACTCACAAGGCACATCAGCCAAGGGAGAAAGGACATGACTCCTGAGGGGTCCAAACACAACAAATACTAAAAGCAAAACTAAATTCAGCTGAAACATTTGTTCATAATGGCCCTTGCACATTGCACGTATAATAAACTCTAAAAGAAATCAACTGCTAAGAGTTACACTTCTCACAATGAAAGTTTGTTCTCATGTCCTTTGCTTTCTACCCAAGCAAAAGCATCCCAATTCTTACTCATTCATATCCCAAGCTTAGTTTTAATGTGGTCCCCCTTCTGTGTTCATTTGCTTCCCTTTCTGTTCCAGCAGCAGAGGCGCCCTGAGCGTTCACGAGGCAGGATCAAATCGGGGCTGTGGGTGTGTCCCTTGGATGGGAGCTGTCCCAGGCAGGGCACCGGGACGTTCACCATTGATCCAGCAGAGTTCAGGGGGTTGGACAAGGACCAAGGTGCAAATTAGGCCTCATCTTTTGTGATGCCAGCTGCCAAACATCTTAATAGCAAGCATTCCACTTTATCCTCGATAACAAAGGATGCAAAACGTTGCCTGAGAGATGTGGCATGAGGTGGAAAAGGTGCAGCTCCATCTCTCCTGTCCCAGCCTTCCTCTGTGTCTTCAAACACCTCAGTAATGTTGTACCAAACATTGCACACAAGTGCTGTGGCCACAGGTGTGTGACAAGGGTCTCCTCGTACTGTAAAGGTCACTGGGCACTCGCAAACTGATTTCAGCCAGGTGAAATGTATCCTGTGTTTGCACTGTGGTGTTTTCCAATGCCCACACAGAGCCAGCACTGTAGTCAGCAGGACGGAATGCCTGTGTCACCACTGCCCTCTCACCCCAGAGACAGCATGTCTCCGTGCCCTGTGACCTTCCTTACTATGACTCTCCTGGTGATCAGATTAAAGGGAACAAGGTGATCTGAGCCCTATCTCTGCTGACACTCTGAATTCCCACTATTTATCAGCTCCTCTGTAAAAGGATTTCAGATTGCATTTCCGTATCTAGCATATGGAGACTTTCATTTATGTGACAGGTTGATTCTTTTATCAGGCGTTTATAAGGATTTACAATACCAGCGCACTCCTCATGCAGCACAGGATTTCTCACAGAACAAACACTGGCAGAGGGATGGGATGTCCTCAGAGCAGTTTTTCTTTCTCCTTCCTGTCCCACCTTTCCTAGGCTTTGCAAAAGCAGGTCAGTACAACAAAGGCTGTGAAAACACTAATGCTGTTCCCAAGCATTTTCTGCAGGGATGAGTGATGATGGATGCAGGCCCATTAAAAGAGCCGAGTACATGAGGCTCTTCTGTCCCTGTGAGATGGGGATATAGGCAGCCAGAAATCCCCTGCCAGCAGGTGAACAGCGATAGGCAAAGGAAGAGGAGAGAGGCGCTGAACCCTGCAGGAGATCTGCAGAGAGGAGACAGATACTGGATTTGCAAAACAAAATCCTCCAGGACAGAGCCTGCAGGGCAGGGATTTCTCCTTTTTGACAGCCTACAGTGAATGAAGCACAAAATAGCCTGCTGTCTCTGCAGACAGCAAGGATATTTGGAGATGTCAAACTGTAGTACAGAGGATGCACAAGAGGAATGGAGACACAGCTAACTACCTCCCAGGCTTCTCATTTCTTGTTCCAAGTGGGAGATCCTGAAATCATGCAAGCTTTTCTTGCGTTCCTGCTGGAATCAAAAATACAGCTTTCTTTCTGCTTTGGGACAGCAGATGGAAATAAAGCTTATTTGGTCTTTGTTATCTGTCCTTGGTTCAGATTCAAAATTGCCTGGATTTAAAGCCCATGTATTTTCAGTCCTAGCAAGGGACAGGGGTATATCAGTGGACACAGCCAGGCATAAAGTCCAGTTTCGCATTTCTAAACTCCACGTAGAAGCAGTTTCTCAGATTCTTTCAGGAGTTTATAAGGACCGGTTATTTCTGCTGCACAGTTGATGATTTGCCTAATATAGCTCCAGTCTCATACTGAGATTTGCTTTCTGATTTGACTTTGATTTGACAGTTGCATTTGGTAGTCTACAATGATCAATAACACGTTAGCTTTGGTAATACAATTTCTTGATTTTTAGTTCGAGTTGGTTAAGTGCCTTGATAGAATCTGTAAAGTGCCCAGAGGCCCATTAGGCTCAGTTAGGACCCTGGGAACAGCTCTCCAAGCAGAGGCTGATCTAAAACTGCCCTGCTCCCTGCCTAGCTGAGCACCTGGGGAGAACAGGGTGCTGCTTCTTGGCAGCAAACCCTGTCACAGTCCTGCCCTTTCCGTGTTCATGAGCCTGTCCTTGTGCAGACACTCAGTGAACTGGCTAAGAAAAGCAAGTCACCAGAAATAAAAATCAAAAGAAATGTTTTTGTGCCAGTTTAGGTCACCAAACTGGCTGAGAGCATCAGGCATGCTGGTTCCAGGGGCAGAGCAGCATCAAAGCTGGGAGGATTTAGAGAACCAGCTACAGTACTCTACCAGCACAGGAAGTTCCTCCAGGAAAATTACAGTGCTGCATTAACTATCTATTTGGTTTTTCTCATTAAACATTAAAAGTGTCTTCAGCTGTTTTACCATCACCTGATATTGACACTTGAATTGTGAATGGTGGAATCTACTTGGAGCTTAATGAGTTTTAATTAATTTATAGCCACACCTTACTTCCCTGGTATTAATTTGCCTGCAGATGCATGTGTTACCCGTAGTGTCTCCTTCAGCTTGAAGGGGCAAAAGGTACTTTGAAGTGATAAATAAGAGTCTGAGCAAAGCTGGGGTTGGGATGAGGGGGAGAGATTGTACAGTGAGGGCTTGGTCACAGCACCCACTAGAACTAGCACTGCCTTGACAGAGCAAGCAGTAAATGGGTTGCAAAGAAGGGTCTCATCCTTGGTCTGCGCAGGGCAGAGCAACACAGAGAGGGCAGCTCATGCTGCCTGAGCAGAGCCCCTTCTGACACTGCAAGCTGAGATCTGTGCTCTTGAAAGTGAGTGGTCTGAGTCTCCTGCTCTGTCCATGTACTGCCAAACAGACAGGAAAAGAAAGGGGGAAAAGGGGAGTGCTTCAGGGTGTTTGAGAAGGAGCAGCACAGAAAAGGCCGTGAAGAGTTTGGTTTAAACCCACTAGCATTGAAAAAAACTTGCAGCCAAGTGCCAGCCATCCAATATGCAGGCACAGTTGGATAATGTTAAGGGTGATGGCTAGCTGCAAACAGATTCTGGGTGCCTGTTATTTTTCTGAGAATTTCCATGCTTTTTGGAGAGTTTAAATCAGAACTTTAATGGGCTTTTGATGTTGTTTTAGTTTGGTGAATAGTTTCCCGTTGTATCTGCTTATTCAGTGAAATAGCGAGGAAGCGCTGTTACAGTGGAAGATGACAAGAGACTATAGAAGCCTATCTCAGCTGCATTTGCACAGCAGAAGCCTTTAAAAATCACTGTGCTATGAACAAGACATTTCCATATTTCACGGCTATTTTTGCTGGATGCCTAAAGTTGATGATACAGCAAAAAAAATTTGAATGAAGGGAGAAGGGAAAAAAGTCCTTCTGCTGTTCCTTTCTTTCCCACAATTTGCATCTCAGCCATGTTGCTTGGCAAAGCCAACAAAGCAAAGTATGTTGTGGCTGTAAAATGATAAGCACATGGGCTATGCTGAGGATGATTTCTCCCTGGTATTTGGTTAGGAAAACGGGGATTAATTTTGAAGTTGACTCTTTTAGACTCTTTTTCTGCTTTGCTGCTCCTTTTTTTCCCCAAAAAACTTATAAGGGCAGCTGTGTCTTTTGGGAAAAGAAGGCCAGAGGAATTCAGGGACATTGATTTTTCAAAGTGTGCTCCCACTTAAACTTATGGCAACAGAGAAATGAACCCTCTGTATGTCTGGATAACCACCACCCCCAATACTATGCTTATTTATCCAAGCCTGCAGAAATATACCAGGCTCTGTAGTTTTCATGGTGTAAGAAAGCATGCACAGAAAAAGTCAATAATAGGCAGGGGCAATCCTGCTAAGTGCTGCTTGGTGAGTCTGTAGGACATGGCACTAGACTGAGGAAGCTAAAAATAAGAAAAGGAAAACAGAAATGGAACTTCAAGGAAAGTTTCCTGCTCTATTAGTCTGTTGTGTTTCCAGAGAGGCTGCTCAGGACTCTGGGATATTATGTCCTTCTGTGATGCTGTGCCCAAAATTATTGGTTGCTTTTCAAAGCTCCTAGCTAATTATCATCTGTGACCATTTCTTGGGCCCCTTCCATGTGTTTGACAGCCTCTGTCCCACTGTGAAAGGCACAGTGTATACTGAAATGCTCTAATAAAATTGCATGTTCCTCTGCAATTAGCTCAGTTCTTATGGCATTGCTAAACAAGACAGGCTTGGGGTATTTTTTTTCCAAAGAAGGATTTGAAAAGACCTTGTGGACTGCAAATAGGAGACCAGCTTGTGAATGATGGAAAAAGATCCCATCCATGCCCAGGACCAATGCAAATTCCCACTGTGCTGGGTGTTTTGAGCTTGCCTTGTGACTACCTGGTCATTTGGCACATAGCCCAGTACCCCAAAGGCCTTCCTTGTGCACCACAAAGTGCAAATGCCACTTAAAAGGTCTTTTTAACCCAGATGTAGTGAAACATCTTGTTCTTGACCTACCTTCAGCAGCCATGAAGGGGATGAGGTTTTTCCTTTAGATCTGCAGACCAACTAAAAGCAGAGACCTGCAGTTTTCTTTCACTAAAGGAATGAAGTTTCTCTAGTCTGACATTATTGCAGTGACCACAGGCAGCCCTGGGCTGGATAAGGGGCTGCCTGTGGGGACATAGGTTTAAATGGCAGGTGGAGATGTCAGAATAAGGAAAGCTGTTTCATCCAAAACCTTGGACTGTGGGGCTCAGGCATGTCTCACACACCCCATGGAGGAACTGAGGTGGAGACCACAGCTCAGGGCTGGCAGTCAGAAAGTCAGCCAGATTGTCCCGAGTTACTGAACATCTCTATTGCTCACTCTCTCCATCCATAAAACAGGATTATAACACTTGTCTCAGATGGGTGTGTGAGGATCTGTGGCTGCAGTAAACCTTGCGGCTGTTGGCTGGAGTACACCATACCAACACTCACTGTTGTTACTAGGGAATAATTCTTTGCATATGACCCAAACAAACTGAAAGGGATTTTAGAAGGTGGCTCCGTGCCATAGAAATTACGGTGATGCTGGCTCTGGATAAGCAAATGGTTTGAACAAGTCTATCCTCTACTGAAGGCTGAAACACAGAAAAATCCCATTTGATTGGTTTTTAATAGTGGGAAGATCACACAATTTTTTTCTTCATATGCTTTTGGCTCTGGGAGCAGTGAAAAAGCATTAGAAGTACTCAAAACACTGGAAAAGCAAAGAGAACAGCTAACATTAATCTGACCCTCAACAGAATAGTGCAAGTGGAGGCTGCTTTCATCAGATTTCTACCATGTTCATAGGAGAACTGGGAACAATTCTAGAAATAAAATCCAAAATACGGGATCTGTTGCAGATTGCATCTGCTGAAATAACCTGCAGGAGTCAGCAACTCCTCCTGCAGACTGGAGTTTGTGGAAACAACTAAGACTTTCCAACAAGTAAAACTTTCCTGGCTTTGACTCTGTTTAGGTCAAAATTTGGGGAATTACTGGAGTTTCCCCAGGCTAATAGCAAAAATCAAGGGATGTAAAACCCATATGAAACACAACTGCAAATATACTCTAACACAGATGTGTCTGACACTAGAAGAGAATCCAAAACCAGCGAAACCACTGAATCTTTCCCTTCCCTTCACAATTCCTGTTTCAATTCAAGCCTCTCATGAGGCTAAAAGAGGTGAAATTTAAAATTAGGTCAGAGCTCTGAACTCCCATTAGAGACACTGAGGTTGCCGTGGTTGTTACCAGAATAAAGTCTTGAGCTGCAATCATTGCTTACTCCGAGAGGAGCTGGGCCCCTGTGCTCCAGCAAGGATTCACTGCCCCAGGATGGCCATGGTATAAGGTTTAATCAGGTTAGCTGGGTTTTCTCTCTTGATTTCACAGCCTCCATTCAGCCCACCAGATTATAAACTTTCAACATGTAATTGAACCTGACTCAAGGAGCCAATTGTGTTTCAGTGAGCTCTAAAAGGGGGAATGGCAAGGGCTAAAGTTTTCATTCAACGAATGCAATTTCTATGCGCAGAAATCAATTCAATTGACATCAGTTGAGCTTTAATGCTGAATTAAAGAGCTGCCAGGTTTCCCCCATGGGGCTTTTACAGTCCGGGTTTTATGAATTCATTAAAATGCACACACAAACTTTTAGGGAAATAGCATTACACTGTAATAAGAGCTACAAATCGACCATATTCCTCTGAGGGAGAAGTCTAATTTGAGTTGCCTAGTTGGCAAAATTGTTTTCCATCGCTTTGCATTTATTAACAGGGGGTGTCATATTTTCCCTTGTTTCCATTTTGGTTTCTAGCTGTTTGCTTAGAAGGGCAAAGCATCATGTTTAGAAATATCAAGGGGAGATGAAGTCTTTCAAAAGCAGGTGTCCACTTGGGAAGCTGTAGTGCAGCTGAGGCAAACCATGCTTCAGGACAGCCAGGATGGTTGGGCTGGCAGTCTGAACGACTCAGTGGACACTTCTAGATTGATGGTCTCTGCCAACGGGAAGTTGGAGCCCCTCAGTCTAGGATGGAGGAGATCAGCAGGATGTCCACAAAGACATCTGTGCTGAAGGAGAAACCAGCTTCAGTGAGAGCTGCAACTCGATCTCAGGCCAGTGGAGAAGTGAGAGAGCCAGACATTTTAGAAGAATGTCTGGAGTTTCAGTGACCAGGTGAAGGTCACTGAAATTAATCTCACCAAAAAGAAGCAGCCTTGCAGCAGCCCACAGCTTCCATTTTCTCTGCATTAACTGCAGGCACAATTAAACTCACAAATTTCACTTTCCTCTGATTTACTGACAATGGCTGGCAAGCTGCAGGGGCAGCTACAGAAATCCTGCCCATGGAAAAGTCCTTTGAATGGGTCAGCATCACTGGGCTGCCTCTGTGTCTGTGTTGTTGCCCTTCTCCTGTGGCACACATTGCAGCACTTGCTGATAATGAGTGCTCACAGGGTTTCTTTAAGTACGCTCTCTAATTGGATTGATGACCCTGGTGATTGGAGGTCTTGACCTATCCATAAAACAAGTGCGACTTAGAAAGCACAATTTCCTCATCCTGCTGTTTTCCTAGTATGACTTGGCTCCAGCTTTTGACGGATGAGAGAGTCTCTAGGGCTAATTCAGCTCCTGCAGAGAAGGCACAGTTGATGTCATTTGGGATGGTGAATTTTGCAATAGGGACACACATGCCTGTGGAAGAAGACTCTAGAGACAAATCTGACAGGCAGCCAACCCTCTGTCGAGTGGTAATAGATAACAGCCACTGCCAACTCTCATTTCCAGGCTAACTTAGTGATGTGGAATGACTCCATATGCTCCAAACAGATCTGATCTCCCACTCTGAGGGGTCAGGAGGACCTAGAGACACAAGGCAAAGGGGCACAGAGTCACTGAGGACAGGACTCTTTGTTCCCGAGGTTGAGGATATCTCAGTGCTGGATGCACACACTGAACTGTCTCCAAGCAAACAAAACTAAATGGCACCTCTATCCCTAGTGACAAATCATCCAGAGTAGCTGAAGGAGGCATGGCACAGAACAGGCTCATACAGAGGCAATGCATCTGTTGGCTTCCTCTGCTCCATTCCCGAGATGCCAAAGTAGCCAACAGATCACAGTGTTACAGCTGTGGGATGTGCAGAGTACTAAGGAATTATTTGTGTCACTTCCTCAGTGTTTTGCACAGACTGAGCTTCTTGTGGCCATTCACGAATGGTTGTGAAGAGGAACTTACAAGAAGATTAATTCAGAGGTTGTATCTTTGAATATCTTTGCATTGCTGGACAGCTATTACTTTTAAAGAGCAGGTATTTTCCTTTTCTTCAAATCTATGGGGGTTTTTTTCCCAAGAGGGGTTTGCATAAGAACAGGAAAAGAAATTCACTGCAAATTTGCTGATGAGCCAGCTAAGATATTAGAGGGGGAGGGGGAGAAGTCATCTCTGCCTCCTTTTTTTCTTTTCAGTGGATCATGCTGAGTCTTTCCAGACGAAAATAAGGCTCTTTGCCCTTAGAGAACTCACAGGAGAAAAGAGGGAACAAGAGGTAACTAGGCCAAGCACTCTTACAATGAACCCTGGTGATCTGCATACCAAGACAAAAATGTCCTTTACGCATATCCCCAAACACTGTGAATATCCAGGTGGAAAGTTCCACCCAAGCTGTCTGGAGACCCATCAGCAGCAGGACTGGGACCCTTCTTTTTAACCTGTAAATTGACACAAATGGGCAAATTACAGACCCAGCAGGAGGGCTTATGCCTGAGGCAGACAAGATGTGATTCATGCAGCAAAAGCATCAAGAAGGGGAAAGCTCAGTGGCTCCATTCCTTGCCCAATCCCTTTTCCCAGGTCAAGAAGCAAAGCTCGTTGGAAATCGTCGTTGCCTCAGCAGGACACAAATCCTGCTGCTGGCCGAGTCCTGCAGGCAGTGGCAGAAGCCACGTGCTGAATCGGCTTTCCTGAGGCCACCTGGCTCACATGCCCCAAGCTGCCAGCTCCAAATGGAAGGCTTTCTAGCCTGGAAAATCTTAGACACTTGTCAGTGCGATTGTATATGCAGAAACTGTCTGTGACAGATAGACTTCTAGATCGATCTTAATAAGAATTGTTCTTAAAACCAAATGTTCCAAGAACCTGGTCCAAAAGAGAAAAATCCTGGGAGTCTAAGAAAAATAAATCCCATTAAAAGAAATTTGGAAACAAACCCTAAAGACAGTTTGAAATGTGCAAACATTAATAGTGCAGGTTATTGCAAATCTCTATTTATTTGATCCCCCTCTCCTTCATACTCCCACACATCCCTCTCTAGACCTGCTTGTGTCTGCATGATAATTCATTCCCTGGGAGACTTGCTCTGGAAAGAGAAAGAACGGGCAGATTGGAAACTTCGGCTGCATCCTGACTATCAAAAGAGATGTGCAAATAGATGGCCATTCCCGACGAGCAGCACCAAGGTTTCTGTTTCCTTGTTCCGGAGTATAACTCGGAGCCGTTCGCACGCCCTTTCCCCCGCCGTGCCCCGGGAGGGGCTCGGGGAGCGCCGGGGATGCTTCACTCGCGGGGTGCGAGTGACACCCTGTGGTCACCTCTCCCCGGGCTCCTCCCGGACTGCCAGGGCTCGCAAAGAGCAAGGGATGGCAGTGGGGTGGTTTCAGACCCCCGCCAGGGCATTCCTCTCCTCTCGGGATCTACAAAGCGACGATTCTTCGAGCCGGGAGGAGAAAGAGGGGCCAGCGTTTGACTCTAAAGGCAAATGGCTCTCTTAGCCTCCCGGAGCTTCAGCCAAATCTGAGGCTTGGAGGGGAATCAGAGGTTTTCCGTCCTTATTCTTTTTAACCTGCTGATTCCTTTTAACCTGCTGCTCTCCCGCCCATGTGTTTGCCTGGCACTGCAGAGCTCAGCACTGATGTGATCCCGGGATCATCTCACGGCTCTGGCTGGTGGACTCGGCAGTGCAGGGGTAATAGCTGGACATGAGGATCTTAGAGGTCTTTTGCAACCTGAATGATCCTATGATTCTAAGGATATCTTTGCCTGTGAGATTGCTAGTTTTGCTCAGAAAACTGTGGAGACTTGAAAAGTTTGGGCAAAAGCTGGAGAATCACCTAAGCAAATGCAAAGTGCAGCAAAGAATCACTCATCTTCAATCCAGGTCCAGACTCTCAGAGCTGTTCAGGCACACACAGTGAAAGCAGCATGACAGAGATGCAGGACCATAAATATGAAGTGCTTCCAGGCTCACCAATAACCAGACCTGGATGCAGTCAAGGTTTAAGTAGAAGTTTGGTCAGCTCAGACCCAAGCCCCACCTCTGCAAATGTTTCTTTTCACGGATAAGTGCATACTTGGATTGTTAGAGTTTTTAGGTTTTTTACATGGCATGAAGAAACAAAGGCATCTTATTCCCAGCACATAGACAGAATCAGCCAATCCACCACTATGTAATTATGAGGGTGCAGAACATTCTGGTTTGCTGTTGAGAGCAGAGAGGAAAAATACCTCTTACAAGAGGAAGAAGAACCCAACACTGCAATCACATAGTTGCTGTATTACTTGTCTGGATCAAGTATTGTTTTGTTCAAAATGTCAAACTCTGGATGCCTGTGTTTCAGCAATCCAGACAGTAGCTAGCTTGAAAATCATCCTTCTGTCACTGAATTTCCAAATTACAGGGGGAAAAAAGAGTGAAAGGAACTCTGCCTTTAGGTTTGGCAACATCTTCCAGTTCAGCAGCAGACCAACAGTTTTCCTGTGAATTCACTGCCTCCAGCACAATTAGGTGTTTGTGATTTTAGGTTTTCCTGCAGTAGGAGGTAGAAATGATTAATCTCTTTATTAGGGATGGGTGGGAGGAGAGAATTCAGTGAACATCCAAATCTACTGAATCTCCAAACTTTAGGGTACCTGCCCCTCCTGACTCTTTTACAGCATTCCTCTCAATTGGATAATTTTAGATCTTTGCATACCTGCTAATATCCTCTGCAAAAGAAGGTGGGGGAAAAGTGAATTGCAAATTTGCATACATTTGCATACATTTGCATACATTTCAGCACATTCCCTCAGAGGTACATGCCCTCCTGCTAGAACTGATTGTCCACCAAACCCTAATGTGAAAGTGCTACTATCTTCCTGTGTTCATCCATGAACAGAGGCAAGATGGGAGAGTCACAAATACTTATGGGTTAAACGCTCAATTTCCACAGCTCAACATCTCGGTCATGGAGCAGGTCAGCCTGGAACACAGGTTATGAAATAATTTCATACCTCTTTGCTCTTGTCTGTCCATACCAAAGGCAAAGCCCTGCTGCAGGTTGTCCCACACAAGCACTCGCAATTCTGCCTCTACAGGATGTCTGTCCACAAACCCATCTGAAATTTATGGGGTGTTCCCCAAACTACCACAACTCTACTCCTCCTTCCACAGGTGTGAAAACATGGAGAAAAAAGCTGCCAGGCTTGTAGGCTCCAGCAACCACATACAAGCACAACCAGTCAAGAAACCCCAGAGGCTTTGGTTCTGCCAGGTATTTTCCAATACAACAGCGCAATTCAATCATTCTCCATCTTGAGAGAGATTATGCTGAACCATTTCCATGGTTCAGTCTGTAGTTCAGTGGTGGTCCTGGAGGATGGTGCATCAGGTTCCCAGGAATCAGAAGACTTGGCTTTCACTGGAAATCGAAATGCAACAAAACCACAGCCCACCCACATCACCATCTTCTAACCCTTCAGGTTGTGCAAATCATCTTTCTAACGTAAATAGCTTCAGTAATTAGGATTGTTGAATATACAGTACTAAGGAATGTGCAGTTCATTATTTTTTCAATGAGAACATACTAAATTATGCCTTTTGATATCTCTTTTTGAAATGTGGATTATCAAATTTTTATGTGCTTGGATGTGCATGCTGACTCTGTCCATACATAGCAAATGCACTTAAAATACTAACATTTCCTCGTAATAGCTTGATTGATAAGATTTTGCTTTAAAAAGAGGAGAAGAGGGAAATCAGATTAAAGAAGCTGGCCTGGGGGATTTTGATACGAATATTTGTAAATCACGATTCACCCAGCTATCAAATGAACCAGGAAAGGATTGAGCCCCTTCTGAGCAATCAAGGAATAGAATTGGTTGCTGTGGACCCTCACCTGCTGCAAAGTGCCTTAGTTGCTGCTGCTTGAATGAAACTACTGCTTTACAGCAGGTGACCTTTCATCCCCAAAATGCAGCAATACAGGAAAACCACTCTGCTTTGTCACGGGTGCAGCCTGTTTGGTGTGGACACTGCTCCAGCAGCTCTGTCCCTGCGGCCACCACGTCTCAGGCTGAGCCTATACTGAGTTTTAGCAAGTAATGAGCAGAGGAGATGGGACATCCACACAGGATGTTATTCTTCATAGAGAATCCCTGTCCTTAGATAAAACCATATGACATCTGTCAGGTTTCCCTCCTTGTGTAGGAAGGACCAAATATAAGGGTTCAGCCTTGGAAATGAGAGGTCTCCTGTCTTAGAGCTGCCCTGGCTGCTAAACAGATGGTGCATTTTGAAGGAACTGAAGCTCCAGTAATTTCCCTCATGCTGCAGCCTCAGATCCATCATCCTTTAGCTTTTAACAGCCAGAGGGAGACAGGCATAACTGTACTTCAGAATAGGGGCTGGAACATTAGTCAAGCCAACCCAAATATAAATCCAGCACCATCAGGTCTTTCCCTGCAGCTATGTACTGTCTCCCATGTGATTTTTAGGCAACATTTTCCAATCTACTTTCTGATAACACCATCGTCAAGTAGCACTCAGGACATTATCCCAATACTAACACACACACACAAAACCCCTCTTCCTGCAATCAAGTATTTCCTTCCACCAAGAGAGCGACCAGGTTGTGGGCACATCTGTTGGCTTGTTTATACTTTAATGTCATCCAAATAATAAGAGCATCAGGAAAAAGAAAACAAAACACAGAAAACCCTCTAGTGGGGTTGGTGCTGCTGTGTGTACCTATGGTAACTACTGTGAGCATTAAGATGAAGCACTTCAAGCATGAATAATAATAAAAAAAAAATCTAGAAGATAGATTAAAGCACCACAGCACTTTGTAATAGTATTTGTAATGCAGATAAAGCATTTGTACTCTAATTTCCAGCACCACCAACAAAATAAGTAAGTGTGCTTGGATTGCATTTTTCTTTCAAAAACGGTTCAAAAATTATTCATATTGAAGGAAAACAACTTAAACTGGATTTAGAAACACAATGCAAGCGGGAAAGTTGCTCGCTGTTATCAGCATGACAAGAGCAACCTGTTCCTTTGATAAATGGTGCTTGAAGAAAGACACAAAGCTCATCTGCTTTGTGTTTTAAGTTTAATTAAGTAGCAAATTAATGTTTGCAAAGTGCTTTGAGATCCTTCATCAGACAGAGCGCATAAAAGTGCAAAGTGCTTTCAGCATGAAACACATTTCCAGGAGTTGTACTAACCTATTTGTGTCTTTCTGACAGCCTGATCTGCAGCCTGAAGTGGTCAGGGATAAGATCCCTGCTGACTTCAAGGTGTATCAGATCAAGCCTGCAGGACATGAGTCTTGATTTAGTAGGCAAGTCCCTCAGAAGAGAGCTGAGGACTTCCACACTTAGAGTCAGGCATGTATTTAAGTAGCTTGCTTTAGAGAGTATATTTTTATATGCGTGCTATTCACTGAGTCATAGAGCTCAGGGCCAGGAAAGGCCATTAGCACAGCTCGGACGACCTCCTGTTTATTTCAGGCCATTACATTTTACCCAATGTCCCCGTGCAAGTGTAACAACCTGTGTCTGCTGAAACAGATCTTCCAGAAAGTGCTTCCAGGCTTGCTTTAAGGCCAGGTGGATATAAGGAATCTACCACTTTCTTTGGACTAGTGCTTAATCACCCTCACTGCTTAAAATGCAAACCTTATTTCCTTATGTCTCCTTTGAATTTATCTGGCTTCAGCTCCTGGCCATTAGCTCCCGGCTCTACCTTTCTGCCCTGGACAGAAGAGCCCTTTAGCAGACAGAAATTTGCTGCAGAAACATTTGCTAAGGTAGTATTACAAAGGCCACATTAATGCTTGGGAGTGAACGATCGCTGCTCGGGATAAGAAAGGAACTGAAAGAGTTAACGTTAGTCTGTAGGGTGGTAGGTCTGGTACAGAGACGTCTGTGCTCCAAAGATGCCATAGCCTAGAAGGACAAAAGCAGTCAAATGAGGGAAAAGTAAGGCCAGGAATATGACTGCTATTGGAAAAGCATCTTCTTAGCTCTGTTTTATTGCCACTCATTTGCATTGAGAAGGCTGGAGGTGTTCCCAAAACTCAGTAAAAATAAGAAACTCCTTAACACTGTCCTTCACAGAGGTATACAAAAATCCCCTTCCCTGGACAGTTACAGCCTGTGTCTTGGCAACACTTGGCTCCCAGGAGGAGCAGCAGAACAAGGCCTGATTCACTGAAGCAAACCTGGAACCCAGCAGGGCTGAAATCCCATCCATGCCAGCATATAAATTCTGGGAGATGTGGGTAACTCTGGGTCCAGCTTTGCAATATTGCCCGTGCTACAGGAACACGTATTCAGAGCACACAGGAACTGCATTTGGCCCATCACTCTGGCAGGCAGATGAAGCACAGTGATGGGGACCTGCTGGAAGTTAGAAGCTGGATTCCAGCTCAAACCTTTAAACCAAACACGTTTGGAAAGCCATATGCCACCAGCCCAGGCAGTGAGGAGAAACCGTCTGTTTGCTCAGAGCCCGGTGCAACTCCCACGCATGGCAACGGAGATGGAGCTGGACGGGGCCCCCTCTTCTTTCTTACTTTGTTATTATCTTTAGGGTCTCCTCATAAAACCTCCAGTGCATGCAGAACAAGAATTTGTGAGCAGACAGGGGACACTCATCTGGTGTTTCCAGGTCCGGATACCTGACTGCTCTGTGATCTCCCACCAGCACTTTTGAACCACAGCAAGTGAATATCATTAGCAGCATCTCCCAGCCCCAGCACAAGAGCTTTGTTTGCTTTACTGTTGGCTTGGTAACAGCTGCTGTTGCTGTTTGAGGTGGCAGGAGGGCAAAAAAGTGCTTATTGCTTCAGAACTCTTCAGGAAAGCCTTGTAGCATCCTTGGCAGGGTTTAACAGAGACCAGGCACTCTCTGGAGCAATGGCCAGCAGTGATCTCAGGTAGTGCTCTTTGCTGCTGGAGCAGTGTCCCCATTTCCTCCACACAAGGCCGGGGCAGGGGCAGAGCCCAGGGCTGGGCTGAGGTACCTGGAGCAGCAAAGGAGCAGCTGCGAGCAGCCACTGACACAGGCAATCCTGACATATTCCCTGTATGTAACAAGGCAGTGATGTGCAGGTCTGCCCCATCCTGACTCGGGAACACTGAGGGTGACACAGGTGCTCAGGCAGTTCCTGATGCAGAGACCCACAGCTTTTTCATATTTAGCGGGGCAGGTGATAGGAGACCCATCCAAGGGGCCACTTGCCTCCCTCTCTCAGTGCATCAGCCAAGACAGACATCTGGAAGGAAAACTGGGGTCTGTGTTCAGATTTCACCAACAGCTCTGTGTAATGCAGCATGTAATGCAATTAGCACCCACCTTTAATATGTTTTACTACAGCAGGCTGCATGAAATCCAGGTCTAGGTCCCATTTTTAGTATGGTTTGGGTTTCTCTTCAGTGACAAGCACATATGGATGCAAGAGCTGCCACTGAACATCACCTTTCTGTCTGTGATGGCAGGAGGAGATGAAGCTGTGGCTTCATCCTCAGCTTAAAGCCTTGAACTTCAGCATTGCAAAACCACATTAGGTTCAGGTGACACAAATGCTTTGCAGAGAGAGGAAGAGTTTTTTCTGGGTGATTTTTTGTTATGCCCTCACTCTTCTGCTTCCATCTGATTACAACCAGGATATTGCCAAGTTTTCCAGACCACTATTTCTAATTCTCTTCTCTCTCCCCTGCAACTCTCTGACTCCCTTGACCTGCTACCATAATGGGCTTGCAGGGAAAAGCAATTGTGGGAACTCTGGGCCTTTCTGCTTTGTGAAGGACAGGACTATCTCCGGGCTGCCATTCATCCCATCAGCCAGAGCCCAGGGAAAGCACAATTTGCTGCAAGCCGATAGCAGCACGCTGACACTTAACGGGATGGGAACGTGCTCCAGCCTGACAAGGAACAATCACACATCGCATTAAAGGAAGAAAGGGGACAGGGAGGAGAGAGGGAAAGAGGTAGAGAAGGGGAGAAAAAGAAAAAAAAAAGATGGTTAGCTATTCAGAAAATGCCCTGTAATTTGGGTGTCAGTACTAAAATGTTAGGTCAGATGTTTTGATTGAATGTCAGTAGGAATTGTATGCTGGAGAGTCATGCTTCCCATTTTACTGACAGAGCAAACTAATGGGAGAATATTCTAAAGTGACTGATTTTGGTGCCAAGACTCTTTTACTGATATCTCAAAGTAGCACAAGGAAATGCCACTGCATGAATAAATATATTTTTCTCATGCTATTTAAATAAATATATATATATAAAAGATTGAAGGTAAACTCCAACTCAGCTGGAAGAACAGCTGAGTCCCTGCAGCCCACCAGCCAGAGCTGGCAAGTCCATAAAATAAGCAAGTGTCTTTTTTATTCTTTTTCTTTTCTTTTTTTAACTCTCCCGGTGAGATCAACTTGATGCTCTTCCCTCTAGAGCCCATGTCTCTTTGGAAGAACAGTGCTGTTAATTTGCTCTCTCACATGACTGGATGTAATACAGTTCTATAACCTTTTAACATTTTGCTGCTTGCATGGCATACCTGTGTCTTACTTATTGCTCATCAAATTATGCAGGGAACTCAGAGCCCTGCTAAGATGTCTTAAATACATCTGCATCAAAAATATGATTCTGTAATCCAGGCAGCACAAAATCATTATCACAGCCTCATCTGCATATTAGGATTCATTCTCCCAGCCTCAAAATGCAGCACTGAAATAGCCAAGCATAAAAGAGATGGAGAATTTTCCTCAGGTGGTGCCTCATAAATCATCAGTTTCCAATTTACAGATTTTTTTCTCCTCTGGATTTCCATCTATTTATTTATTTATCACTTTCCAGAATACAGAGTAATTAATATTATCTTCTCTGCAGACAGGAAAAAAATAAGAAAGAAAAAAAGGAGATATGTTGCCTGAGCACATTTACCAAGCCTTCTGCATTTGAGCTCGTGAGGACAGGGATGTTGTGGAGCAGGAAGAGAGTGGTTTAGGTTTTGGCCAAGAAGTTCTGAATTCTGGACACGGCTCCTACCTCTACTCCGTATGCCCTGGGCGACCTCGAGCAAATTCACCAAACCATCGGGACAGCTCGAATGTCTCTGATTTTCAGTGGGACACACTCCTCGGTTCAGGCACTGGCTCCTAAATGCAGATGGCTGGCTTAGAATTCTTTACCTTTTCTGTCTCTGTGCTTTCCCCTCTAACCCCAAGACTGTGTAAGTGTGCTCTGGGCTTTGTGCTGTTCAGGGCGCAGACTTTTTCCCACTGAATGCCTGCAAGGTGCTTAGGAGGACAGGCTCTCCATTGGGACCAGACAGCTTCACTGTATTCATGAAGGTAGGAGACGTGGCATCCTCAAGTTGTTTAGTTGGAAACAAAAATAAATATTTCCTCAACCTGCTGGTGGTTTCCAGTGGCTTTGCTTATGGGTGTCCAATCTGAGAAAAGTTAAGGTGACCTGATTTAGGGACAGTAGATTTTCAGCACTTTTGGTAAAGCTGAATGCCAAAAAAATTTCTACTGGTGACTGAAATTGTAAGCCAAAGCTTTTTACTTGCAAATCTCCAGTTCAATTCTGGCTCAGGCAAGCAGGCACTGGGAGTTGTTCCTGTCTGACAGTTGCATCAGTGGCATCTGGAAAATGAGCTGCTAAGTTTCAGCTTAATTTCTAGTGAATACATTACTAAAAACCCATTCAGTGCATACATCCTGGTACCTACCAACAGCAATTGCCTATGAATCATCAGGGATGCGTTTGTACAAACGATGCTACCACAAAAACAAATGGTAGTGATTGCATCATTCTTGCCTCAGCACAGAAATCAGACACTAAATCATAAAACCCATTTTGTTTCTTGAGGCCAAGAGCACAGAAGCAGAGGAAACAGGCCCAGATTATGGAATCCAGAGCTAGATAGGTTTACCAAGCTTATGAGCTGCTCCTGAAATATTGCTGAGAAATGCTTTGTGGACTGACAGAGGAAATGGCCTCAAGGGAAGGCAAGGAGAGCAAATTAATTATAATGTTGAAGTTAAACTGGAACAAAAGCAAGTGGAGGCAGAGCCAACTGTGAGTCCAATGCACCTCTCTAAAGCAGGAATTTTGCAGCAATTAATAGGGACTGTACCCTGATAAAGGTTACCTTGTCACTGCTAACACTATGTGATTTTCCCCCTGTAACCATATCTATATCGTTTGTCAGGAATGAACTTTAATAAGATTATGCTGTCAGAACTCATCATCAGAGTGACCACACACATGGTACAGTAGATGCAGTGCAGAGTTCTGCTTTGATTTTCTCCTCTGAGGTGCCAAACTAGTTTCAAATATGCATTAGAGCCACTGGCACCAAGACAAGTCACGCAACACCCACGGTAGGACTCCCCTCACGAGCCTTCACTCAGAACAGGAAGGAGAGGTGCAAAGACAGGCTGGTAAGAGGTGAGATATACAGATTCTGGTCCCGGCTCTGCTAACAGCTTTTGATAACTGTGTCAGGCTAGCTGGGTCATGATTTTTCCAATGGTGCAGTGTGAAAATGACAAAAAACTGGATCCTCAACTTGGCCAAAAATTGCAGTGGTGGAGCATAGTGAGGTGGGGAACCCCTATCAAGCCGACACCTGCACTGGGGTGTGTAATCTAGCTAAAAAACTACACCTCTGCATTTGGAGTCAAAAATGATCATGTGAATGGATGAAACTTGTACCTTTTATCCCCCTGAGTCTTCACCTCCATCTCCCTCCCTCTACACATATTTAGAAAATGGACAGGATTTTTAGCTACTTCACTAGATTACCTTGGAAAATGAACTAATGCTTGTAAAGAGCTCTGTGATTCTTGGATGGAAGGTGCCATAGGCACAGAGATTATAATTAAACTGCTAAACAGTGCAGCTGGATTTACTCAGAGTGCTGCCAACAACTGTGTGCTGTGTTTTCAAGCAGAGCAACACACACTTCCAACCAAAGGGACAAACATGACCCACATTTGTGCCCTCAAGGCTGTTGGGAAAAGGGCAACCAGAAACCAGCAAACTTCATCAAGTTTAGAAGGCTGCTTGAGGAAATAGAAAACTCCTTAGTAGTTCTTTGGAGCCATGAGAGCACTGAAAGCCACCTCCCATGACCCATCACCACAATATTAGGTGAAGGTGAATATTATTGTTTTATTCAGCACAGGAGACTGAACTGAGTCCTCACTCTGCTCTGTGAAGGAAGAGCTCAGTGAGCCCATTTTAGCTTGTATGAGACTCTGGTTGGTTGACTCAGGCTGGTTCTCTTCTTCCTTCCAGACATGATTTTTCGTTAGGTCTCCTCCAGCAGGCTGTGGGAGAGGTGCCACTTGCAAGTCTTCAGAATTGCATCCTGACTATCAGCCATCCAAAGTAATTTTGGCTGCTGTGGAAAGGTACAGTCACAAATGCTTGTAGCCCTGATTTACCACCCAAATAATAAGAAAAGGATGTATGAGGTCAAGTGGGCACCAAAGCATTAAGCAAATCATCTTCCTGATGTTCTTTCTACAGTCAGTTGCCCATGATGTTGAGCACATTATTATGATCTGAATTACTGTTTCCATCTATGGAGAGGTAAAGCCTGAAAATACCTTCAGTGTGACCACTTTAACTCAAAGGAAGTTCATTACAGCCCAGCCTGCAACAGGCCAAGGTGAAGAGAGTAATGTGAACAGCACAGTGACGGTCATGGCATTGGCACGACAAGCCTGCTCTGATGCTCACTCCTTCTCCTCTACTCTAACCAGACTCTTAAGAAGTGTTCCCAGTTTTTCCTCCAGGCGTTCTTAGCTCCTACAGGGAGCAGAAGACCACTCTTGGGTTCTCAGCACTTACTGGCACTGAGGCTTTAGATGAGGCAGGGATATAGAAACAATAGGAGCCTCTGAAGCATTCATGCATTGCAGTGGTAATATAGGGTGGAGGAAGTGATAATATCTGTCAGACTCGTGTTTATTAACCATTTTATAATCACAATACATGCAATTACAGTTTGACAAGACACTGCCAATGTGAACAACATCTGGAAGTGTACTGGGGTCTTCAGAATGAGTGCAGTTTAATTTCCATTATTTGCTTCTGCTGAGAGTGGCAGTAAACTGTAGTTAATAAAGGAAAGCCAGCTTTTATGGGCTAGAAAGACAGTAAATATATGCAAAATGGTTTGTTGAATCTAGCAGTGGGGTGCCATAAGAGGCTTCATAAAGCAGGGATAGAGTTTAGCATCATTCTTTTAGGGCTGGGAGTGGTGCAGAATAAATCTCTCTTGAGTCTACTTACTGACAGCCCCAGTTCAGATGGTGTATACACAGGCAGTGCTTCTTTCTCTGCAGAGTTTCTGTTAATCACTGTTAATGCCAGTCATCAGATCACTAATCATTTGAAACAAGAATCTGCAGATATTAAGACAGAGATTCAGAACAAGATAAATAGCACAGATATCTCCAGGGGCAGGAAAAAGGTCTGAGCCCACTGATGCTGTCTGGTACAGCATGAGGCTGTTTGCCTTTCTAATCTTTATTAGGATAGGAGCTACTCTACCCTGGCACAGAGAAGGAGGCAGGAAGCTTGAGAAGCCTTCCATGGACTCACGGACCCAGGGGCAGGCGTGGCCAGACCCTGACCATGTCTGTCTGCAGAGGATGGGATAGAATAAATAGAATGAAACTCCCCCATGGCTATGCCCTACCAGACCCCAAGTCCACATGTTTCGCAGCAGTTTGGCTATTCAGCTGCAAATGCCCATAGCCACACATGGAATCACCTCAGCAGCCTTGATGGGAAACCAGGATTTCCTTAGTCCCACATCACTCTTCTGGCCCAACCTGATTCTTTCCGTTGACTACACAAACCTGAGAGCTGAAGCAACACCATTTTCTCTTGCTGTTGGGGAGGGTTTAAGAGCAGCTGCACGGGGAGAAACTGTGGTTCTGCTGATGGCCACTTGTGTCTCAGTTTATCACTTGTGGTCCTGGAAACATGTCCTGAGCTGTCTGAAACAATTCGTTTTTCTGCTCAGAGCAAAGGCAGTGAAAAGGTTATGCCACTGCGGTGCAAATTTTCCTTGTAAATCAGATCCAGAAGTCAATGCTTGGCAGCCACCTTCTCTGACACTGTTAAAATCCTGAAGTAAGGGCATGTGCCTGCAGATGTCTACATGTGGATTTACATGGCAGTTTGGGATGTGGGTCTCTGGCTGGATTTGCTTTTACTACCAATGTCAGCTTCATCTCATCTGACGATGGCATTTGGTGTCCTTGACATGAGACATTTTGTGGTACAGGATCTGCCAGTTTAACACAGGCTCACCTCGGAGCGGGTGGAAGTGGGGAGACAGCAGCACAAATGCAGGACCCAGGGCCTCTCAAAGGCAGGACTTGATAAGGTAACAAGCAACAAAACTGGATGTGCAGGGGAGGAGGAGGGGAGGAGGCAGAATAGACTCGTGGCTTGATCTTGCCCAGAGCTGATTTCAACAGACTCCATGGGAGTCAGGACTATTCCGTACTTAACAGTGGGAGTTCAGGTAATTGTGAGATTGAACCTTACAGGAGAGCATGACTTGCCAAAGGGGAAGTCAAATAACATCAAAGCAATCAAAGGAATACTTCAGGAATTACTGAATGAAATTCTATGGCTCAAACAGGACCTTAGGCTAGATTAATTACAATTGGTGCCTGTAGATCTAAAATCTGCTCACAAGTAATGCCCATTTCTATTTCATTCTCACTTCCAAGATCTGGTCTTGAAATACAGATCTGACTGAAGCAAAATGGGGAACAAAACAATGAAAAGGAGCAGTGCCTCGTGATGTCCTTAGAAGAAAGTCTGTCTAGAGACAGGGAGTGTGAATACCTTTGGAGCAGATGGGTGACAGCAAAGTCCCGCCTTCCTTCAGTGAATAAATGGAGACAGAGCCAAGCAGGCTGGTGAGATGGCCCCACAAAGCCTGGGTGTAAACAAGCCTAGAGATACCTGCATAAACAGATTCTGTCTTGCTAAATTCCTTAGCACAGCCCAGAGACCCAACACAACCACCAGTGGGGCTGTTTCCAGATCACTCTCTGCTGTACACCACAGTACAGACCAACATCACAGCCATTATCTCACCAGTCACAGAACAACTGTGGCCCCCCAGGTCTCCCCATCAGATTACATCCCAAGCAGAAGGCAGTTGTGAAATCCTGCAGCTCTGCAAACACTCATTTAACAAGTGATGAAGGACAAGGTGTACGCACCAGCACTCCTCCGGCAAAAGCACAACTCAGATCTTGCCTTCAAGACCACTTTTCAGCATAGCCCTGAGTCTTTCAAGTCCTATCTGAGCTGAGGAATCTCCACTGTTATTCTGAGGATCTCTTTGGGGCTGTGCTGGTAAATGCTTCATTGGATTGGCAGTGATTCAATGAATTGTTTAATCTTTCTCAATCGATTCACAGAGAAAGGATGGAGAGAGTCAATTTTTTTTTTAAAATCTCCTTTTTCTCTAAGCTTCTTTAAGAGTGAGTCCCCTCCTCTCTCCCCTCTTCCAGCACTCAGATGCACTCACACACACACACTCCCCCTGGACCTCAGCACCAGCTTCCCCTGGTACAGAGTGGGTGCTGGTGCATAGCATCTTTGAACAAAAATGTCTGGGAGATGGTGACCCTTTCTAGAGCAAACAAGTGATTTGCTTTCATTTTAGGCAAAGTGAAAGCCAGTGAGCTGCTACATTAACTTTAGGAGCTCAAGTTCCTCCGTATCTTCCCCAACTGCCTACCAAAAAAACCTTGCAAAGCATTTGCATCATATCAAGGTTGCTTCTCCAGATGGCTAAAGCAGTCCTGCATGTTTCTTTTTAAAAATTCCCAACTGTTGCTGTCCATTTCCTAACACCATGCTGCAGAACAGCATGTAAACCTCAGCCCCTCTGAAGATAAAAGTTTAGCTGTGTGTTGGGTATAGTTTATGCACACTTGCATCATCCTGAGGAAGTTAATATCCACAGCTTGTACGTCTGCAGCTTACTGGGAACATTCTTCTCAATTAAATCCTTATGCAGGCAAATAAGAAATTCTGCATTTCTCCTTTTCAAAAGCAGAAGGTGAAGCAAGCCCTCAAAGCCTTGCTCAGGAGCCTCGTGAAGTACCCTGACTTCCAGGAGGGGCTGAGCACCTGGCAAGTCTGATATAATATCAAGGGCTGGGAATCACACAATTCTGATGAAGCATGGTTTGTATTAGACCTACAGAGAGGTCTCTTCAGCCTGTCAGCACAATGGAGAAGCCAAGTCTGTACTCCAAGACAGTGTATAAATCTTCCATCTGCCAAAATTCAGTAGTATCGGATCCAGAGTTTAGGTTTAGCTTTATTCCAAAATACATGCACAAATGTAACAACACTAGGTAAAAAAACCAGCCTGATGAGAAAATACTCATCATAATTTACCCTTCTAGAAGAGAAAAGAAAGAATTTTTCTTCACTCTGAGCTATTAGAAAATTGGCTTAATGGAAGTACTAATTAAGCTAGTCTTCTTTCTCTGAATCATCAGCTACATTGTAATTTCTACCAGACAAGAGGGTCCCATGGTTCATCTGGCAAGGCCAGAGAAAGGATATTGCAAATTGTTGTTGTTATTTTATGACAACCTCTATCCTCCATGCTGTTTGACCCCTTCCTGTGTAGTTTCCCTGATTCTCTCCTGCATTCCTAAATTTGGAAGTTACGGCTTTATAGCGTGGGTCCTGTCTTAAAGCTGTTTTCTAAATGGGAAAGATATCTAAGTAAAAATAAAACATCCAAAACCTAGGAATTATTTTTCCTAGAAGTACCAGATCCATCATTATAGATGTTATTCTGGTTTACTTACACTATATATGTCCTCCTAATAGTCTCCCTCAGGAGAACTAGCAATGATTCCTTAAGTCCCCTCCTAGAGACATTTAGGATATTTATGATGAATGAGCTTCCAAGAGCTCAGATATTTAATTTGCAGCTACCACAGTTAGTGATGATTAAGATCCCTTTGTTTTTACAGTGTTTCTTAAATAAAGCGCAAACACATCCTGTCCAACTCCATTAAAGAGTGAGACACACAGGAATGCCAATGGAATTGCTCAGAAAGATTCTGAAACTGGCCAGGAACAGAGTAAATACACATGATCATACATATATATCCATGTATGTGTTTGTGCATGTGCAAACAGTGCATCCTTACACAGATATAGATGTATAGGCAGTTATGTGTACTCCTTCTGTCTGGCCTTGACTGCAAGCTGTCTTAATATCTGGGGATTTCCACTAAAATACCAGCTTGATTTCCCACCAGGAAACATGGGAAAATTTAATCAACCTGTCTGGGTACTCAGTGAATATAATTCCCTATTCACAACTGATGAATCAAACAGATAGGCCTAACCAAACAGTACCTGCTGGGAAGGCACATGAGAGATGGAAGAGGAACAGAATAACTGGCAAGAAGAAAGCCCAGTTTGCAAACAGTCCCTTCCCAGCATAACCCCCTCACAAAAGGCCAGATGGATTTGTTCCTCCTGTGATTGCGCCACACAGAAGTTCATGAGTTATATGGGGGTTTTAGGGAAGATAATTGCACTGCAGCTTGAAGCAAAAGAAGATTTCACATCTATACATGGGAATCCAGATGCTCTCCCCATCAGACACTTCTTTTAGCTCCTTCCCCCAACTTCCACTCCTATAGGATCCCATAACAATGCCTATCAGAAATCTCAGAAGTTTATTCAAAGCTCTGTTTTTCCTCATTCCTTGGCTCACCACTTCTGCTCTCTGCCTGCAAGCTGCAGATCACATGAAGATTCCCCAGGCTTTTCATAACATGATTTTATATTCTGTATTTCCTTGACTGTACAATATAGCTGACTTTAGCAGAAATTGCCCCAAAATGTTGCAGACTATGAAATGTGAATTTTCCCTGTGAAGTGACTGTCTATTCAATCTCCTCACTTCTCACCAGATATCAAGGCAATACTTTTATCCTTCTTGTTTTCTGCTCCTCAAGTGCTCTCCAGATGCAGCTGATATTTTCTCCTAAGCTTTGGTCCACCAGACAAATATCTATATACGTTACACACATCCATACATCTATATTTACAGCTGTAAGAATTAGCAAATAACTAAATAAACAAACAGAAAAACCTGTTACACACTACAACTGCTTCATGAGTTTATAACATATGGTGGCAAAGCACTATAAAAACTGTAAACTATAAAGAGGGTTACATAGCCCCATTCATTTATCATGTTACAATGAGTAATTTGTGCACCAGGCAGGAAAGAGAAAACCCACACAGTTGGAGCGTGCATATGTATTTCTGAGGCTCACACTAGAGAGCCTTTTATAAAACATACACATGATTTGAATTCCAAAGCAAAAGCACTGAGAGGCAGTGCATGGGCTAATATTGTTATAATGGTGTATGCAGAGCTTAGGAAGAATGGGCACTAGTTGACCTCCTTTACTGATAAGAGTACTTCCAAACACTCCACGTGTCTGCACAGTTCAGAGTCTGGCCACATTTAGACACTGAGCTCCAGCCTACAGCTATAGAACTTCTCCTTGGTGTTGTTACAGAAATGGCAAGATGGTGCTCAAATAAGAAACCATGGCTGGGTGCTCCTTCTGCTGATTTCCATCAAGCTTCAGTCATTTTTGCCTCCTTTCACATGTCTGGTGGGGGTTATGTTGAACCACATTCCCAGATGGGTCCATGTACTCATGGTCCAAGCTGTGTTTTGTACTCAAATCCACATATTCTGTACAGACAAAACAAAACCGGTGAAGTTAAGCACTGCATTTCCCTAGAGGGCTTCTGACCACTGCAGTGTCTCACAATAAATCCTCTAGATTTTCCAGATAGCACAGAGCCCCATAATTCACATCTACCCGTTCCTGATTTGACATTACGTATTTTTCATTTCCAGCTGGCAAAGAGCTTTTATGAAACACATAACACATGCCACATGCTCTGTCCTGGAAATGGATTAGTTTTCCCAGTGGGGCCAGCAAATGATGTAGGCTGTGTCCCAGTTGTCATGTCCCAGTGCAAATGGTTAAGATCTTCTTTTTGTCTCAGCAAATGCCCCATGGAAGCTTGAGCTGGGTTTGGGCCCTTGGGTCATTGCTAAGCAGTTTCTCTTTCATCCTTTTCAGCACCAGCAGACGCAGCTTGAAACATGTATACAAGATGCGGCTTTGCAGCATCCCTTATTCACTGGTACCTTGGAGACTCCAGTTCATTGAAAGTAATAAAACCAGATCATCAAAAAGAATTCTTTTGAACAGGCTTTGGGCTCTGCTGCGCTACTTGGTTACGGATATTCATCTTCCTGGAAACTGTGCTGTTAGATACAGCACCGGCATGAAAGCCTCAGCTGCCTCCCCAGTGCATTAACCCCTCGAGTGTTGAAATCACGGTCCTTGAATAGCAAAATAGGTATCACTTATAATTGCTTGAGGGGAGAAGCAGATTGTATTCTCCCAGATGCACAAAGGGTGCACACTGGGGTCAAAGGGTTTCCCTATCCTCATCCTGCTCCAGTGATGCAATGTGCTGTGCACCAAAGGGAAGAGGGAGCAAAAAGAAGCAGCCTCTGTTGGTTACAGCTACAGGCAGGCTGTAAGGTGGCTCCTGTATCAAAGGGTGTCATAGCACTTAATCCAAACTGAAAACACAGATGTGCTGAAAACACAGGCATTCTGATACTTGGGGCTTTAACTTTCTGTTAACCTCACATATCTTGTGATCCTGTGTACCTTACAGAGCCCTGACGTCAAGGCTTTAACCCAAACCCCTTTGATTTGGCAGGGGGAGCGTTGTCACTGTTGTCAGAGTTGCCAGAGTTCTGGTGCTTTTTGATTGCATCCAAACCCTCCCTTCTTTCATCTTTCTCAGCTAGAAAGAAGGTCAACACTGGCACCATGAGCATAGATGTGCAGCCCCTGAGTTTCATTTCTCCAAATGTGGAAAGAGCAAGGATGGTGCAGCTGGGCTAATTCTGTCTGAGTGACTGGCAGACTTCACTGAGGATTATTTGCATCTGTGCTTGCAGCTCCAGGAGGATCAAAGTCTGAACTGCTGCTCTGGCCCCTCTAGGGTTGTGTGTGCTTCTGCCCTGAGACCTCTTTGTTGAGCTCCATCTTCACCCTGGGGCAGCAAACCCAGCTTGTTTGCAAAATTCCTTCAGTAGAACATATGCTGGGTTCCAAGATTTTCCCTTGAACTGCAGCTTGCCAGCTGCTGGGGAGAAGCTGCAGAAGAGACCACTCTATCCATTTGGCCTCTTTCTTATTTTCTTTTCCCGGACTCTACCACCATCCCCCATTACTGGCCAACACCAGGGATCTGGGTTACATGGTTATTTGATACCCCTTGTGCTCTGTCTCTCATACTGCACTGGTGAAACTCCAGTGCTGAAGATGAATGAAGAGAGCTTCACCTTCCTAACTCCCTCCTTATTTCATACCACCTCCCCTGTGAGTCCTGATGTCAGGAAAACATATGGTGACTTTTTTAGTCGTGGCTTCCAAATAGATGCAAAAAAAGGGAACGTTTAAGTGTTCCCTTTGAGCCTCTATCTCATTTCCCTGCCTGAAGCTGAGCCACGTCTGCCATGCTGCACTCTTGGCACCAGAGAGACTGTCCGAGGCTTCAGATCCAGATCACACACCAGAGGCTGCATCCAGAGCATCCTTCTTTTCCCAGAGCAGGCTCTGCCAGGGACAGTGTTGGAAAGAAAATGGCTGAAGTTTCAGATCAGCTGAGAATAAATCAATGCAGCATCCCCAGGAGGTCTTTTTTACACAATCGCTCTGCACTAGAAGAGCAAGTGAAGGAGCAGGAGAGTAGTCGCAGGAATTGATCACACCTGATTACTTAGTAAAGTTTGTAAGGAAAGATGTTGGAGGAGAAAACCAGCAGGAGCACCTTTTATGACTAGACTAGAAGGGGTTGGGGGGAAAGGGTGAGGAAAATACTTCAAAATGGACTCTGACAATGTTCTCTTACATTATGACCCCGTATTTTTTCTCTAGATTTCATCACTACTTCATGTATTCTGGGGCTAAGGTGAAACCAACACTTGTGAGAGATCTGAGCAGAGTCAGGATGCAGACAAAAAAACATGCACAACTGCTACATGAACAAATATTATAAAGAGGCCTGAACTGAACTGCATGTATGACTTTGTTTCTGCACATCTCTGTACAGACACATGCCTGTGAGGACATGCAGTTCCCTCTCTGCATGTACGAGCACATGTTCACACACATACATAAATCTGACACTGGAAGATAAAGATCTTTTTCCATGTGGCAGTGGCAGTGCATGCCATGCTCGTGTCTGAACACAGCCCCCCCAGAAGTGCTGGGTTTTATGCAGAGAGCCTAAAGCAAGTGGGTTCTCTGCAGAACAGCTCCTAAGCTACTGCGGTGCTAGTTAAGAAAGCAACATCTCTTCATAAAACTTAAAATAAGCCCTACATCAAAAACAGTACAAAACAACTCTAAACCCTCAGGCTATTGCAGGATTATACTGTTGTGAAATACATTATCCAGACTTTAAAGTCATCTTTGACTATCTGCCTGGGGTCATCCAGACAGCCCAGACTCTCAGCTACCTAATACCAAAAAAAAGTTGAGCTTCCAGATGTTCCCAGGAAAGCAGTACATCGAGGTCCAAGCTCTTCCTGCAGGGAAAGGCCGGTGGGATTATATTTGAATTTCTTGTTTTCCATGATAACGGCTCAACAGAGAATTAGCTCCAACACAAACTGCTGTTGGAGGGAGATCTACTGTGTTTGGTGGCAGGAAGAGAAAAAACAAAGAGTTACTGGACTCCTGTGAATGAGTCATTGCATCATGTGGTGCTGTATTTCCAATTCTTTCTCTTACTAAATGCCTGCCCTTCCCACATTGTCCTCCCTTCCCCCCCGCAGTCCTGGCCACACCCTCGGGTTCTCCCCATTGGTCCTGGTACCCCAACCCTGCCCATGTACCGCCCCTGCACCCTGAGACCATTAGGCCATGTGCTCTCTCTGCCTCTGGGAGCCTGCCTGTCACCATGTGAATGAAGTTCCTCTGAGGTTCCCATGCCGGGAGCCTTCTCGCCTCCTTTGTTGCCACCGTGTTGTGGAGCCCACAGCCAGCCGGAGCGCTGCGGGGCCGCCCGGAAGGGCTGCGGGAAGCGGGACAGCCGCTGTCCCCAAGGCAGCCCCGCAGCGCTCTCCGGGAAGGCTGCAGCATGCCATACCAGCGCAGGAAACGACAGACCACAACAGCATCAGAGGCCTGGAAGCAGATAGGCTATTCCTTAGCAATAAAGAATCAAGACACAGTAATTTCCAATAGATGGATTTGCAGGTAGAGTTTTCTATTTTATCCACAGCAGGCACACCAACTTCAGCTCCCAGCTGCTGTTTCTGGTTAGCCAGTCAAGCTTCTAATTGGATCTCCTGTTGGACATTATCTGTGGGACACACCGAGGTGGGAGCAGGGGGCCAGGCCCTGGCAGCACCCTGCAGTGAGATCCAGGCACACGGGGGCCACGTGCAAAAATTCAGCCAATGCACCACGGAGTCCCCAGTCTGCAAGGAGCTGCTTATCCCTCCATGCCAGGGCAGCAACAGACCCAGCCAGCCTTGCACGACCCTCGCATATTGGCCAGTCCATGCTGGTTTTACACGTGGGCACTCTGGACTGTCCATCCCCAGCCCAACCTCTTTTGTGCTTCTAAACAAGCCCAGGAGCAGGCTGGGATCTCCAGGGAAGATGAAGTGGTGTGAATTAGCTTGTCAGCAGCTTAACCAAAGGACAAGCCAAGCCAGTGCTACCAGAACAGCTAAATCCAGCTTCACTTCAAGAGGCAGCTGGACACTTTAAGTGCAAGAAGTGTCCTGGGAGGCTCTGCAACAGTTCTTTGCTTGACATTAGGAATTCTCAGACAGGAAGACCATGTGTTGTGGACCTCAAACTCAGAGAATGAAGGTGTTGAGCTGTCCCCAGCATCCAGACAGGATCTTCCAGGGAGAAAGAGGAAGTATGAGTTGAAGAAAGGATGTTTTTCTATGGACAACAATGATAAGTGTAGAAGACTTTGTTGCTCACTCCAGTGATTGACATGGTACTTTTTTTCCCTGTTGATTGTAAAACACATTTGCCCACTCCTTTCCTTTCTTACCAGTTGCTGCAATGGTGCATTTTGAAATTCATACTGGGGAAAATTGGCACAACTTCTATCTATTTTCTACATAAGAACAGTAAACACTAAAAGGAGCTCAAAATCAAATTTCCATTAAAGCAAAGGCCACCTCAGGATCAGAGAGGTGGCTCCACTCCCGTGTAACAGGCCAGTGCCAAAATGCCTCATCCAGTCAGTCCTGACAGGAGTTTCCCAGCAATCTCTCCTTGGCTTGGCATCACTACTAACCTGAAGACAGATTTCTGTAGTGTGGGAACTAAGGAGTGCAACTGCTTTTTAAGAAGTAATGGAGTCCCTGGCCATGTACAACATGTCACTGCTGTTCCTTACAGGGTACAGCTGTGAAAGTGCTTGCACTCAATTTATCCTTCTGTTGCTGGAGATTTACAGGGAAAAAACCCACAGTCTGTGCTTACCAAGGAGCAGTGGGGGTTGTCCTGTGAGCTGTGTGTTCCTAGAGCTGCAGACACTTGTGTCCCCATGCCTGTGCCTGTGTGTGCAGCTGGCCACTACAGAGTCCCTGTGTTGTGACCCTGGGTTCAGTCTAACCAATGAGCCAGCTAATCAGTTCGTGTTAACATAAGCAGAGGCAGTCAGAAAAGACATCAGAAATCAAACCTGAGGAAAGGAATTAGGGGAAAAGAATTCATTAATTTCCTCTTTGCAATGGCAAATGCTTTCCACTCAGTCTTTTAAAATGACATTTTACCTGCTATTAGTTTACTGTAAGTATCTCTGGCACTGCCTTCCTTCCCCACACCTGATTCCCTCAAGAACAAAATTAAATTTAAGCTACTAAAGTTGGACCTTTCTGAAGTAAAAAGAATCTTTAAAAATGGATTTTTTTAAAGGTCATTTTGAACTTTATCTGAGCACACATGGAGACGCAGGCCATTCAGCTAAATAATGCCACCTGACCACCTCCTGTCCCCATTACTAGGGACACAAGTCCCTAGTAAGTCATTATGTATTATGTNCACCTCCTGTCCCCATTACTAGGGTAAGAACATCATTTATGTGATGGAGAGAGTGGAAGGCTTTCTGCTCATTCCTTTTATTTGCCTTCTAATTTTTGGAGATTTTAATGCTGTTCATTTTTATAGCTGCTTCTTTACTTTCCACTTTCTTTAATAACCCAAAGGAAAGTCATAAACTTACACTGAAGTAAGACGTCCTGATTTTGACCCAAAACAAGACAGACTGCACTTCCTGCTCTCATGAGATCAAGCTGCATTCTCTAGGGCTCCATCTGCTCCTCACCCTTAGCATGTCCTGCCACACTGGCAGTCCCTTGACAGGGTGGTGTCAGACCAGTCCATCTTTCTCCTTGGTATCTTTCTCTCTTCCAGAAATCCAGCTTTACAAATTAAATAAATATAGCCTATTACTCTGTTTCTAAGCACATGCTTAACTTCAAGCACAAGAACAATCATGAGCTTCTTTTGTAGTTTATGCTTTGCTGTGAATTGCTACCGTCTGTGACCCCAAGGCCCTGCCCCAGAGCCCAGGGATGTACAGTATTTATCCCAGCAGTGTCCCTATCTGCCAGAGAAACCTTCACCACTGACCTGAGGATCCAGAAATAATTAACTTAACATTATCATCAACATTATCTTGACAGCAAAGGCTGGCATCGGGAGATGGCTTTGCACTGCCAGGCTCCAGTCTGAACAAACACAGACTCTTTAAAGCATGGATTTCATTTCCAGACGTGTCAGATCCACCTCCCTACTGTCAGCTGAAGGTAAGGGGGTTGCATACAGCTTGCTGTGTGATGAGCCCTGCAGCAGTGCTCTGAAAACACTGCGTGTTATTTACTGTACCCAGTTCTCTCCAATCATGACTCAAACGAGGCCATATTTATTGAAGAGACACTTAAAAATGTCCCATGACATGCTTTGTGTGAATGGGGACTTCCCTTAAATGGAATTTCAGCACTCCACCTCTTCCTGCAGTGGCATCTGTGTCCCACTTCACAGCTGCCCGGTCTCTTTGAACGGGCTTCCCTTTAACAACGTTCAAATATTTAATTTGCCAAGTGCTGTGGGAATCCCAAAGGTTTGGAAGAACTATCTATTATAAATGACAAAACATCACATTATTATAGGTAGCCTGCCTACTCGATGTCATCTGTGTTCTATGCTGCTCCTTTAATGAGGCTGTCTTTCAAATCCTGCACAGAATAGAAAAAGATCCTGATGCCAGCACTTCCCAGGTACTCTAAAAATTAAAACAGCCAAGTCCTTACAATATAAAAAAGCCTACTTTCTAAACCCTAAAACCCTCATGTTCAGAGGAAGTGCTTTTAATATTCTGTTATTTAGTCGTACAGGCATTCAGGAGGAGGTTGCTCCCAGCCACCCAGTGCAATTCAGTAAGTGTTCCCCTGAAACCTAACCACACAGTGCCCTCTGCTGCAGTTTTCTCTGACATATTAGAAGGAGAAAAAAAGAATGAAACAAGGAGAAAAAAACCCAACCCAGCCACGCTTTGCAGCCTATCCTCTGGCTGAAATTGAGATAAGCAGATGGTTTGTTAGTACTTATCAATGACTCAGTAACATCCAAAGTACTACATAAAACACTTTAGCCAGAGAAAAGTCAAAATAACAAAATGAATTCCATACGAGGGACAGCGAAAGCAATTGAAAAATCAGGCAAGGAATGCAGCAGTGCTATCAGCTCCCTGCCTTAGCCTGGCTGGCCCTACTCTCCAAGCAGGACTCCAAACAGAGATTTAAGCTAAAGAACTAGTTTCTATAGTCTCATTGCTTTGTTCCTCCCACCCCATCCACCACAACCTCCAAACACTTACAAGAGCTGTGTGAACAAGCCAAGGACAAGCAAGAGGCAAGACCAAAGCCTTCACAGTCCTGGTGCCAGGTAGCCCGCACCTGATGGAGCTGGCTGCCAGCAGCACCGTCTCAGGAGAGAAGGATGGGCTGGGAAAAAGTCATTCCTGTCACCTTTCTCTTGATTTTGACAGCAGTGCTAGCAGTTCACATTCCAGAGGACAGGGATCTTTGTGGATCACCACAGAAGGGAAGGACAAACACAAGGCAGCCTTGGGAAACTCAAAGCCAACAAGGCACTTCAGCAATTCTTACTTTGAGCTACTATCACTTCAGGCTCAGTTAATTAAAATCAATAACTGCATTTGTCTTGGTTTGGAGTTTAGGCCTTCACTGAACAGTACTAAGGCTTTCGTTCACAGATTCACCAATTATAAAGTCAATAATTTAAAATTAGCTAGGCATACTGTGAATATTGTCTTGACAATGTAAGGCACCTCTGAACACAGGGATTCAGGGAATGCACAGGCACTAGGATTTTAAAGCAGCACCTTGCTAGTGCTGCGGACAAAGAACAAAACCATTTCAGATACTCCATAAGCCTATGTTCGGACCCAAACACCAGCATTTGGGAATGTTGCATTCTGGTTTCTGGGTTAACCTGGTAGAAGAATAGGGTCCACCAGAAAACTGTACCAAGAGTCAATGAGATGACAATCTCTAAAGACCCGAGGGTTGAGTCTTGCCATCAAAGCCTACAAAAATCAACTGGCTCTAAAACTGTACCATTAAGAAATGCTGAGTTTGTTGCACAGTTGGCCTGATACTCAAGATTGTCAAACCCATGTTTTCAAACTATTGTTTGCACAAGGAGCTTAAAAAGATGGAAAAGGTTCTCTCCCCATCACTATTTTTAGCAAAACACAAAAATTGAGACACTTTTAAAATAATGAGATTTGACAGCAGTCTGGGTTTGTGCCTGAGATGTGCTGTTGTTTAGCAAGGTCAAGAAATCTGCTTGTAGTACAAATACAGGTTTATTTGAACCTTCCCTGAAATTTGAGCTTCATCCATGTCTAAACATATAGAAAACACCAGTCTGTTAAGTCTTCTCCTTTGCACAATACCGTCTCCTGTGCTTCCTGCATCTTCCTGGGTCCCAGCCAGGCCTGGAAGCACCAAATAACCACAAGGAAGATTGTTGCTTGCGATCACCACCCAGGAGCAGAAAAATATCATGAGCTTCTTGGGCGGGCCTGTTTTTACTGAAGGAACCACCTTACAGTGCAGATGTGAAACCTTGAATGGAGCCAGAAATTCAGCCAACAGCTTTTTAGCACCAGTTACTATGAAAATCAACTCATTCCACTGAAGCAGCAAAAATCCTAGAAGGATGGCTTCTTTTGACACATGTAGTCAGCAACATTATTCTGATCAGCAGAGAGCAGGGCATGTGTGAACCAAAATGCACAAAGGGCAGAGTCCCCAACTCCAAAGATTCAAAGATGTCCAGCCTGCTTTTCCACAGAATGGAAGACAAAACTGAGGGGAAGACTACAAACTGGGTGGGAATCTAGATACGCAGAAAGATCTCTCTGACATAGCTACCCCAAGGGTGAAAAGCTGGGAGAATCTCTGTTCAGCACAGTATTTAATTACCTAAAAGAAAAAGCATGTAAATAGACTTTAGGAGACACACTTGATAATAAATCTATGACAAAAGGCAATGTAGAAATCTGTGCTTTTGAATTTATTATCTGACCTTCCTGCTGAGCATTCCCATGCAGCGCCAGGATAAAATAAATTGCTCTAGCTAAAGAAACTGTAGGAAACATTTGAATATTCCCTGTTCTGAAATATTAACCTGTGATACTTTTGACCACCAATCTCTCAAGTGGAGAATGGCAGAGTGGACAGATCAAGACACTAGGAATTTCACTGGAAAAGAGGCTTGCAAAAGGGAGTAAACCCCAGCCAAGACCCCTGCATTGGAAGTGCAAGACTCATCTTGCTAAAACTGATTAGAATTAAAAAAACCCAAACCACAAAACAACCTTCATTAAAATACTCTTCTGGGAAATGCGCAGCATACGACTACTTAAAGGAACTGGGTTTGCTTAGAAATACAGCCAAGTTCCCATATTTCTGAAAGATTAAGGACTTTTTTATCCTCTGCATTTCTTTTCTTTTCCTTTTTCTTTTAAAAAGCCTTCATAAGAATCCCAGAAAGGAAAGGTGACTTCAGTGCACGGCAGATGGACACCATGCCGTTCATTAAAGCAGATGAATACAGGGCTCATCCTGTAAAGCAGCTGAGCACCAGCACTTTTTCTGTCAGTTCTAGAAAAGCTCCTGGCTTGCAGCACTTAACACAACTGAACTGTGGAGGCCATTATTCCACAGGTTTAGATCCAGCCTGCGTCTCTCTCACTTCACTAATGCTTCAACTGGGCAAAGGGAGACCTTGGTCTGCACAAATCCTTGGAGCCTCCTCACTGCTTTCCCTCGCACTGCAGCCACCTGAGGAAGAAGTCCTGGCAGTCTCTATGGTACTATTTATTGTAAAATAACATCTTGTTGATGATGGAACATGATCAGCAAACCCTGTGCCCTAAGCCTATAGGAGGACACGTACTCCGGGCCGAAGTGTTGGCAACCTACTTACGGCACGCTCGGAAAATCTCATGCTCACCTCAGGACTTTATAACAACACTATATAAAAACTAAAACACTGTTCAAGGGACATTAACCATACATTTTAGACTGAAAGTATGACAGGTAAGATTAGATGAGACACATCCAGCAGACCACCAGAGCCAAATTTTGAAACAGAGGACTACCAATGTCACGTTTGCAGAAAAGCAGATACACAGTCATCTCTCACTTGCAGGCACAAACTAGCAGATTGTTTGCAAAACCAGGAGAGTGAACTTGAAGCACCCGCTCTGTCTTTTGCAACTTCAGTAGCATGAGTTTTGCATGCAAAAATTACATGTGTACATCATTAGCAGATGCAGGTCCCAACTCTACCACTTTGATTATTTCCTTTTAACTGCCTTGTTTCTGAAGCCTTTTAAAAAGGACCACAACAGCTTCTCACTATTTATTCAAGATCTTGAAGAAAAATTATTCCTGGTGGGTCGTGAGCTCCCCCCATTGACTTCTCACTAGCTGCTAACATCCAGGCCTCATTCCAGCATTCCGCTACTGTCCAGACAAGCTTTTCTGGGTGGGATGTTGAATTTTTACAACAATGAAGATGTGATTGCCCTCTGCTGTGTGTATGCTCACCGTATTTTAGTTGTACCACTGCTAACAGAAGTTATTGCTCTGCCTGGCCCTTCCTGGAGAGTGCTGCTACTCAGCTGAAGAGCTTATTTTCTTCTTTCTTTAGATTTCTCCCTAAGCTCTTCCCCTTTGCTCCCTGGCCAAAGTCTTGTGTGATCAGAGAGACTCTCGTTATCTCAGCCTGGAGCCCAGGGTTATTACATGCTCTGGATTATGTGCACCATCAGCACTCCAACGAGCTGACTTAATGTACTTAATGGTGCCAGAATTTGTGAATGTGCCAGAAGACTTTTGATATCATTTGCCATGAACACTAATCCATGAAGTGTAAGCTGCAGGCCATCCACATGTCACCCAAAAGGCTGGCAAACAAATCAGGTTGTCAACAGCCTCCAGCATGGCTCAGGCTCCACTGACTCTCCATTGTTGGTGCTGACAAAGGGCGTAGCCATGCTCGTGGCTAAGGACTTTGGCTGTCTCCTGGCTTATGGCCAATTTCTAGAGTAATCCAATGAGAGACACTTGTTATTTTTTTCTGAATAAATAACCAGCATCTCTTTTCTTCCTTCTACCCATTAAATACATACAGCTTTGGGGAGACCTGGAGCTCTTTCTCCAAAACAGGAAATACTGTTCTAAAATGCAGCACGCTTATTCCTCTCCTAATGCAGATAGGCTAAGTTCCCAGAAGACCAGTGAAGGCACTAGAATAATGTGAGAAAGACTGAGGCCACAGTTTAGGCCTTTTGTCACCTTCTTGGTCTTTAAGGTACATTCTCTAGTCTTTCTTATCTGTGTTATTCATTCTGGACATATAAAAGAGGAAGGGAGCAACCTTAGAGGATACCACTTCATAGACAGCTCCTCAATGGAATATAAAGAAGGAGATAGGGCATGCTCTTTCTTTTCCTGTCCTCTGACATGAGGCTGTGTCAGGGAACAAAGGGATATGGCTGGAGGGAGCTCTCTGATTATTCTTCACTGTTAAATTGACTGCCTTCAGCAGCATCATGGCTCATGGCTATTTGACTGCACCCAAGGAATGGGAGCAAGCCCAGGTGACAAATTAATTTGGTTTTAGACAAAAGAATGGCTAAAGATTTTCACAGTTATGTTTAACACACTTCCCTGGTTCTTTTCTATGAGCCATTTGCTCTTTCCTCCAAATACCTTCTTGCAAACAATTTCATTTAGAAATGCTTCCAACATGTCTTGTCTGCATGGACTTGTCTTTTGGAGCATTTCTTTTATGGCAGAGATTGTCTTACTTCATGTTTTCCAGAATGGTGTGTAGCTTTACTCTTTCAAATATGAGATCAGACCTTTATAATGCCAAGAGCCCTCTAGTCCTGCGCAGGAGCTGAGGAAATTATGTATATTCTATTCTATTCTATTCTATTCTATTCTATTCTATTCTATTCTATTCTATTCTATTCATAAACTTCCCCTACCAGTTTCTATCTCAGTGCCTTCCCATAGCACAGAATGCTACATTATTAAGAATTATTTTATGTGGTTGGTTTATTACTAATCCTCAGACTAAGGTGAGTAATGCCTAGGAGAGCACTGTCTTAATGAGACAGTTTATATTAGAGAAAGCAGAGCAAGGCCTTTCATGTGGAAGGTGGGGAAGCTTACCATCATCCTGTAAGCACTTTGTACAGCTGCTGACTGGCCTGCAGGGAGCCACAATTCAAGCAAGCATGTTTAAACCTTTATTAAACAAGTCTCTTGCACTCCTATCCTTAAAACAATTTCCTGATCCTTTCCACAAGCCACTTGTCCCTTCTTCAAAATCTCTTCATGCAAACCACTTCATTTATAAATGTTACACTTCTGCTGTTTCAAATATTTTGACATAATCTCTTAGTGAGTGGAATGGTTGCCCAAAAGCTGTAGAACCTCTTACATCTATCTCCAGCACACCTGAAGAGTAAGATTCTGAGAGTTGAGTATGATCTGGTATTCTGTGGGAGAAAACAGCTCTCAAAACAGAAGACAGATTCAGGGCCTCGTCTGTTAACAATAATCAGAGCCATTTTGGGGTACACAAACAGGACACTAATGTGGCAGTCCCTTCATCTCTAGAACTGAGCAATCATTTGCCTCTTTTTCTCCAGAGTTCAAACCTTTCCTTTTCTGTCAACCATCTACAGTGACTGAAAGCAAAGCTAAGCTAGATACTGCCATCACAGTGCTTCCAGACCACCCCTTTGTGTTGTAAATCAACATTGTCCCCCTCGTCCATTCTCCATAGAATCATATAATTACAGAATGGTTTCGGTTCGAAGGGACCTTTAAAGTCATCTAATCCAACCCCTGCAAAGAGCAGGGACATCTTTAAATAGGTCAGGTTGATTAAGAGGCCCATCCAGCCTGGATTGGAATGTTTTCAGGGATGGGGCATCTACCACTTCTCTGGGCAACCTGGTCCAGTGTTTCACCACCCTCACTGTAAAAAAATTCTTCCTTATATCTAATTTGAATCTACCCTGCTTTAGTTTAAAACCATTACCCTGTTCTTGCTCTAAGGCAACAGTGGTAATAACAACCAACAGCAGAATGCGCAGAGGGGAAAAGAAACCCTCAACTGACTTAATTCGCCTTGGACATTTATTCCTCATGGGACTTGATGGCACATTGCCATCAGAGCTGAGCATGTCAACAGAATAAGATCTTTTGAATATTTATTCCTTTATCTGACCTTTCTGGAGCTGATGGATGTTTATATTGGAGAAAACAGATCAAGTTTAATATGAAAACCTACCAGCCTTCCAACAGTGGCACAAACCTTTGAGCCTGTGATATTAATTCCTGTAACAATACTAAAGGCAGTTGTTTCTCACAAGGTAAAAGGAATCTGAGAAGGAGAGAGAACAATTAGCCAAAGCTAGGAACCAAACAAGCAGTTTTGGCTGGACTATGAACAAAGTACAGTGGGTAGTTCTGGCCCATGCATGTTATGTCAAACCTCAGTAGCTGCAGGTACTGTATCCACTTTCCTACACACTGATACTGAAATAAAAGGCTGCAAAACTTAGATTTGTTTTTCTCTGTGGGGAGTGTAGAAAGTCTTACTCTAGAACTCTTTCATCACCAACATTTAAATAAATGCAATATACATTTTTTCAAGCTCACTGGGCAGTGAACACCATAGATTCACATGATCCAAAAAGGAATTAAGCAAGTTAATTCAGTTGTCTCCCACCAGGCCCATTTTCATCACTGGTGGCATTACAATGACTACATGTGGTTATTTTTAGCATTGGTAAATAGCAGTAGGACTGGTCTGTGGCAAGTGTGGGAGGGAGCAATGGACTGCATTACCTGCGTTGTTAAAAACTTCTCATTGAATCTTATGAAATCACTCTGTGCTTTCCTCACCTACAGAATATGACTCCTGTCACTCAGAAGCTCGCAGGGTTTGATTTAGTAAAGTTCTTAGATGTTAAACCAGGACAACCCCTTACGATTGCTCACAGAAAGCTGCTGCTGCAATCGGCAGACACCGGGCTGCCCTGCGGGGAGATGAGCGAGGTCTCGGGGCCTTGGCACGCCACCTCCGGTGCCCGGCCACAGCCCTCGCACACGGGGCAGTGGCCAGGCTGGGCTGCTCCCGCTCCGGGCCCTCACACGGGCTCTTCCCGCGGCTCTGCCCGGGACAACGGCCCCTTCCACCCTGCAGCCCTGGCAAACGCTACGGTTCTTGGGAAGAGAATAGTCCATCTCATCAGAGATGTATGGAATAAGCAGTATCAGATGCTTCACCATGCCCTTCCTTTAACCCCGCTATGTGTAAGAAAATGAAACTTTTTCTGCTCTCTTGGCTAATAGTCCATTTTATTATAGGAGACGCTCCACCTGTGCCCGTCCTCCTCCCTGTGCAGGAGACCCAAGGGGCAGGTGAAGGCAGATGGGGGAAGCAGCCTTCCCCCCATACTTCGCCCTAGCTTAGAGGGCAGCGAATCAGGTCAAACCCGGCCGCCCCGGGACACGGGCCGATCGCCGATTGCTCCAGGCCGGAGCACGGGGCAATCGCCGCCGGCTCGGGGCCGGGCGGTCCGTGAGGGGATCAAAGAACGACCCGCACGAAACCCCCAGCCCCGGCTGTCCGGCCCAGCACTATCCGCCCCGCAGCCCGGGCGGGCGCTGAGGCGGCACCGCCCGGCACCGCCCGGCACCGCCCCGCGCCCCGCCCGGCACCGCCCTCCCGCCGCTCATGCGTGCTCTCGCCGCCCTCCTGTTGGCTCACTGCACGCCGCCTCGCAGAGGGGACAGAGGCTTAAACAATGCAAGTTTATCCTTCCCTACATAGCCTTTAGCCGAATAGTAACACTTTCTCATACGGCAGAAAAGATTTTTTGTTATTTTACAACGATTCATAGTGCTTGTGGCTGAAATGCAGGGCGAAGAGCTCTTCTTGTCATGTTGTCCCCCCCCCCGCTCCGTACGAATAGGTCGGCCTGGCTCGTCACGCCGCCCGCTGCGGAAGGGGCGGGCGCGGCCGAGGGTCAGCGCGGCCGCCGCGGGGAAGGCGCGGGTTCAGCCATGGCGCCGCCGCCGGGACAGACCCGGCTCCCGGACTGGGACGGGCTGAAGCTCCGCGTGCGGACCCTCATCGCCTCCCACCGCGTCATGATCTTCAGCAAGAGCTACTGCCCCTACTGCAACAAGGTGAGGCGGCGGCGGGAGCCCGCTCGGCGCGGTCCCTCCCCTCGGGTGAAACATGGACCGACCTGTGCCCCGAGGGCGCCCGCTCGGCCCGGGCAGGGCGCAGGGAAGCGGGGCTGAGGGCGGGCGCTGTGGGGATGCGGCGGCTGCCGCCGGCGGCGGCACCCGCGGGGTCTGGAGCGTGCAGAAGCGGCGCTGTATCCATCCCGCTCCAGCACCACGTGCCAGCCCTGGAAAACCACTTGCCAGGCTTGAAACCAGGCGAAGACCCGTGGCGTTCGTGGTAGTTCTTTGCCACGCTGATAGGTGGATGTGTGGCGAATTCTGCACAGTGTGCTTGTTCCTCAGCTCTACAGCTGCTCGAAGCTCAGGGTGCTGGCTATGTTCCTTTCTCTCTGGAAATCTGGGTGTTCAGCTGGTGTTCAGCTTGGACAAAACTGGTGTTCAGCTTGGACAAAACTGCTCTGCAAGGGAGGGATAAGTTAAGCTTTCTGCTCTTTCTAAATCTGAGGAAGTTTGACTCTATAGCAGGTGTGTAAGTTCTGAATGCTGGTCGCGGTGTGTGTTTAAAAGAAGAGAAAAGCACTCCTGGTTAATTGTGATTTTTAGAGAAAAGTATTTTAGCCCTGATTGTGCATCAGTGTCACAGGGTGGCTATAACTAGTAAGCCAAAGTAATTAAAAAAACTCAGGGCCTTTATTAGAATTTTATGCTACCGACACACTGGTTATAGTCCACACAGAATCTGGGGGTTTGTAGGCCTTGGGTTTCTTGGATGTTTACAAAAAGTATGTTATAAAATTTTATTTAAACGTCACACTACCATATTTGATATGGCCATGGTGGAAGAACGTAATTGGAATTGTTGGATCTGGTCCTGGTGTTCCTCAAATAGAACTGATAACCAGGAAAATACTCAGAAGCCTCACTCCCACTTCTAGTTTAGGTTTAGTTCTGGGAACTCTGGGGAGGGAAGAGATATTATGACACCCTTGTAGAAAACTTAACTGCTTATATCCTATCTCACTTGCAACTTAATTGAGGTTTTGAGAAAGGAAGCTTCTGTAATTGGGGGGATAGACCAAACCAATGCCTTCTGTCTAAGAAGCTTTTGGCAGATAGTACAGCATAGTCCGTAGCTCAAATCCTTCTAAAGCTTACTTAACAACTTACTGGAAGTTTCAGTAAATGAAGAGTTGGAGTCTTGCTCCAGTCTAGTCTAGTTGATAAAAGTGTTAACATGTGCTGAGGAGAAATCATTTCTTGAGGACTTCAGTGTTGCCCACTGAGAAATACTTAGTCGTGCCTGTCAGTATTGCCCTGTGTGCTTTTAGTGATCGTGATTGCAAATGTTGATGCTCACGGCACTCGGTTCAGTGGGTTCGGGATCACAAAATGGCATGGTAACTTTTTAAACCTTGTGCCTTTTTCCTTCATCTGTTTGTGGTGTTGCAGAGGCTCTAGACTAAGACAAGAAACTTGAGGGGGGAAAAAGACTTGATTGTGGTCCAGTAATTAAATTCCAGATTGTTCTGTCCTGGATTTGTTCATAGCTTCTCCATTAGGCAGGATTGCTTGCTTCAGGGAAGCAATCAGATGTGAAGAATATTATCCTTCGTGCAAAGGAGAAGAATGAATACAGGGAGTAGGAGGGCCCTCTCTCATGGCCCTTTCTATGAGAGGGAGTTGAAAAACCCTGCATGAATTTTTGTGAAGGAACAGATGATAATAGGGCTGGGGGAAGAAGAGCTGACTGCCCTGGTAGGCAGATTTCCTTGGCTTGTTTTCCTACTTGGAACAGAACAGAAAGATAATATAACAAAGAAAATGGATAAAAGGGATATACATTCCAGACAGAGAATTAGAATAAGAAAGTTTATGGAAGAAGGAAGCCTCACATGAGACATCAAGTGATAAAACAGAGAAATATCTGTAACACTAAGGGTATTAACAACCCCTCCTACCAAAGACGTAGAAATTAATGAAACGAATGGGAAAACAATAGGTAATGCAGGATTCTTGCTAGCTGGTCTAGTCTATAGAATTAATGAAGTGGATATAATTTAGAAGTGTAGTTACAGCTTGGGTACTTAGCCTAAAATCACATAGCTCTGAGTTCTTAGACAGATATGAATAGTGTGCATTGTGTTGTCTTTTACTGTGGATGGTTGTTAGCAATGTGCTTTTGGTAGGATTAATTGAAAAACTAAAGATGTTTAGTGCTCGTGCTCTGAAAGGACCTAATTTGGGGGTGGAAAGAATTCTTTATTTCCAGTTAGAAGAAAATTAAAACTGTGCTTTTCTTCAGAAACAGAACTGCAAATAAATTCCCTAAGTGAATTAAGTAGGTGATTGTATTCAGGTTAGCTAATAGCATGACTTGGCAATTGTGCTGTTGTTCTTCTGCAAATGCAATTTGTTGTTCACCTGCTTTAACAGGGCAGTGGTGGAGAGGGGGTGGTGGTAGAATTACTTCCTTGTCATAACTTAACTTGGCTGTTCCTTCAATTTCTTAGCACCCAGAAAAGATAACAAGTAAGATAGAAATGCATAAAGAAAACATAGTATTTTAGCATGAAAAAAATGGCAAGGCTGAACACTGTGATATGTTGAAATTTTAAGAACAACAGCTGTGATTGCATAGAAGTTACTGGTTATTTTAGTTATATTTTACGCTATTACAGATTACATTCTCTGTCCTCAGGGGGTTCTGGCCAATTCAGCTGTAGCTATTATGGAATGTTAGCTGATACTTGAAAAAGCAGATCTAGGACATACCATTATTATTTTATGGTATGAAGCTTATTTCAAACCTGCTTAGCTACCCTGGTGACAGAAGGCATCTCTGGGAAGAGTTTTCTAAAGTTAGACCAATTTCTTGGTTTCAGAGGAATTCTCTATTGTTTACTCATATTTGGAAGTGTTTCTAGTCTATCACTTTTTGTGCAAACTGAAAGGGTTTAGTAGGTAACTGAGGCCATTGCATTGGTGAGAAGGGAAGTAAATGGTTGTATCAGTGACCCTGCAACCTTGTACCCCATCCCAGACATTTGGAGAAATTACAGTTTTGGCTTTGGGCTGTAAGGAAGAAAATCTCCCAGTACGCTGCTGAAGTTTCCAGTGCTGTGTGTGTGACACAGGAATTTCTTGACCTGAGTTTGTATCAGCTTTACTGAGTTCAAAGTTTTCAGTGGATCTTCTTTTTCATTAATTGGTCTAATAACTGCTTTGGTCTCTTTTTAATTTTGGCTTTTACAATGCCGGGTAGCAGTAAGTTCTCTGGTTGCGTTCACTAGGGAGTTTTACTTCCGTTTCATTTCAAAATTGTTTTCTGGTAAATGCAGTTATTGCTGAGTGCTTCAGTCAGTATTTCTGAGAAATCATTTCCTGTTCACCTTATCTAGATATTACTAATGATTAGTGTGTTATCTTTCTACTCCTAATCATTTCCTTTTCCAAACCGAAGCAATCCATTACCTCATGCCTGTATTGAAGATTTTGTAACTGCTCATGTGCTTGCTATGTTCCTTCTTTGTTTCATTAACACAAGTATGATTTGTTCATAAGTATAAAGTGCAATAGTTACTTCTAATTAAGATGCTGACATTTGTCTGATTTTTTTTCTCTCTACTCAGTATCTTCAGTAGAGAACAAAGGTGGCCTAAATGTCTTAAATCTGTCCTTTCTTGAGTGTAATCTTTCTTGGTTTAGTAACGTTGTATCCTGCCAGCTGCTGTTGCAATGGTTTGGCCGTTTTTTTAAAAAAGAAAACAAAAACTGATGAACACTTGGCTGTTACTCTACTGCTTTGCTGCAAACTAAACCAGCAGGCAAGCAGCTAACTTTGTGACTTGCCTCCACATTCTTAACACTTCCTAGCAGCAATCACTTTAAGCTTTGCTTTTTAGATCTTGCATGGCATTTAGCTTGGGATTTGTAACTGCAGATGCAGAGCAGGAGGTCTGGAGCGGTTCCACTGCCCTTTCCCCTTCATTCTGCCTGTAGCCACAATCATTCCAGGAAGCAAGCCTGAAGGTAATGGTGAGTTTAGGACAAAAATTTTCAAGGGTCATCTAGATGGTTAGAGGACTGGAGTGTCACACACACTGAACGTGTGAAGGAGGAGCTCAGTTTGTTGAACCTTGATAAGGCTAAGCAGGGGTTTCTGTTGCTGCCATCAGCTGACAGGTGGGGAGACAACCAGACTGTTCTTTGAGTTGCAGAGTGAAAGGACAAGAACCAACGAACATAATAAGTTGCAATGACAGACACTCCAGTGGGATAAAATGGAAGTTCTTTACTGTGAGGATGGTCAAACGTTGAGCCAGCCCTGGGAGGTTGTGGCATCTCTGTCCTTGTGGATGTTCAGAATGAGAGGACAGTGCTTGAGCAATGTGGTCAGCCTTCACATTTGGCTCTGCTTTGAGCAGGGAGTTTGTGCAGATGGCCTGAAAAGGTCCCTTAGAACTTCCATTATTCTATAAGTGTAGAATCAGTATAATCAATTTCAGAGGCAGGGCTTTTTTTGTATGTTACAGTTGATATATGATGTGGTAAGAAACTTAATTTGTAGTTGGTACAGAATACAAAATCTTCCTGTTTGTCTGCATAAAGCTGAAACTTTATCAGAAAACACTGGAATACTCAGTCTTCAGCATAGTAACAGTGTGAATCACAGCGATCTTTAAAACACTTTATTCCTCATGTGTTAGACATCTTTAAATTTACTGGATGTGACTCAACATACTCTTAGTGAAGCTCTGTCAATAAATTTGAGGTTCATCAGAAAGCTGGTTGAAAAATGTTCAGACTCTATGCTGGCAAGTGGGTCCATCCCACACGCATTCAGTGATTCTTGCTAGAGCTGTTTTCACATGCCATTTTAACAAAAAATGTTACTGTAAAAATCTTGTTTCTAGAAGGCTGCCTGATTTGAATCAGGTAATGGTACACTCTGTCCATCCAGAACTGAGGTTAGAAAAACACCCTGCTGAGTACATTTGGAAAGTGTTACTTCCTTCTGCAGCTTTTTGTAATGTCCTTTTTTTTTTTCATTTCCTTGACAGTGTTTTGTTTTGCATGTTATCCTCACTCCCTTTTTTCCTTTCGTTTTTTTTTTTCTTAGTATTACCAAGGAATCTTGCTGCTGCTTTATCTCTCTTCGCTGTTTTATATAGTGGTCACTTCCATGGCTTTTGGTATGTCAGGGGTGGAGAAGTCAGCAGCTAAGTAAATTGTATCTAGAAACTTTTTCTTAAGGTAGTGGAACTTGTATTGGCAAGTTAAATGCCCTGGCTTTAAGTGAGGAACATGCAAAACACAGACGTGCCAAACTACCAAAGCTGTGAAGAGCCTGTGCCTCAGAGCACAGTAACTGAGCCTTAGAGGTTACCTGTGTGTGTCCAGCAGTGAAGTTTTACCCTGAGCTGGGAAACCTTTGCACTGCCGTGGTGTCTGTTCCTTTGCAGGTGAAGGAACTCTTCCACTCCATGCGTGTGGAGTACTATGCTCTGGAACTGGATGTAACTGGTGAGTAGGAGAAAAAAAATGTGTCATGTGCTGCTGCTGCTTAATGTAACTAAATATGAGTGACTCTGCATGATTCCTTAAGCTGTCTTGAACTAATTGGGGGATATGTGAAACAAGTAAAATACATTTTTATATATGCAGAGATAAAAGCAATTAGGCTTCAATGTGGATTTTAATACAGGATGTGTTTTTAGTGTAACTGAAGGCTTTGACTCTCTGTAAAAATCATCAGCTGATAGAGAATGTGAGATTTGATTTCTCTCCGAGGAACTATGACTTCTGGGGAAAAAGCCTGTGATAGTTTTTCCTCCTCCTGGTTCTCTTGTGGCTTCAGATGAATTGTTAATGTTTGACTTAGTATATGGGTGACCTTCTTTGGAAAAAGTGCTGAGTCACTGGAAGGAAGGGTAAATTCCAGTAACTTGGCTGCTGCTAGTTTCAAGTTGTTTTTTTTTCTTAAAGTCCAAGCTGCTTCAGTTTTAGGACATGTGCAGTGCCTTATGTGCATATGGATGTAATGCATGTAGCTTTTAAGGTAGCTTTAGGAACAAATAGTTTCTTACATGGTTCCTAGTAAAATCTTAAATGCACTTTTGGTAAGCTGTTGAGTGTCTATTATTAGTTTTTTTCTGTATAAAACTTAAGTTTCTAATGCTTTTTTAAAGTTCTCATGCCTTTTTAAAGTTTTTTTGCCTAAGCAATGTTTGGAAAAAGTGTAGATATTTATTCATTGCTTCTTAGTTACTTCCACTCTTTATTCAAGTTGTCATACTGCGAATTAATTATAGCCCAAGATATGTAAAGTACAATGCACAGCCTTTTTTTTCTGGAATTACTTCTAATTAATAATGCATTTCCCTTGCAGTTGCTCCGATTTCTGATGCTAAATAGATACAATCTTGGAATAAAAAGATTTTAGTCAAAGTGATTACTCACAAATTCCCATTCCCTCATTTACTGCTGAGAGATCCAAATTGAGGCTGTGTGTAGGTGCTGATGAGTCAGATGACAGATCAGGTCAAGCAATGATAATTTTAAAACTAGAAAGTTTCTGACAGTGTGGTGGGTAGAAAAAGTAGGAAGGTAGCTTTAGGGTAAGTAGAAAAACATGTTCATACTTCCCTTACCCATAGTCTCATAATACAAAGCTGCTGGGCAAGATGATGTGCCTGTGCATAGAACATGCTCCAAAATAAGATAGTTCTCATGAAAGAAAAGGTGTCTGTGTGATCTTCTGTGATAGTTGGAAAAGAATTTTTGTGTAGCACCAAGTGTGACACTGTCAGATAAAAATCCAAGAAATACAAGAACTAAACTCTTACTACTTCAGCTTTACTCCATTCTGTAGAATTGTGGCTTCAAACACCAGTTTAAGTTCTGTATTTAAGCCTTCTCCTTTGAGAAGTAGTTTGTGAAGACTTATGTCCAGGAAATCTGCAAATGAAATGTTTATAATAGAATTGTTGTCTTGGCAGGCCTACAGTGTATCACAGTCCAAACCTTTAATACTTCAGGTTGTTCTAAGAGCTCTCTTCCTGAAATCTGTTTATAATGTACACATTTCTTTTATTCTTAGATGATGGAGCCAGTATTCAGCAAGTATTGGCAGAGCTGACTAATCAGAGGACAGTGCCTAATGTATTTGTGAATGGAACTCATGTTGGGGGCTGTGATGCAACGTATCAGGTAACTTGGCTTTTAAAATCAGCTGGAAGTAGACAAGACTGAGTGAATTTGCTGTTTGATCATAGTTAAATTTTGTGTGACACAGTGGACTGGGTGATGTAGATTAGCAATGTTATCAGTTGTTTGCTCAGAAATGTGTGCTTATTTGATTATATTTTTCTTTTTCTCTCCCAGGCTTATCAGGATGGATCACTGCAGAAACTCCTTGGGGACAACCAAATTACAGAACCCTATGAATATGATCTCATTATTATTGGTGGTGGCTCAGGTGGACTTGCATGTTCTAAGGTATGATGTGAAAATGGCATTAAAGAACAGGTTGTATGTAAAACTTCAAAAGTTAATCTCTTTATTAATTATGTTGGTATAAAACAGTCTATATTTTGATGAGTATTACTGTTCACGTTGTTAAGTAATGAACCAGTAGTGGTCTAGTAATGTTCTCACTCAGGATAATGATTTAAGGGACCAGTTTCTAGCCAATGTCTATTCAGGTCTTGATCCTAATAATAGGTTTTAGTTTTCTGGCTGAGGGTGGAACCAAATGTTTTTTTAACTATCTCTTCTGCACGTGTAATACACAGAACTTCCAAACAGCAATCTGGAAAACTTAAGGGCTTCTCTTGAAGCCTTTTGACAGTTTAGGATTCAGGATCACCAGTCATCTAAAATTAAGTGCTTCCAGCAGTTCCCTTCAAGGAGCTGGTTCACTCTTTAGTTTCCTTTTTAGCTGCTTTCTCAGAAAGGGTGTCTGAGGTTGTGTAGCCCTTACACAATTAGCTGTTGGTCAGAGTGCCTCAGGACCGAAGGTGTGGATTCAGTTTTCTCTGCTATCCGAGGGATTTAGACACACGCTTCCCATCTCTCAGACAGGTATCCTAAACTGTGAGTTTATGTTTTGGGCAGGGTGAGGTTGTTCTTGACAGCCTTGACAATTGTTGATCCATAGAGCCAAGCATGCAGCCCTCATTAGAAAATACAAAGGAGGCAGGAGAAGCTGGCAGTGTAATTCTTCAGTTGGCCAGTTGTGTATTCTCAGAATGTTCACATCTTTCCTCACAGTACCTTCTGGGACATGAGTTGTAAACTTGGTGCTAATTGCCAAATTGTTCAGAGTGTATTTGCAAAATACAAGACAGCCAGCTAAACCGTGTTTGAGCCAGGATTGCAGTTGTTGTGCAGGAGTTCTTAAACAGATTTGAGGTACCTAAAGATTTGATCAAAGTGCTTGAAAGATCAAACAATGTGTACCTGGTAATTCCTTGGATAGAGGAATAGGCTTATTCAGGTTGGAATGGACATTAGAAGAATATCTAATGTAAGCTCCTGCTCCAAGTAAGGTCAACTGTGAGGTCACACTGAATTATGCAGGAACTCATTCATTTAGCTCTTGAAATGAGCCAGGGGTGGAGGTGGCACAGCCTTTCTGGGAAACCTGTTGGATTGTCCTCATGGTGTGAAAGTTCCTTATATCCAGTCTGAGTCTCTTGTTTCAACCTACAGCCACTGTCTTTTGTCCCTTTGCTACTTGGCCAGTGTGAAGAGCCTGGCACTGTCATCTCAATGTACTTCTCATAGGTATTGGAAAGTTGCTCTTGGGTCCCCTCCAAATTCAGTTTTTCAGCAGGTTGAAGTTCCTTTGGCCAAATTCCCTTGGCCTTCTCACAGGGGGTGTGCTCCAGCCCCCTGAACATCATGGTGGTGCTTCATGGAACTGTCTCCAGTTTGTCACCTTCTTTTCCACCCAGGAACATGTCAAGTCAGTTCTGTCCTCCTAAAAGAAAAGGAGAGCTAACAGCATAAATATTTCTTTAGATGAGGTAGAAGAGAATCATAGGCTGCTGAGCCCATCTCATACCTTTTTCAGATCATGGCTTTGGACAGCATAGGATGATCTGGATGCAGCATTGAATGTGCAAGCAGCCATTCAAAGTTTGAAAGAAAGCCAGTTCTTGAGGGATTTCAGGTTTTGTCTCCTGAAGGAGATAGAAGAGGCCATGTATGATAATGACTAACTAATGAAGGTACTAAAGGAGCCTTTTATTACTGCTAAGTGTATCATGACCATTAATAAGTGGACAGGCTTGCTTGGTTCAGTAATGCTGACTGGTCTTCTCCATCTTTTATAGGAAGCTGCTGCCTTGGGAAAGAAAGTAATGGTATTAGATTATGTTGTTCCAACACCTCTTGGAACCTCATGGGGTAAGCTTTTGCTGTCTTGGATTTGATGATGTTTGAGTAGCAGTGATACATACCGAGATGTTACATATTATGGATTTGTATTCTTAGGAACTGAAGCTGAATTCCTGTAATTCTGGTACACAGATAACAAAAAAGTTGTTTTCCTGGCATGCCTGCTGCTTTTCTAGATGGTTATTTCTGTTTTGGGCATTGCTGAGAGTGCGTAAGGAACTTAAGTGAAACTTCTATTGAGTCGAGGAATGAATGTGCTCTTGTAGATAGTCTTTCAGAAACAGGCATGTTTCAAATTCCACATAATAGGTGATACTAAATTGGAGGAACTCTGGGCTTTTTGCCTTGCTTACTTGACAACCTGACTGAAACCTGAAGCCTTGTGGAGTAAGTAACCTGGGTCTGTGTTTGCCATGCTGTACCTGTCTTGGGTCAGTGAGTCTAGTAACCTCTTAAACTGAATACAAGCTTAATGTGTTCATTGTATTTTAAAATGTTGTTTGCAGCTGAAATTTCTTGTTACTTGTGTGACTATAGCAAACCTCACCGAGTGATATGAGTGATTATACAAAGTACATGATAGGGAAAGCATAAATGTCCTGTTCATGGAAGCAATAACGTGGTTCTTTTCCCTCTTAGGACTTGGTGGCACGTGTGTAAATGTAGGTTGCATCCCTAAGAAGCTGATGCATCAAGCAGCACTTCTGGGTCAGGCACTCCAAGATTCAAGGAAGTACGGGTGGCAGTATGAAGAACAAGGTCAGTAAGAACACAGAGGACAGACTAAGACTGTACAGATGAGACGCTGAGCTCAAGAGAGTTCTTGTACTTTGGACTTAAGAAATTAGAGGCAGAGTTCAGTACTTTTCATGGGTGAATCAGAAGGTGTACTCCTTCTTGAGTCATAGAAACCTTTGGGACTGAAAGTTAATTGTGTTTTGTTCCCTATATTATCTGAAATAAATGACAGAACTTCTAGAATGGGCTTAGTTCAGATAGCAACAAGTCACATAAATATTAACATAGTAGAACAAGACCTTACTATGTATCCTCATTACTAATAATGTTTTCTTAGCATGATGTACAATGAATAAATTTTTCTTCAGAGGTACATTGCACTTTTATTTCCTTAAATATGAAATTATCGTCTTGTTTCAGTTAAACACAACTGGGAGATCATGGTAGAGGCAATTCAGAACTACATTGGTTCTTTAAACTGGGGCTATCGAGTGTCCTTGAGAGAGAAGTCTGTGACATACCTCAACTCTTATGGAGAATTCGTGGAACCACACAAAATTAAGGTATACTCTGCATTTAAAATACTTCGTTGGGAGGGAAAACTCGTGTTCTAGAACTGCCTTACAAAATTCAACACCAAAAAAGCTTCATCTTAACATTGCCAAGTTAGGTCAACTGATGTTAAAAACTCATTTGTGAAGTTACTGATTTAAGTAATTATCGTACTTTAGTACCTGCCACGGTGTTTGCAAACCTAGTTATGTAAGAGTGATGTGGATATGTGTAAACCTGTGTCTTGCAAGAGTAGAGGCAGGTGGTCTCAGTTTCTATCTTCATGACTGACTTCAGCAGCCTGAGTGAGGAGGGGGGCAAAAGGAAGGAAACTCTAGCTGTATGATTTTACAACTTAGAAAATCTTCATATTAAAGCATAAAAGCTATTGAAATTAAATTTAGATTAATCACTTGCGTAAGAGCACTGCTAGAACCTTGTGCTGTATCAGCATACAAATTAAAGTGTCAGCTTTGCAAGACAAAGCTTGTTCTGGCAATCTTACTGTAAGTGATCACACTGTAGCAAGGTTAACCTAGAAGTGCATATTGAAGGCAGCTGTTGCATTGAGTGGGTGTAATTGTCTGTTTTCAACATCAAGGCTGAACTACTTATGTTTTAAACCAAGAGACCAACACTGAAAGATAGTAGTAAATTCAATTTACCTCATGTACCACCTGTTCAAGTGTCCAGGCATGATGGGCATCCACTTAAGTGTCCTTAGTCAATAAGTGAAGTAGAACAGAGAGACTTCTAACAGGAGGCTGGACAAGATGACCTCCTGAGATCCCTTCCCACCTGAATTACCTGTTGACTTGATGGGGAGGAAGTTTCCCTTCATTTGTGTTGGAAAATTAATAAAGAGCAAGAATGAAGGTCAGATTTTGGGAGAGATGCATTGGCAAGATGAAATTTCCAAAGTCCAAGGGTCTTTAGAGGTCAAATTAGTTAGAATTCACTTAAGATTGGGTCTTAGGCCCTCTGAAGTCTCTGAAATCATGTAACTAGTTACCTTTTTTTTTTTTTTTTTTAATTTTTACATTAGCCTAAGAACTAATTGATGTTATTCTTCCCTAGCATTGTGTTGACCTTTTATTGGGGGGGTAAAGGGGTTGTCTTAATTTGTTGTGACTTTTTATAACTCGGAAGTCAAGCTGTTATGAATAATCCAATCTAAATTAGTAGTTAAATTGGGCAGGATTCAAAGAGTAAGTGATTTTAAGTGCTGTAATGTGAGAAAAGCCTGATAGTCTGTTGTTTAAACCTGTTGTTCTTCAGTGACCTGTGTGGCATCTCTAAATGCATTAGTTCATGTTTCAAAATGCATATTCTTGATTTTTAAACATATCTCCAATAATTAAGGAGAGGATTGCATCATTTTTATCTTAAAGCATATGAAAATGTCTGTCTTAACTTTTTCATCAACAGGCTACTAACAGAAAAGGACAAGTAACCTATCACACAGCAGAGACTTTTGTCCTGGCAACAGGAGAAAGGCCAAGATATCTGGGTATCCCTGGAGATAAAGAATTCTGCATTACAAGGTGAGATGAAAAGGCACAATAGACTGAACTTGTCTGCTCTAGTGTTTGCCAAGACAAACAAGCTTGTTTTGGAAGAGCTTTGTAACTTGCACTTCTTCTCTTTTCAGTGATGACCTTTTCTCCCTGCCTTACTGCCCTGGCAAGACTCTGGTTGTGGGCGCTTCCTACGTGGCTCTGGAGTGTGCGGGGTTCCTGGCTGGCCTGGGTCTGGATGTCACAGTGATGGTGCGTTCCGTTCTCCTGCGGGGCTTCGACCAAGAGATGGCGGAGAAAGTCGGTGCCCACATGGAAACACACGGCGTGAAGTTCATCAGGAAGTTTGTACCCATTCAGGCAAGTGCTTCCTTCGGCTTTCTTAACACATTACTTTGAACAGCACATGGAAAATGCAGGTGTTGTCAGGGAAGGCTTTGGCTCTGTGCAGAAATAAATGTTTTATGAGACTGAGCTTTTTTTACTGTTGAATGATAGATTAGTAGGTCAAGGCTTGAATGACAGTGGAAGTGAGCTCTGCTGCTTCAGGTCATTCTAAGCTTACAAAAATTTGCACAGGTTGAGCAGCTGGAGCAAGGAATGCCAGGAAGACTGAAAGTGACAGCAAAGTCTACTGAGGGACCGGAAATCCTTGAAGAAGAATATAACACTGTAAGCATTTCTGGATTTGAAATAACTGACTATAGACGCACACAAAAAGTATTAAAATACTTGAACAACTTGAAGGGAAATCCTGCTTAAAAAGTGGTTCACATAAATTACTGGCAGAAAAAAAACAAAAGTGAAAATTCAGTATTTGTCTTTAGTTGAACCCTGTCGGCAGAATGGGTGGAACTTTATGTGCCTGGAATTTAGTTCATATAAACAGCATTGTTGCTTCTATTTCTTTTTTATTTTTCTGTTTGTTGCATCTCTAAAACAAAATGTTGCACATGGAGGAGACTGAGCTGTTGGTGGCTCTTTCAAATTTTGGAAAAAAAAATTTGGAAGTAATTTTATTCGTGTGCTTTAGTTTTTTCACTAAAAGACCAAGGGAAGTGTTATGTTACACTTCTCTTGCATAAAGTTATTGCATTTAATTTTTGGGTTTTTTTAGGTTTTGTTAGCCATTGGTCGTGATGCATGTACCAGGAATATTGGTTTACAGACAATCGGTGTCAAAATTAATGAGAAGTGAGTATTGCTGAACTCCCTTAAACCACTGAATGCAAGGATTTGTTTTTACCTCTTTAAAAATACCTCGTGATACTGCTGGTTTTTAATTCTCACTCTTATATATGGCAATTGTATGAACCTTTGAAACCTTTTTTGTCCTGGATTTGAGTACAGTTGTCCTTTAACTAATTTCTTTAGGATGTACTTTGTAAAACAACTATTCTGAGTTAATACCTACTAGTTGGTCATTGTGGTTAAAGCACAGAGCTGTATAATAATCAGGTGAAAGATTGTGAGTCCAAAGATGTTTGGGTAGTTTGACTGTCATCAGCCAGGCACTGTTGTTCATGTCAGAACTGGCCCACTGAGTACAGACTTTAGCCATGTGTCAGAGTTGGTGATTGCTGCTCTGAAGAGTTTGCAGTTGAAGTAAAAAAGGCATAAGTATATTTAATGAAATGAGCTCAGTAGTTAGAATAGAGTTTCTCCCCTGTTTTTGCAGAGATCTGAGGAAAGTTCTGATGCTGAATTCTGTGGTCTTCTGTTTGTTTTAAAGGAATGGGAAAGTCCCTGTAAATGATGAAGAACAAACCAATGTGCCTTATGTTTATGCTATTGGGGATATCTTGGATGGAAAGCTTGAACTTACTCCAGTTGCCATTCAGGCAGGGAGACTGCTGGCCCAAAGGCTGTATGGGGGTAGTTCCAGAAAGGTAAAGCTGTAAGCATACAACTTCAACTTATTTCTATACTTTTTGCCTCAAAATTGCAGTAACATGAGTTAATTTAGCCACTTGTCTGTGGGCTCTGCCAGTGTTTTGTAAAAAAGAAAAAAAGTGCTAATATAACTTACTCTGTTATGTACTATATAGAACTTGCATAGTCTAAATACAATTTTTTTTCTGTTATTTTTAGTGTGACTATATCAATGTACCAACAACAGTGTTTACCCCTTTAGAGTATGGCAGCTGTGGGTTTCCTGAAGAAAAAGCCATAGAAGAATATGGAAAGCAAAACTTGGAGGTAAGAACACCCAAGAGTCAATTAACTTGTAGCTTGAGGGTGTTTTTCTTGGGCCTTGCTGCTTTATATCCAAGGCATAGTGTTAATAAGATTAGAATTTAGATGGGTAGAGCTGTTGTGGCTGTGTTTTCATCTGGCCAGCAAGGTACTGGACTCACAGAAACCCGGGACTGGAGTTCATGCCTTTAGAAGTATGTGTAACTATTTGCAGGTGGCTTGGAAGCATTTGACTTCAGGAGGCCAGACTTGGGTTGCAGAATTGTAGGGGTGGTTTTTGTTGTCATGAATTAAAGGCTTTTCTTGCTGAAGTGTACCAAACTCCTGGGATGAACTGTTTCCTGCTGGTTCACCGTACTTGAATTGTGAATTGATTTTTTGCTGACTTTACCATATGTCTGTAGGACATACTGGGCATAACTTAGCCATTTTATGATAATTTCTGGCTCCTGCTCATCTCTCAGGAGTTACAAGCTGCTTGCATGCTTTGTGTTTTATTCCTTTCAAAATCACTTGACATTACTGAGCTTCTGCTGTCAACTGTTTTGCATAATAGGTTTAAACTTATAGTAACTGGATATTAATTTTGCACTTCTTTTTCTGAAAGTTAGATTTGCAACCACTGTATATTGTAGCTATTGCCATTTTTATCAAGTATGTAAATCAGAGCTACATGGTTTGAGTCAAGTCTTCCTCTGCTGACTTTTGGAGGATGGACTCTGGGCTGAGTGGAAGAGAAATTACTCTTGTCTAGTTTGCTATAGACAAGAATATAGTGGGTTAAATGTCAAACCACCTATTTATAAAGATACTAAAAAGTAGAATTATGCCTGACTGAATTAATTAATGAAACTCTAATGCTCTTTTTCTTGTTTTCTTCCCAGGTCTATCACAGTTTGTTCTGGCCACTTGAATGGACGGTGCCAGGCAGAGATAACAATACCTGCTATGCAAAGATTATCTGCAATAAACAGGACAATGTACGTAGCAAGCTGCAATGGATATGCTGAGGGTATTCTTGAAATGGGAAGAACTGCAGAGCTACTTTATTTGAAGTGGTTAATTTTTTCTTAAAGACTCTGCTATTGCCCTGCTTGCATAACATTTTTAGTGTAGTGGGAGTTACTAGAGCTTTTGTCAAACCCCTCCTGGTACTGACTCATGCTTTTCTCTCATCTGTTCTACAGAATCGTGTGATTGGACTGCATGTTCTTGGACCTAATGCTGGTGAAGTTACACAAGGTTTTGCTGCTGCAATCAAATGTGGTCTCACCAAAGAATTACTTGATGAAACAATTGGTATCCATCCTACTTGTGCAGAGGTAAGAAAGGGGGAAGGTACAGCCTGATTTAAAACCTGCTCTTGAAGACTGTTTTACCAAGAGGAGATCAGTAGCTGTGTGAATGATGATGCAGGCAATGGTAAATAAGCTCTTCTTTTGGTCTCTTACAGGTGTTCACTACAATGGATATTACCAAATCTTCTGGACAGGACATCACTCAGAAGGGCTGCTGAGGTTAAACCTGCTGTTTTACGTGTTTCCATGTTGCGCACTCTTGGTGCTGTGGAAGCTCTAATACATCCAACTGCTTTTACTTTAGCAAAGTAAAACGCTTGCATCAGTACCACTGTATGTGCTGCAGCTGGGAGTGGTGCCTTCCAGAGGCTTCCTCAGTGTGAGTTGTGTTGCACATGGGAACAGTAATGCAGCAGGGAAATCTCGGACTGTAAATCCTGACTTTGCTTGGAATTAGCACTGCGGTGCTTTTTTGACGTTGTAGCTCGGAACCTTCTCGTGAGGTGAGCTACGACTGATGGCTGCCAGGCAAGGCTGGGAGCTTCTTGTCTAGTCAGATGACTGAACTCCTCCTGAAGGAAATTCTTAAATTGCACAAATTAAAGCTAATGCTTCTAGTTCCAGTGTCTTGTACAAATGCTTGAAATAGAAGACAAATATATAATTGAGTGATTCTTGCCAACAGTTTACAGTTGACTGATTTATCTTTTTGATGCATTTTGTTGTACTTAATTGTATGTTCAGTTGAGGCAAGGTGGCATAAATAGGATGCAGTGTTGAGCAGTGCAGGTCAAGCACTAGTCTCCCATCCCAACCAGTCTAAAACTTCAGCGTAACCTAAGACACCACTGTTGTTCACATTCACAGTTGTTTGACCTCAGGTGACATCATGTCTTTAAAAATTTGAGTTGTAGGCGTCTTGTATGTCGAGGCTGAAGAGCGTAAGTGCAAGACCACGTCAGTTTGCTTAAATCTGGTTTCAGCTCTGTAATTTAAAACCTCACAGAACCCAGAATTATGTCTGTGCTGTTATGTGGAATGCTGAAGTCTTGGAGAAGCAGACTCTGTCCCACTCACCCAGTAGGTGCCTGCCCGTGGAGGTGGAAGGTGTTGTGCAGAGCTGCTCTGAATCATGTGGCAGCCCAGAGCAATGACCTGCTGTGCGTTGTGTAGTGTTGTGTACTGTCAGTACTTGGAAGCTCTCCTCCACCCCTGGCGTTCTGTCCTGGGGGAATTGTGCTTGAATCTGGCTCTTAGTTTTGTCCAAAGAGCTGTTTTGAAAGACTGTTCTGAACATTGTATGATAGTAACCAGTTTTTAACTATTTAATCTGTGACATACTGTGGAATTTAAAGTTCAATAAACAATGCATACAACACTCTGTGGTGTCTGACCTCGTGGTTTATGTTGCCTGAGATTTTATTGGGCTTCAATTATGTTGTTTATCCCATGCAGTACTAAAACCTCTATAGACTTGTGCATGTTGTAATCTTTTAAATGGAGAAGCAAGTTGTCTTGTCACCCCTGGGGGCTTGCTCAGGAAATCAGACGTGCCTCTGTTTGGGTATGCAGAATTGAACTTGGGTGAGTTCAAACTGAAAGAACAGTTTTACACCATTTCTGTATATTCCAGAAGATAGGGAATACCTTAAAGTTGTATTCTTTAACTGCAACACGGCTCAAAGATGCTCAGTAGAATCTAGTTAAGCGTGTTAGCAGCAAATCTTGCTGGTGCTCAAGTTTAATAACTCGTGGAGACTTTGGGGTTTTGCTCAGTGCCCAGTAGCACTGCAAAATACTTTCACTTGACAGTGGAGATGCTCCTGAGCTGCAGGTGCTGCTTTGCTGCAGAGCTCTGGAGAGTCACTTCTGGTCCCACAGAAATAATGACAAACTGACTGGGAACAGCAAAGTTTACCTGGTGTAGCCCTGTTGGAGAGGAAGCAAGGGAGGAAGCTGAGTCAATGAGTACTAATTCCTGAATTTGCTATTAGTAAGCACTAATTGAGTTTTATTTCAAATTGAGATTTGATTTGCAGATTCATGTTAATTCATAAATAATTACCACTTGCGTATCTTAAACAGCGTCCTAATTGCAGGTGTTCCTTATGTCAAGCTTGCCCCAGCTGTCAGCTCTAGGTGATGCATAGAGCTGGTGGCACCCAGAACTTTTATACAGTTACTCTTCTAAGCTTTAAACTCTCCGGGTAAAACACACAGTAAGTAGCTAATAGCTGGAGGAAGTGTATAGCTGGAGGAATGTCACTTGTGTTTCAGTAGGCTCACATGTAAAATAAAATGTGCTGTGGCAGCAAGACATAGATCAAAGCCAAAATTTTAAGCTGGACAGTAGGTGTTAGAGAAGGTGGTAAAATCTGAGAAGTGGAACCTGTAACAACCAAATAAATACCCCGAGTTTGGGTAGTAAGGACACTCCAGCAGTGGCATTAAAGGCAAATTGGTATTTACATTTCTGTTGTCATAAATGTTGTTCAACAAATTCCAAAGATCTGTTCTGTGTTCTTCAAACACTCTGGTATTTTATTCATGCTCTAATACAAGGAACCTTTTATAAGCTGTAGTTGAAAATGCTCAGTTGTGACTGAATTTGTGCTTTGCTACTTGTCTAGATCACTGATAATTATGGCACTCTATCTGGACTGGAGCTCTTGAAACAGTAAATGAACAGCAAAGCCTTGTGATTTTTTTAACTTATTGGTGAAATTTATCCATTTCAGGTCCAGAAGTGGTTATGATTATAGTTATTGTAAACATGGAAGACACTTAATCATCAAATTAGTAGATGGCTTTCCACATAGCATAAGTTTTAATTATATCTTGAGCACTGTAATTTGTCTTGAGTAACACAAGCAGCTAAAGCTGGCCTGTGCAAGAGCTGTGGAGGCAAGTCAGAGACAAAAGGGGACCTGAATATTCTGTAATAAGCCTTGAAATGCCAGAATTATACACAGAAGATTTTTCCTGGGTAACTGAACTGTTTAAAGCTCCTGATTCTCACAGTTCCCCTTGGAGCTGCTTTTGACAAAGACTTGAAGTGTTTACCTGTTTTCAGCACATCTCATACTGGAAGAAAATTGAAAAATAGGGTTGGGTTTTTTTCCTTTGCTCTAAACTGGAGTTAAAAGTACATGTTTAAATCCTGTGCTTGTCAAGCCTTTCCTGAATATTGGCAAGGGAAAAATTCCTGGATGTGCCTTAGAAGAGTTGGTAACAACAGAGGAAGGAAGGATCAAGCATTTTAACTAAAAATAGTAGTGGATGTATTGAATGTCATGTGCTTTGTGGTGCTTGCTCTGCAAGGGGAGAGATGTTCAAATTACCAAAATCAGCTTTAAAGTTGTCTGCAGCAGATGGATCTGGATAGGGAAGAAAAAAGTGACTCTTACCTAGAGGTTCAAGTAGAGGTAGCCAAGTTTGTAGGTTTTTTGACCTATAGTATTTTTACTAGCTTTTCTTGAAATAATTTGCCACTCTTGCAATGTGTACAGTCCAAATGTTACAGTGGTGAAAATATAAAAACTTCTAGTTTCTACATAATAAAAGTTGTCTTAAAAAAAAACTTTCTGCAAGATTTCATTTGTGAGGTTTGCAACCATTTAGCAGCTTTGTGGTTTTGACCACTGTGAGGACAGAAGTGTTACTTCTTTAGTTAACTTAGTTAAAAATTACTCCTGCACTCTTTTCTGAAATACAGGAGTTGGGGGGTTGTGTGTACCATGGCCTGCAAGGAATTTGGTTTGTTTCCCTTTCCTGCTCCACCGTGCTGAGTTCCCTGCTGGGATGGATTTGCCCTGGTGGTGTCTGCCAGCTGCAGGTGCACCTGAGCTGTAAGGAGTGGGCTGAGAACCCAGTGAACCCCAGAGCCTGGACAAGAAACTCCTTTTAAGCAGTTGCTGTTGCTGTTGCTTTTCTCAGAGCCCGATGGTTGTGGGTAGGTGCTGACAGGGCTCACCACCACTTTGCCTTGTAAAAATGTGACTCTTGGAAACCTGGCACTGACTTCCTTATGTAACCTCCCCTTGGACATGCTCTGACTTGGGGCTTGCGTGGTGTGTGGGCGAGGGCAGTTCGGAGCAGGGATGGGGTCTGAGCTGTGGCAGCTATGATGGAGTGGGAGTCATGGGGCTGGAAATCCGCACTGGGAGGGCAGGGGGCCCACACTGGCACAGGTTGGGCAGAAGAGGAAAAAATTGGTGGAAGGGGAAGGATTGGTTTCATCTGGGATTTTTTACCCACCTCTTCTTTTCCTCCCTTGCCTCAAGCAGGATGAAAAATCATGGTAGAGCCTATACCAGCCTGTGGTAAAAGTGCTTTGCTGGGACTATCAGCGAGGTTTGTTGCCAGGCGATGTGTCTGCATCTTCCATCTTTTCTGGGTGTAGGTAGTGAGTCCAGTGAGCAGACTGGGAAACAGACTTTACCATGCACAGTTCCATCCCTTTGCAGGAAGAGCTTCCCTTAGCTTGGTTAATTCTGTTCCTCTACTCATCTGTGCCCCTTGACAAGATTATTGCCTCCCATGTGGGATTTGAGATCGTCCTACTCTCTTTCCCAAACATACGAGGCCCCACACTTTCCCTGGAGCAAACACCCCCTACAAAACTGCCTTAATTCTCTTCCCTTTCCTCTGGCACTTTCCAGGCTTTCAAGTACAGCCCGATTGCATTTCTGTTGCTCTTGAATGTTAATTCTATTGACCTTTGCCAATCCTTTTCTCCTCCCAGCTGAGGGACATACTTGAAAAGGATTATTCCTGGCGAAGGTGATGAAAAGTGCTCCTTGATTGCCAGACTGGCATCTCCATAACATTCAAGGTCTCGCTGGGCCAGGGAGGTGGAGGAAAAAGCTTGGGAACCAGGCCAGCTGCCTCCCACGTTGGATGAAGCATCATTAAACAGCCCCTTCCCTTCAGGCTCCGGTTTGTCTCTCCCTCTTATTAAAGGAACTGAGTTTCTAAATTAGGAAGCCTGAGATTCTGCTGTTGAGATGTTCACATTTAATTTATCTTGCACTCTACGGGGGCTGAAGTTCATCTCGCTGATCCTGACCTCAATCAGCAGGAAATGCAGACTTTTTAAATGTTTGTGCCTTGTACTCGCGTTCGCTAATGTGGGCAGTGACAGCAGAGGTTAAAGCTTTGCTTTGTTTTGCATCTGTGGTGTGACTGAGTTGGTTACTTAACATCTCTGAGGATAAGCTTATATTGCATGAGTGAGAGGATTAGTTGGTGTTTGCACAGCATTTTAGAGTTCTGAAGTGAGGAGATGTGTTAAGGGCCATGTCACTGACAGGATCTGTTTGACACGGAACTTTTCTGGCTGAGGGCCTGCAGCTGTGTCAGGTCTTGTTGGGGGCCCTGTGAGGAGCTGAATTCCTGGACTTCCCTATGCAAATTATTTAAGCAAGGTGAGGTGGATTGACCTTGGATGGCATCAGCTGCCCACCAAGCTGCTCCCTCATTCTACCTCCTCTGGACAGGGAAAGAAAACACCAAGAGAAAGCTTTTGGGTGGAGATGAGGACAGACACACCACTCACCAGTTACTGTCATGGGAAAAACAGATTCAACTTGGGAAGAAATAATTTAACCTACTGCAAATCAATCCTGGAGTAAGACAGTGAGAAAGAAAAACTAAACCAACCTTCTTCCCTGCCTCAGCTTCACTCCCAACTGTTCCACCTGCTCCCAGGGGCACAGGGAGATGGGGAATGGAGGGTTGTGGGCAGGTCATAACACTTCATCTCCACTGCTCCGTCCCCACACCGTGCCCCTGCTCCAGTCTGGGGTCCTTCCCAGGGAAAACAGTCCACAAACTTCCCCATGTGTCTTTCCCACTGACACAGGTTTACATTACTGCCTTCAATCCCTTTTATAATACCAAGCACAAATGAGTAGTTCATGATTTTGGGATGGGATTTTATGGCTTGGCACTTTTCCTCTGGTCCTTCTGCTGTTCACAAAATACCATGAATAGGGCAGAGCTGTTGTGTTTAGTATCACACCATCTGTGCATTGCTCCAGGATTCCAAGAGTCTGTACTTGTAATCAAGGATTAAACTATCTTTGCAATCCATCCTAGTGGCATATGATAGCGAGCATAGATTGCTCCTAAATATTGCAGAAGAGTGTTGAGCCTTGAGTTACTTTCTTCCAGCACAGTAGGAAAGCCAGCTGTATTTGTCAGACATGGAGAAAGTAATATATTTCAAAATTCGGAAAGCTCTGAAGGTAAGATGAGTTCCCAGTAGAGTCTGGGCACATTTTTCCCTACATGGTTGTTTTATTCTTTCTAAAGGGAAAAAAAGAGATTGGTTTCAGCACATGTCATCACTAATATTTTATTTTTTAGTGCTTTTTATGTATAGCAAAATACAAAATAAAAAAAAAGTTATCATCTCCAAACCTAACCTACACAAATGAGATTAGCTACTCACACTTGTGGATCCCTTTATAAATATCCTCTACACATTTTCGCTTGGGGTTGTTTGTTTTGGGGTTTTTTTTTTTGTTTTGTTTTTTTAGATTTAATAGCTCAAGGAGATGGAAGCAAGGAGGGGAAAGCATGAGAATGGATCTAAATGCAGCTGTCCCCCAAAATCTTTTGATTTGTGTCAGGAAGGGGGAATACAGTTTGCAGTAGAGATGGGATGTGTTCATCTCCAACTTTGGCCAAGTCTGTGGCCTTTTCCATGTCTTACTGGAGACATCACCGCTTCCTCTGGCAGGGGTGACTTGGTGGCTACACTGTGGAGAGCTCACCTTGCTGTTTTCTCACTGCTTCTGTGCTGTAAGCAGATGATTAATACCTGGAAGATGAAAATAATTTTTCCAGCTAGTCTTAAAAATAGTAGCATGCATTTAAAAATGTAATGATTTTCAAAGTGAAATATAAAAATGTCAGGGTAATTCTTACACTAAATTGTTGGAGTCTTTTTATTCTTGTGGTTTCCTAAGTCATCCTTTACCAGAATGATGGTACTTTAAATGTGTTCATTAATTATTACAACGTGAGAGATTGTAGTCTTCAGTTTGAGGAGTACTTACCTACCGTGAAGGAAAGTGATTGTCTAACACTCTTTATCATTGATTTATGTTACATTAAAATTAGGATGCCAGTTACTGGAGCACAGATAAAATATTGTATGGACCCTTTTCCAGCCTCAGATGCTGCTGTGCTTCTGTTGTTTTCTCACGTGAGGTGAAGCAGCCAGCTTCCAGAAGCGCTGGTTCCCAAGGACAGCCGGGATTCATTTCCTGGGACAGCAGCGTCACAAAGCTCGGGCAGTGCCTGCTCACCAAACTGAACTCTAACTCCGATATGTTTGCAGTTTTCAATTATCTTCACAACTGCTCATAAAAGAGGTGTCAGTGTTTTTAATTGCCTGTCATCCCCCAGGAATCTCTCCCTTAAACTTCTGCCCTTAAACTCGTGAGGGAAGTGCTCCTGATAAACTTGTTCTTAGGCTGGCCCAGACCTTGCATTTGCTAATAAGCAGGAACATCTGGTTGTTGCTGTCAAAGCCAGTGCTAAACACCGGAAAAATGTCAAGACTATATAATTTTGTAATGAACTTTATCAGGAAAAAGGGTCTTGGGCACTTTCAAAGCTTTTTTAGAGGTTTAAAAAGCCCTCTGGCTAAGAGCCAGCTTTTGCTTCTATTTTTTTTTTTTTTTTTTGTAGTAGTAGTGTTCTCAGGAAAACAATTGGATGGAAGTATTTTTTATCTTCCTCGGAATTAATCTTGTGTGATCTGATAGTTTTTAAATAAAAACAGCAGAATGCTGGAGTAAAAACAGCTTTTTGCACATGTCACAAATCTCCTTGTCCACTTAAATAATTCATTTTTTTTTAATCTTTGAATTCTTGGATGGAGCAACGAGATTATATCAGTGGTCACAAAGCAGAGGTTTTACAAGTATTGGTGAGTGATGAGACATTTGGTTGAATTTCAAGTGAAAGGAGGTGATCCCTTAAGGAAGATTATTTATATAAAACTTGTGAATTTCAGCATTAAAGGAGGATTTTTGAGGTACCATATACTCCCTGCTCACTACAGGTTAAAAATGCCAACGTAAGATTCCCTGTTCAAGTCCTGCAGTCAGGCTTGGTGCTGAAGTTGGGACAGACCTCTCCTGTGTCCTCAGCTCACAAGGTAAAGATCATCCTGACTTTTTTCCTGCTTTTACTTTGCAGGTGGGTTTTTGTTAGACTCTGACCTCCTCAGTGCTGGGTGTTGTGCTGCCAGCAGGGTCTGCTGCCCTTCAGGAAGGATCTTACTGAACTTGATAATTTCTCCCAGCTCTGTGCTTCTCAGACTTTGGGGCTTGTGCTGTCGGTGTGCTCTGGTCTGGGAATCCCTCTCGTTTCTGAAACAGAAGGAAAGAACCCTCCCTTGTCCAGATAAAACTGAAGTTTTCAGTAAAACTGCTCCTGTTTCAAATCTGGGAAAGAAAAATATCTTTATGTAGACAAATAGGGCTCATTTTCTTGAAGTGTCATCAGAGCAAAACAGTGTTGGGTAAACAGAGAGGATGGAAAGAAATCTGAATGTTTCCTATGACATGCACAGTAAGACTCTGCAGTCTTGGATGATTAATACAGTATCCTGCTACATGGCAAAGACTCAAGGCTTCTCCCACCCATGGATTCTGGCAGAAATGTTCTTTGGTGGGAGTAGGCAACAATGCCAAAACTCCTCTCCATCATTTAATCACTACTACTGCTGTATTTACATGAAGGTTCAGCATGAAAAGCATCCTCTCCCACTAAAAGACCTCTCCAGTGATGTGTTACTGTTTGTGCTGAAGCTCAGATATGAAATGGACTTTTAATTCACAGCAGCAACAAAAAAATGAAGTGGAGGCTTGTATCTTATTTGCAGTGCATCTTCCTGCCAGTAAAAAAAAATTCTTCCTTTCTGAAGCATATGTAACTCATAAAATCTGAAAATTGCTTTGAAGCATTGGCCTTGTACAGAGCTATGCTGTGTAATTGGCTTTTTCAAGAAACCTCTGCATCATATGCTTTAAGGTATGTACTAAGTGATTTAATAGGGTATGTCATTTTTAATTACTGTGGAAGAGCATTCATAAGTATAAAAATGCAAGTCATGTCCTCTTGGGATTACTGCTTCTAAAAGCATTTTTATGTAACCTGCAGGAACCAGTGCAGTATTTTCTTTATCCTCTAAGTGCATGATAGTTTTACATTTTTGTGATCTGCAGGATGAGTTCGGTGGATGATTTGAGGTAAATTAGCCTTAACTGAGCTCTCAGAAAAACTGCTGCCAATTTCTGAGTTTAAATGGTCTAAAATTAGCTCATCTAGCTTTACAATACATCACTGTCTTAGAAGCATTCCAGTTTTCTCCACCCTCCCAATGCCATCTAATGCAGTATAATCTCTACTAACAGGAGGGAAAAAGCCGTGTCATTGTGATTGCCCCATCCGTGCCACAGCTGCCTCTCAGTCCAGTGGCCATCTGTGGAAAATAATTGATTTTTTTCTTTTTTCTCTTGATATTGAGTTCTCAGCAAATCATTAGAATTTAAAAATGACATAAAACCTCTTTATAGGAGAAGGTGATGTGCTTTGAGAAAGTGTCATGTGCAATTTAACCTGCAGTGTACTGTAATTGATGTTGGCTGCCTTTGACAGTTATTTCATGATTTTCTCCTCTGTGCCTGTGCTCTGGCCCTGCATGCTGAAAGGAAGCTGGTGCCTGACAAAGGAGAGGCTGCTGTGCTGTTCTCGTTGCAGCCTCCAAGCATTTGAATGGTTTTATCCATTCCTGAGTTTGTCAGAAATGCAGTCCCCGAAACGCAGGTGAGAAATCCAGCAGAGCAGCGGTGCTGGGGGCTGCCAGCTGCTTTGTGGATTTAGTGGGAATTGCAAACCACTGAAACACTGTACTCCAGAAAGGAGCCTAACACAGGAGCAGCTGGGTAAAGCTCTGAAGTTCTGGGTGAGTAAGAGATTTGTCAAAGAAATAAAATGTCTGGGAAAGGTCCCAACCAACAAGGTAACCTCTTAGCACTTACGGGTAGAAGCACATCTTCCAGCGAGGCTGGAGCTGGACATGTCCAACCAGAGCTGGTCTTTCATCATCTGCAACATTTCTAACAATATTCAAAAGTTTCCAGTGTTTTCTATGTTTAAAAATGTATAAAGTATATGCTGCCACCCATTTCATAGTGTCAGTGGGGGACAACTTTTAGCATAAAGGGAAACTGTGGAAACACTCTTGGAAACAACAAGGCCTGTTCCTCAGCAGAGGACTACTGGAATGGAAGCTCATTAGCACTGAGTTAGGTAATCCTTTTCCTTTAATGAAAATTTAGCCTTAAGTTATAATTTTCCCCTTTTATTTATTTTTTCTTTTCCGTGGCTAAGATTAAAGTGCTCCCTCTGCACCCAGACAAGACGGGATAGCTCTGTCTATGTCCTTGCTCCAGCCGGCCATGAACCTGCTGTCCAAACACCCCAGTGGAACAATTCACCTCTGGGGGACATCAGACCCTGCACAGCGAGGTCCTGGCTCTACTTTTGCCCTTTCTTTTGCTCAAAATGCTGCTTGTCCAAATTTCTGCCCTTGGTTGCAGAGTCCTGTCCCATCTCTCTTCCTTTCTTGGCAGAGGAAAAATTACAAATACAGTTTTCTAGCTGAAATCAGATGAGATGATGGTGAGGGGGTGTGTATACATGAATATAGATAACAAGATATATCTGTATCTGTGCCTTACATATTTCAGTGGCTTCTGGTTGCAATGTCAATATTGGCTTTCTTCCTTCTACGGGAATAAACACTAGAGAAGCCACAGAAAACAAAACAGAGACTCTGAAGTTCATTCAATGCATTTGCTTCACTTAGAGTAGAAACAAGTCTCCTGAAAATGATCTTGCTTGAGCTATGGGAAGCCTTGAAATGCCCCTGCTTCTGTTGTTGTTTGTATTCACACATGTACTGTGGGAAAGAGGATGGCAAATGTGGCCAAGGAGAGAGGAGTGGGAAGTTTGAAGCCACACGAGCAGCATGTGGTGAAACTGGAGGAAGGATCGCACTGTCCTTGCTGTTTGATGGTAGCCTGGAAAGTCCAGATTAGACACACAGCAACCCCTGCAACTTACCTGAGCCAGGTGAGGATAAAGATGGTGAATGAGGGCTTGAACAGGTAAGGGTTGTTGGTTCTCGGCTGCTGTTTGCTTTTCCCAGAAGCCCTGGTTACCTGGAGCTGTTTATGGCAGATGATGTGCTGAGAGCCTCAAATCAACCGAAGGCCTTCTCATCCCTTTTTTATGGACCTCACATTATAGAAGTTGTTATTCTATAAAAGCTGTGACATGATTATAAAGGAAGCTGTGCCGTTGTAACCTGATGTTTCCCCTCCTAATACTATTAAAAATACCCAGGCTTTTATGCATTAATATAAGCTTTCACCTTGCTAATACTGCTTATTCTCCTATACTGAATAGGAAGCTACAAATGCTGAATTGTAACTTCGCTGAAGATGAGGGAAACTGAGAAAAAAATTTTGATCAAAGAATAGGAGTCAGAAAATTCATTTCCATTTTAATGGGATTTTAGTTGTGTTCTGAATATGCTTCAAGTTTAAATCCAGCACTTAGAAAGCTCATATTACAAATGGGTTGTATTTTCAGGGAAGGAATATGTGTGTTGTCTCCTGAAGCACGCAGTGAGGTGCATGCAGAGAGGATTGAGTGTGTAATTGTTTATTTACATAGGAGCCTGTGGGATTTAGAAGAATCACAATACCGTCAGAGTCCATTTGTATTGTAGAGAGTTTGTTTGGGGTTATGTGAAGGCACGTTAAATTGAGAAAACAAAAAGAACCTGTGAGGATGCTGCTAATCAGAGAGCTGAATTTACATGAGCTGTAGTCACAGCCATCCAGTGGTCTTATCTGCTGCAAATAATCAAGCAAACTTATTAGTTTTACTTCCATTTTATCTCCAGACTATATTTATAATTTCTCCCACAATGAAGTCATATGAAAGAAAAAGAGCTCAAGTTTTGCTAAAAAAAACCCAAAAACCAGAAAAAGCAAAAGCAATACTTATTTCTCTTCAGCTCTCTTCAAATATTGTCTTTCCTAAGTAACAAAGAAAATACCAATTCAGATAATCACTGAATTTTAAAATAGGTAGAATCTTCAAATAGACTCTATTTTACTGTCTAATAAAATAATTCTAATCTTGCTGAATTGTTTCCTGTGTAATATAAAAGTGACTCTCGGGTACTTTGATTGGCTTTGCAGTGGAGCTGATTACCAAAGGCTATTCCAACGTGTTCCTAGGGAATCACCAAGTGACCCAGAGCAAAAATTCTGTTACCTCCTGTGTATCTCAAACAGGAGAAGCACAAAAAGGAACACAATTAAGATACAGAATGTAGAGCAAATTGTTGCAACACTCACAGTACGGGCCACTGTTTCTGCTGTCTCTTTCTGTCACAATACGTTCTCGTGTCCCTTTCCAACAGCAAAGCTGTTGCATTCCTCTCCTCCTGGCCAGGAGAGCATTGCTTCTGCTGCTGTGCTCAGTGAGTTGCAGAATTTCAGTCAAAGCCTCAGCACAAGAGTTAAGAGGTGTCACTCATCCCTCATTCGTGGGATTAACTTGGATTAGTCCTCCACGGAGTTGTCTCTGGTGAGGGTGCCCTGGACAGCCAGGTGCAGACAGTTTAAGCAGACAGGAAGGCTGGGGATGGTGAGGTGACCTGCTCTGGTGCTTGTCTCTGCACCCATGTGTGGGGTCTCCCCTTTTTTTACCATATCAGACTTACAGATCAAGAGCTGGAGCACTGAGAACAAAGCTGTCTTTCACAGACCAATCTTTATTTCACTGAGCTATTATTCGGGTCCTTTGGTGAGGGTTATTCAGGAATGTTGTGGAGCAGGTGGAAAAGAAGCTAATGTGCTATGGATTATCTGACACATCCAGCTGCATCTTTCATTCCCAAGGAACAAAAGTCATTCCACAAGTACAGAAACTTCTTTTAATTAACCATCAGAGGTAAAGAAGCCTCCACCTCCTGCCCAGGAGCTAAGCTGTCAAAGCAAACCAGGGCTGGTTGATCTGCTCTCTCTGGTTCTGATAGTTCAGTTCTTGTTGTTCTGGTACAGATCTGTGGGTGGTGGAATCAGAGTCAAATCCCTTTTCCATTGATTCGAAGCAGAGATTGGAACCAGGAACTTGCAGAAGAAAACCTTTATGACTGCATTTCACAGTAATGTGGGGCGTGGATTTCTCTGTCTCTAGGTAGAATTATCTTTCTTTTCTACTTTTCCGTTACTTCCATTTTTTACTTTATTGCAGCATACTCACATAGCTATCACACCAGAATTAATAAAATGGCTTTTAAGGCAGACATTAGTAATCAGGAAGCCTGACTCCATTCTTGGCTAGATTTATAAAGTTAGCCTTTCCACCTGTATTTAAAAATAAACTGAAAAAACCGAACCCAAATCCTAACAAAATCCAAGTGTGTTGTCTGAGGCCAAACACTGTATTGAAGCCTTTTTAGGAGGCTTCCTTGCTGCATATGGGGTCCTTAACTAAGGGATAAAAGCTTTAAACTGCAAGAGAGTAGGTTTAAGTTAGATGTTATGCAGAAATTCTTCCTTGTGATGGTCATGGGGCTCTGGAACACGTTTCCCAGAGAAGCTGTGGATGTCCCTTCCCTGGAAGCGTTCAAGGCCATGCTGGGCAGGGCTCTGGTTTAGTGGAAGATGTCTCTGCTGATGGCAGGTGGGCTGGAAATGAACGGTCTTTAATTCCCTTCTAACCAAAACTACTCTGTGATTCTGTGATGATTTCAGTGAAGTACAGGCAGGAGAGGGTGAGTCACATGGAGCTCTGGTGGCCTGTGTGTCCTTCACAAATTTTACTAAGCTACTATTCTTCTGTGGTTAAGATACTAAAATCTAATGTGACTCCAGGGAAAGCTAAGGAAGAAAAAACAATGCAGCTTCTCAAATAGAATAAATCCAAGGTGAAAACTGATAGCTGTGCCTTAGGAATAAAGTAAGTGAAAGCTGGTTTAGAATGGTATTTTAGAGGTTGTTTCATTTCTCAAACTTCTTTGGGGAATTAACCAAGTGTTACCAGCACGTGGCTCTGTTATGATGTGCCACTAGTGAGATGTGTGTTCAGCTCTCAGTAACTACTGTATCTGTTAGATTTGTTAATAAAAAGTCATCCACACAGTCAGGGCTTGTTAAATCTGACCAGGACAGCTTAGGGTGCACTGGGCACTGAGGGAAGATCTGGCTAGACAGAAGGGCAGTTCTCACTGCAGTTTGTACTCTGCCCTCAGTAAGAATTTGGCAACACCTGAAGTCTCGGAGGGTGTGTGCAGGTGTATCAGAGGGCAGTGGAGATCAGCTCTGCATCTGAAAGCTGCTTAAGGATTGTGTTGACGGGATGGGAGAAATGTCAAAATGCAAACCAGATTCTCTAGGAGCTGCAATGCTGTTTGTAAGAGAATGTTATTAAATAATCTGTTTTCACTAAAGCGAGCATGTAGAAGTGGATTGCAAGTGCAGATCTATATGATTGCTTGTCATTGCTCTTTAGCAGTGGTTTATTTCAAAATGCACTGCACAAGCCTCTGCCTGTGGATTTAATCTTCAGATACACCATTGATTTAAATATTTTCTCCCAGAAAATGGTGAGAGATCTACCTATGTAGCAATAGGAAAAAAACAATCCTCCTTCCTTCTTATACACACATAGACAACACTCATACAGCCAGAGGTGCAATAATCCCTGTTTAGCTGCCAGAGCTGGTGGGAGAGTAGTGGTGGCCCCAGGCAGAGATTAAGGGGCAAGTACAGGGAATGACTCCTTGCATTATCTAGCACAGCTTTGTGGGGGCTCTGCGGAGCCCTCAGTAATTGTTATCTGACCCTTCCCTTTGCTGGAGCCAGCTTTAAATCCCGAATCAATAAAAGGAAGTTGCACCATGGCTTCGAATGAATAATGCAGCAGTTTTGCAGCACGGTGTAGCTACCGAAAGGCAGCAGTGTGTTGTGATTCCAGGGAGATCAGACCCTCGCGCTGCTCTCACGGGCCTGGGTACGTGCACAGCTGAAGTTCACAGAAGTTTACTACATCTTCATGACGAGCTGAATGTGGGGAAGGTTATTATTCTGCTGACTTATCCGTGGCTCTGGATGAGTGGGTGTGTCCCTGCTGGGATGTTAAAGGCACTGGGAGTCACGCTGTGTTGTGCAACCTGCGGGATCGTTGCATATGGAAAAGGTTTTTACAGTACTCAGTCCAAGAACCCAGGGTGAAGAGAGCTGATCTCTCCAGGCAGCTTCCTCGTCCTGAGCACTCCTGAGCTTCATTGCAGCTCCACTCTGAGACGTGAAGATGAAGATATGAGTTACAGTCACAGTTACAGACACTCCATTTCCTGGAAAAGTTTACGCAGAGGGAAAATCACAGCATCGTGCAACACCATGGGTATGCAGGACATGAAGTGACTGCCCCAAAGTTATAGTGGTGGCAGAGCATAAAATTAAAACACTGAGGTAGAACTAAGGCAATTTTCACTAGAGCAAGGTGAACATTTTGCACTAGATTAGCCGTCAGGAAAAGATGTGGACTTGTCCAAATTTCAGTGTTTCCTAGGAGCACACCAGCTATGTTGAAATTAGAGTTAGAAAACATCCAAAAGACCAGGATGAATTTTTTGTTTTTTCATCCTGAGCAAGAAACTGTCCCAGTGGTCAAGTTTTAATCTAGGAGCTGTAGAGTGCAAATTCACATTCTTGCTTTTCTCAATCAGCCTGGGTGCTTGAATACGTGTTTCTCTCATCCAAACAGTTGGGAATTTTGGCCTTTCACTGTTCCCCGGCACTGGCTTCATCAGCATTCCTTGTTAATGGACATGGAAGTATCATTGGAGTCATTAGACTTTAAAAGGGTGAAAATCCCTACTTTAAAATTTTAAATCCTTTAAGTACATAAATGGATGAGTTGAATTGTGTGTGCTGCTTTTACTAGGAGAAAAATACTTATGTTTTGGTGGTTAAAAGCCATCTGTAATTAAGGATAAATAAGTCACGGCTAATTTATTAGATTTGGGTTTTTTTGTGAGGCAATTGTATTTTATATTTTCTGCCCTCTCTCTGGTGTGCTGATGCTGGCATTGCTGTTATATATTGCTGTTAATGGCAATAATATATAACAACACTTACGCACAGCGCGAGAAGACAGCAGTGTGAAACCAGAAAATATCAAGCCAAGAAGTGTGTCAGGTATTTCCCCAGCCCTTTGTTGTTCTTCTGTGTTTTCCTGTGTGCTGTTGTGTTTTGGTTTTGGTTTTTAAGCACTGAGTGTGCCAGGGCTTGCAGTTTGTCTGCTGAGCCCATTCCCGATACAGCACCCAACAGACTGGGTGGTGATTTATGTGGGGGAAAATACCTAAGGTAATGATAGACCACTGAATCCCTCCATTTGTGACTTATCTTGTATCTCTGGAAATGCACAGACTGTGGCCTTCCCTAATGAGTAAAGCACAAGAATCTCTTTTCCTGAGATGACATTCAGCTATTTCACTCAAAAACAACCACAAAAATACCCTTAAATTACATGCAAAACAGAAAGCTTTAAGTTGTTAGGCAACCTCATCCTCTAGAACTGACCTAAAGGAGTCTCTGGAAGGTTTTGCTGCACATGTCCAGTTCACCAGATGATCAGTAGCCATGTAGAAAGGGGGAGAAATTGCACCAACAGCTTTCTGGGGCTTCAGCTGTCTGAAAAAATACAGAAGTACTTTTGTTGCAGCAGAAGTAAATGAAAATCCAGGAATCTGCGAATGCTATTTTAATGATGTTCCCATACTCACGTGGGCTTGGAAAGCTGAAGTTTTCTGGGCAGCTACCAAATGCAGGCAATGAAAGGTTGTTTAGCACTTGGGAAGTGTACAAAGCAAATGCTAAACACCAGTTACATTCAGCTGTCCAAGCCACAAGACTGCCTAGAGAACTGCTGGTGATAAATGTTCACAATTATGGTATAGAAATACCATCAGGAATTTAGGGTGGGACAAGGCAGGGCCACCCTGGAGTAATTACACGGACTCAAGGAGAGGAGAAACTTCCTTGAGAGAAAACAGACACATTTGACCAGAGAAATGCTGACTGTGCAGTAAGAAATACTTTCATATGAGCCTGCAGGAGGGTAAACGTAGCAATTCCAGCTTGGAAAATGTGCTGGGTCATTCACAGAGCCACTGCATCTGAGGGCCAAATGTGCTGCTTCTGACTCGAAACTAAAGCCACTTCTCACTGATGTTTTTGCTCTCTGCAGTACTTTGCTGAAGTCACTTAAGCATCTGCAAGAAGTTTAGTGGTGCATGAGATGAGGAAAGGTTCAATATGTATGAATAGGTCCAACTGTGTTTCCAAACCAGATTTTTTCCATGCACAACAGCACCAAAATTTGGGTAACAGCCAGAATGTTACACTAAGTTCTTTTATTTGTCCTCCTTATTGCTTTATTAGCAATTCCAGGATAATCTGTTGTTTCAGACTAATTTTACTCTCGTTTTGCAGGATTAGTGATAGAACCATTGTAACAATCAGCTAAGGACGCTGAAATACTTGAGGTCTGATCTCCATTTGCATCTGGGGAGTGGATGTTCCGTGTCTGTACAGAAACTGCACAGGCTGTAGATAAAATATAGCAACATCTGAACAGAAGGCATCCCTTATCTTCATGAGTTCCCTTAATTAGCTTGGCATAGAATTAAACTGCCTTCCCTGCGGAATAAAAGTTTCTGCTCATTTATTCTTTGTTTTCTGAATACTGCCGAGGTCTCACCATTTATATAAATGTGGAGTTTCTTTCCCCAAAGAGTCTTGAAGTGTTTAAGCTTAATGCAGGATGAGAGACAGGTCAATGAGTTAGAAGATTATTCCTGGGGAGAGGGAAGAACTTTTCTAGTCTGTGACAACCCAAATTCTGTAGAGTATTTTGTAAGAAAGCAGAAAAGCTGAAGAAGGGGGTGAGGGATGATTAAAGAGAGCTGTGAATGAAGGTATCACAGTTAGCAGAGAAGGGGGAGAAAGGTGATACACGAAGCCACAGAAACAAGGTGCAGGAGCTAAATCTGATCTGGTAAAGAGAAAGTCAGACACACAAATGTACCCCCTTGCCAGGACAGTAAACTGGACGCTGTCATGTTGGTGCAACAGAGCAGCTCTAAATCCTCACAGGCAGGATTACACTGGAGAGGAAGTGACCAAAGCAGGGGCTGCTGCTGAGGGTGGAAAACCACAGGACCTGCAGAGGAAAAGACAGAACTTGTGTTCAAATGGTCGTATTCATGTTAGCAATTCAGTTACTTATCTCTTATGAAGTCACTTTAGAGCCACCTGTAAGTCCCTTGAATACGATTGACAATTACTGTGACTATTTGCTTTTCCTTCTTGGGGACTGTGAAATTTTAATCAAAATTACCTCAGCATAATAAGTTTGCAAAAGATGAATTCCTAATGGTTTTTTCCCTAACACTTTTACAATCTGATCAATCTTTAATAATGAGACTGAGCTGAAAAAAACCCAAACAGTTTTCTACTCAGACAATGCAATTTCATCAGAAATGAATCATCTTAAGTGAATACATTGATTTAGATTAAATTTGATGGGAAAATATCAAAATGAATAATTTTACCTTATTTCTTTCAGGCAATGTTGAAATATTTTATATTGGCATTTTATTCATTTAATTTCAGCTTCTATGATATTTACATTATTTTGATATTCCTATACTATTGTATATAAGAGTTTCAGTGATTCAGACTCAGTATGTTTGTTATTTGCACTGAAAATAAATGTCAAAATGTTGGAATTTCCCGTGGGATCAGAATTCCACTTTCTATTTACAATAAAATGTGTAAAGAAATACAGTACTCCAGAGTAAGTCTGACCTTAGTACTTCTCAGCTCTGGAATGCCAGGCAATCTAATATATGGATCAGGATTGTGTAATAAGATTTCAGAATGATTTATGCCAATCACGTTTTCATTATTTCCTCACCAGTACTGGCAGTGGTAATTCTTTGTACACCAATGCATCTTTTCCATCCAGCTAGACACAACTTCCTCGAATTAAACTGCCAAGAGTCTCCTTGGCTTCCAGCTTTAAGGATTGTTCAGGTATTTCATCTTTTTTTGCTGAATTAGGTCCAGTGCTGGTCAATTTACGAGTTCAATCCCCAGTATTATCATTGATACCTATTTTACAAAATGTTCTGCAGTGTTGATGAGTTTCAATCCATGCAGAGATAATGGCAACTGTCCTCCTGTGCTTGCTCATAAAATTGATCTGAAAGCGATCAATGAGATGGTGAAACTTTCTTTAAAACACCAGAATGACACTTTAAAAGATTAAAAGGGGATTTTTTTTTTAATTAAGCACATAACCAATCTTCATGTAAAGCAAGACGGCTTCAGCTCGTGCTGAGGAGGTAATTAACACATCAGGTGAAAGTTCACCTCTACCAATGCTGTTCCTGAAGGTGAGGGAAACTGAATGCATTCTAAGTTTGTTCATCTGAAAGATACATGTATAAAAATTGATTGATTTGATACTTTCCTGAAACAATTACAATTGCCATTTCCATGCACTGCATAAACTATTTTATCAGCTTGTCTGCTGGAGAAAAACTTATACAAACCCTATGCAGAACCCACTCTGAAATTTAATATCTAGGTAAACTTCTTGGTTAAAAAGTTTGAATTTGGCTGTCTTAATTCAGGTCAGATTACCCTGTCCTAAAGATGTAGGTTTTGATCTCTTAGTAAGATATCTCCTCTCAAAACATTGACAAAGAGCTCAGATAATAGTATTGAGTTTTCTTCTGTGTCATTAGCCCCACTGGAGTCTCTTATCCACCTGTTCTCCTCCTTATAGGAAATCCTTGGAAGCTCAGTGCAATAAATGTAAGGAGGTTTACACAGAGGAGAGATGGTAACCAGAGTTCCTTAACAGGCTGTATTGAACGCTCTAAACCTAAAGCAACACACAGAGTAAATTACCTTCTTATCAACCGAATCTGCTGGTGATCTGAAAAACAGGATTTTTCTATTTAGTTTCTCAAATGCAAACTTAAGATGCATTTGCTGATGCCTGCTGAAAATTTCCAGAGGCCCTTGTGCATCCTACTCCACCAGAAATACTGCATGGAACCTGTTTGTAGAAACCCTGAGGGGCAAATGCTGATTAAAACCTTGGAAATTCCGTCAGAAACAATGCAAAATATCAGCATAAATTATATCAGTGTAAATTTTTTTGCTCTTTCTGTCATCTAATAAGTCCAATCTAAAAATCGTAAATGTATCTGGTTTTCTCTAATCAGAGTATTCTTACCCTGTTTTGGTCTGCACAGTAGCTGGTCTCCCTTCCAAGACAGAAATATTGCTCTGGAAAAAAGTGTTTCTGGCCTCTTCTAGACTCAGATTTTGGGCTCTACTTTCTATTTATTTCAGACTTATTCCACTGACCAGGGACACCAGAGGAATTCCTTTAAATTGAACAACTCCAACAACTCTTTGAACAACCCTCTCTTCTCCTTGGTTCTTTCCTGCTGAGTTTCTGCTGGGCTGAGCTGGTTCATGGTCATGGCTGGGTAAGAGTGAGTCCATTCTGCCTTAGAGAATGGCTGTGTTGTGAAATCCTGCACCTGAAAAATTTATTTAATGGATTATAAACACATTACCTTAGATTTCGTGCTATCTAACAGATTGATCTCATGGTAACAACACTGCAGGAATGTGGGTTAGTAAAGATTTTGTGTTGTCAGCTTTTAATATCATCCTTGGTATTTTTTATTTATTTTTTGGAGCAAAATATGGTAATATATGTCACTACATTTCAGATGTAATATTTGAGAACATTTTCGAGAAAATAAAAAAAAAAAGGCACCATCTCTCTAAAAACAGCCTGCCTCGAAATTCAGGCCGCGCACTTTGTTTCACGTGGAGCACAATTTTACAGCCTACACGAGCACATTTCCTTGTCTCTGGTTGTTTGCCAAACTAAACCATCCATTGCACGTCTACAGACAATCCACGTTTGACCTGGATACCCCTTTGGGTTCCGTAAACAGGGAATCAGCCAATTATTTCAACGTTTTTTTCTTTGTCAAGAAGAGTTTAAACCCCATCCTCTGCTGGCAAGTTTCCCTCCTAATTGCAGCAAAGTGGTGCTGCCGATGTCATTGTGAAGGGGCTGATAGTGGCAGTGTTTTAAATGACAAGGCACAGAAGAAAAGGCCCTGCTCTCTGGAACCTGCTATAGGAGCAGATAAATGTATGTTACATATATAATTAGTGAGGCAGATCTTGCAGAGGAATCATTCGTGGCCTTTACAGAAAGGATCTGTCTTGTAGGGCTGATTGAATAAAAGGCAAGGGGGTGGGGGATGCGCTTAATAAAGGCAAAACCAGAGCTAAGGTTGGACTGGCAAGCACAAGGAGATGAATTCTGAGAAATTTTGGGGCAGAGCGTGAGGATAAATGAAACAAAAGATAAACAGACATAGGCAGGGCAGAGACATAAAGGTCTGGGCTTTGTGAGGAGGGGAGAATGATGTGGGTATGATTCCTGCTGGGTAGAGAGTGAGGGGGAAAATTGCAGCTGTGGGATGAGGTTTGCTGGAGAAGTTGTCAAAAATCAAAACAGCCAAAGGACAGACAAATATTTCAGCCACAAATTTCTGAAGGAAGATCACGTACTTTAAAAAACCCCCACAACTGTGGTGGAGAAAACAAAGGAGGTCTGTGCTTAGGGCAGTGTGGATTTGCCACAAGGATGATTCCGAACTCCTGAGACTGCACTGAGACAGGGAACCTCAATGACAGGATAAATGCTTTATTTTTCTCATGGAAGCTGTCAGAAATAATTACACTTAATTAATAGTTTTCATTTGAAGATAAATTCAGTAGTTCTCAAAAGACACTCCTATGTCCAAAAGCACATTCCAAAAGCTCCTACCCCTCTGGTAGAAGTAATTGTTCCCTTTTGTAAAAACATGTTTGGCCTCCTCTCATATCTGCCTTTGGTACACAAGCTTAGCAGCTGCAGACATTCCCGTGCTGTTTGTTCCAGCAAGGTGAATTATGATTATAACACCGGGATGAGCATCTGACGTTGACAAGATTTTTCTGCAAGTCACCATGAGGTAACGAGAAGTGTCTGCTTTAATGATCTTCGCTGTTTAAATTTTTATTGTATTCAGCTGGATTTTTTTTTTTACAGCCTTTGATTAAAGTTCAGAGGGAAGATGAATTTAAAAGTCTTCAGGTTTGTTAGATGTGCTACAGCTTGCCAGTCACCCTGCCAAAATTTTCCACTGTGTACTTCTTATAGTTCTGCGTGGTCTAAATTTAATTGACTGCAGATGAGAAGCATTATTACAGACCTGTCATTGCAGCCACTCTTCATATGTTTCACTAGCTAGAATGAGCAGTCACTGGGTTTGTTTCTGACCTAATTCAAAATGATGTAAAGCAGCAGTGATTTCACAGAAGAGGAAACAGATTTAGCTGGTGAGAAGGGCAGAACTGGGCTCAGTGCTGCTCCAGTAGTGCTCATTTACAGGTGAGTGGAAGAGGAAAGTCCATTGTTAAAACACTAAATTTCAATTTTGTGCGAACAGAGATACATTATATAAGCTGTTCAGTTGATATAACAACATAATTCATCATTTTATTTCGCTGACTCTATTAAGATGATATGAAAAAAAGACAATAATCTGGACTTTCCAGCCTAGCCCCTCCTTAGGATACTGAATAGTATCACTAGCAGCAAAGCTCTAAAGATCAAAGGATGGACAGAGATGTATTTAACATGCCAGCTTATAAGAACTGGTAATGTTATTTTGGTGTATTGAAACATTATCATTCCACCAGCCTCATTTTAGTAAGTTAATGTAAGCTAATTTATATGTGGATGTCTGGATTTGTCTGCACATTGATTTATCAAGTATATTTGTTTATTAAATCCCCCTTACTGATAACAAACAATTACTACTTCGGGTAATTGATTTAAAACATGGGGGAGACCATTGCCAGCTGATCCTGTGCCAAGAGTTATAGTACAAATTAATGCAGACCAGAAGTCTACGTGCCTTGTACTTGCTCCACCAGATCAATATGTGAAGTAAGACTATGGCATCCACCAGGACTGTTAACAGGATCTTTAACAGGATCTTGTCTGGAATACAAATGTCCAGCACATTGCTGGTGGGACCCTTTTTTTTTTCTGCATATAATTTGTATTAATAGCTGAGTTTGGGAGAACAGAAGGCACTATGATCTTAGTGGGAACACGCAGGGAGAAGTTGAGGCTGTGATCCTGCCTCTATTAAAATTGATTGCCATGTGATGGATTTGGTCTCTCTCTAATCTGGGACAATCTCAAAAATTCCTGAGGGTCTTCCTGCGAAATGCAAATGTGATGTTGAAATGTTCCCATTTGTGTGCACAGGCAGTAGCAGTATTTTTAGGCAGGTAAGATAGGAAGAGACAGGAGGTAAGACGGACTGAGAGACCTTAAAACAAAGCCCTCATCAGAGCAGAAATGTCCAGCTTCCTGTCAACACCAGCAGTTAAATAACTCAGAAGCTTTTCAAACAATTGCTTGGGCTGGAGACAGGAGCTGTGACATCTGTGCTGTCAATTAAAGCTCCGTGAAGTCACTGGAGAAGGACGAGAACAAACACTTGTTAACAGGGTATTGAATGTGAATAATCGTCCTCTGCCCTCACGAACTGAAAGTGGTGGGTAGTGATTTACTGCTGAGGAAGCGAGGCAGTCATGGCATGACATGGAATATTGCTTTTCCAAATCAGATTTTCAATATTATTGTATAAGTATTATTAAATTAATCACCGAAAGTAAAGGGTCAAATTAAGTTTTGGAGTTTTCTTCCTTAATTACTTAGTTTCTTCCCTAGTTACGTCAATAGCTTTTACTTGACCGAGGACAGCAAAAAGTTTAATTGTATTTCTGGGATTGTTTCATCCAGAATAATGAAACATCTCAACTTTATCTCAGAATTTGGGCTTATTTGTACAGTCTGTACATCATATCTTCCTGCTGGGTTGTTTCTCCTACTTGGAAGATTTCCATTTGACAGAGAAAATCTACACTAGATTTGCAAATTGGGATTTTCAAAACTTAGTCCAAATTCTGAAGACAAGGCTCAGACTTGTCTTTTGACGGAATTTGTACCCTGGGACTCTTTGGACTTTCTGAAGGATGGGCCAATTCTCAAACATTTCCAGCAATAAAGATTTTCAGTTTACTTTAGATTTTTTTGGCCTTTAAAAATGTGTTTTCTACCATTTCTTGTACTAATGATTTGTTGTTTTTTCACAAGAGTGCTCGCAGATGGCAAAGTTTAACTAATAAACATGCAAACGTGCTCACAGGAAGGTTTGTGCCAGAAATTTTTATGGGTCGCTGTTCTGCTGCTGATTGAGTAAATCATGGTGGCTGCTCTAACTTTCTTCCTCTTTTCAAATTTGGTAACCAATGACAGAGCAGGAAAGGGCTGGGTGAGAGGAGGGTTGTCAGTCCAACACCTACAGCTGGAAACATTAAGACAAAAGTCCCTCTGACTTTTCCCCAACCAGAAATCTACATCACATGAATTTTGTTGACAATTTTAAATAGCCAGTTGAAAGATATTTGACTCATGAGTTATTAATATGCCAGTAATTTGGGATTTTTTAGAAAAATGTTGCAGTGGCAAAATAATATTTGGGAGGGGTTTTGTGCAAGGCAGTTTTTTTCAGTTCTTTTAATTGAAAGAAATTAGGGAGCAAGGTGTGTAATAGCAAAGCTTTATGGAAATGTGCTTCTCCATTTCAGGCTCAGGGATCTTAGATGCTTCTCACTTCTCTCAATGGCGTCCTTCAGTTTCTTTCATTGTCTCTTTATTCTCCTCCCTCTCGGTCTTTGAAAGACATAATACCTTTAAACCAGAACATTTTACATGTAAAATAGTCCCACTCACTTGTAGACTTAGAGTAATAAGAAAAAGAATTCCAAAGACGCGTTCAAAGAATAAGAATTTGATTTGTGTTACTTTCCTCTGTTCACCTTCCACTGGCAATGCTCAGCATTGATTTGAAAGGCTAAAGGTGTGGACTGTGTAAGCCAGTGCCAGCCCCAGTGTCACCTCCCCTGTCCTCAGTCACCAGCTCCCACTTCCCTCCATGTTATGTGTTGTACGTCACCTGTGTGGGCGTTGCTTTCCGAGCCTAAATCTGGCTCACGGGCTGGGGCAAAACCCTCCCTCATTTGTCCTGCTATGAAGACTGAGAGCTTAAGCTTAGCTCTTAAGTTTCTGTTATGCCAGCAACAGAAACAAAGCATATTTCAGAGTTAGTCAGCTGGGAGAATATTAAAATTGGTCATTTCAACCCATGTAATATCCTCTACTACAAACACAGACTTTCCCTCCCTCAAAATAAAATGAGTATTAAAATCTGTATTGCCAAACATGAAATTATCCTGCAAAGATCTTGAATGTTAGGTCTGTGTCCCTAAAGTTTTAAAGAAATTTGGACCAAATTCAACACGACAAATCTAAATGCCATTGGGAAGATCTAGTTAGATTTTATACTTTTGTAAAGCATCTTTTATTTCTGAAAAGGCATGTGGCTACTCTTACTTCTCTCGGCAGTTGTGTTTACAGCAAAAAAATATTCAATTTGTGTGTGATATGGAAACAAGGAAGAAATCAAAATATTTAAGATCTATCTAGACTGCAGAGCAGGCCAAATAGAAAGATATCATTGCTGTGACTGACCTACAGAGGACTCGCTGATAAAGAAAAATTGGCGTGCTGATGCTTATTCTGTCAAAAATGATAAAGCACAAATGGAAAACAAGGCTGAAACCCCTTTTGGTAAATACACAGCTAAACGCCTCCCAGACCCGCCTCCAGCATCCACTTTTGCTGCCTCGTGATTTGGTAGGGCTGTCTATAGATCCAGCTTGCTCAGAGATTTTTCATTTAAGTGCCAGTTGCTGTGGTAACAGCATGAAGAGCAGATCAGATGGATGCCAGGACCAGACGGGTTTCTCTAAGAACCCCACATACACGGACAGTTGGTGGTGACCCAGTTCCAAAAGGTTACCCACAAAGATTTGTACTGCAGCTGACTTGTCGTTGCCTTCTCCAGGGGTCTGGACCTTGTCTCTGAACCCCAGGGGTTCTCTTGAATTTGCAGCCCTGGGTTTTCATCAGAAGCTCACAGACTTGCCACAGAGGAAATGCTGGTGGATTAACAGAAGTGATAGAGTTTCATACCCTGATGTTTATGCTGCCTTCTCATTGTCAAGGGCTGGGCTGAGCCCAGTCTTGAGCTCTGTCAAAACGTTGAGTAATTATTACATGATAATCACACGCTGCAGTTTCTCCCAGGCTTAATCTGATTTCTGCACTGTAGTTGCTTACATCCCACCTAAATTCCACCCACGTGTAGTTTAACCAATATAACTGATTAGATTCAATTTTCCATGGTCAGAGCTGTGTTACGTACAGGGTGTATCAGCAAATATTTGACCTTTGCTGAGGTCTTCTTGGTTGGTTCGTCTGCATTTAAAACTGACTTACTTGGTTCTTATGAATAGTCCAGTTGAAATCATAGTAATGGTCTGGTGTTTACTGTTTGGTAAAACCCCAAGTTTCCCTTCCTGTTTTAGAAGGTTGGGGTTTCTGTTTGTTTTTTGTTTTCCTGAGAAATGTGTGAAGGGAGTGTGCATGTCGTGGTTTAGACACAATTACGTGGGCTGGGCCAGTCAGCGTTCCAGCTTTATCTGGAAAGGGGATGGAAGGCAACTCCTTAAATGCTCATTTCCCTTCCTCTCCTGCCTCCAAAATATGTTCTGACATGCTGGTTTGTTTAATCTTGATCCAGTCTCAAGTATATTGAGGGTTTTTAGAGAAGCAATGCTACATCACAGACTCAGGGGCATTAGGGAATACTCCCAAAACAAGGTCCTGCCTGTTCTGTATGGATGATGTGTGTCCCTTGCCTCCCTGGCCTGCTTGTGTTGGGAGATTCACAGCAGTGCAGCTGGGTGGATAAGAAGGTGTGGATCTTGACTTCAAAGGTGTTAAAAATCTACTTTTTAAAAATATGTTTGATAATTGATAAAAATACATTAGAAAGCTTTCACAGAATTGAGAAGAGTTCTGTTTTCTGCTTAAAATTGCTGCAGTTTTAGTACTTTAGGGTACTGTGTTAGACTGTGCCATGTAGATGCCAATTTATCCTCTGATCTTCAAGCCTCTTGCTTCATGACCTCACCAGAAGGCGTTCAGCCCATGCAAATGGCAGGTGGCTTTGGACTCCTGACATTTTTTTGCCCCTAGTTAGCAAGCACAGCTCTAGAAATGTCTGTCAGGAGGCTGGGAGTGAGGCTCCACATCAATTAGATTCCGCCAGCTTTGCCAGCCACTTAAAGCAGTGAGATCTGAGAACGTGCTGGCTAAATTTACATAGAACACATTCTCTCTTCCTGCCCCTTGGTCACATGTTTGAGATTGTGCTGCAGCTGGAAATGCACCACTGGCACCAGGGAACACTCTGTGCCTCTGGCAGGTGCTCCAGGCAGTTTGTGGAGGGCAGCCTCCCAGTTTCTCTGGTCACAGCTCAGCAGATTAGTCTGCCCGTGGTGCTGAAATGAACCACAGACTGCTGGTCCTCACAGGCTGTGCTCATCCACACAGAGAAGCCTCAAAGTGATTAATTTCTGCATTTTCAGCTCTCTGCTTTGAACATAGAGATGAAGAGAAAATACTTGGCAATAGAAACCCAGAGAGGAGCAGATCAAAAGAAACAGAAGAGCTCAGAAAATTCTGTGGTAGCAAATGGGGAGACTGGACCATTTCTGGGACAAGGCCACTGAGTAAGGAGGGAGAATAATCCATTTATATACTTCTGGCTTTGGACCAGAACACAGCAGTCTGGGAGGTGCAGGACTCTAAGTGTTAAAATGTCCACACCTTCTGCTGGAAATGGTAACAGTTCAACTCAAGTTTAGCATTTCCAGAGAGCCAGAGCCCAGCCTGTGATGTCTGAGACAGGCTTGTGCTGGCTCAGGATGCCCCGCACTGGTGTTTGTCGGCAGGCTCAGCTGGCTATGCATGTGTTCAAGTGCCCGTGGTGAAACGCTGCCTCATCTCAGCTGAGATGGGCTTTGCTTTTCTAAGGTTAATTTGGTTGTTGCCTGCTGAAGTTGCTCAGTGCCTCACAAATGGAACAAAATTACCAGGTGATGGATTCTTCCTGTGGCAACGTGGCAAAAAATTATTCCCCAGAGAGGAATCCACACACAGTGTCTGCATCACTTAAAGCTCCATTCGTGACCTGTTCTGGGGAGCTGATGGGTCTCAGGTCTCCTGAGCCTCATCTAGCCTGGGTTGAGTTGTATTCACAGGCAATTACTAAATCAGCTTTAAGATTGTTTCATAGATGGTCTTGATTCCTTTATCTTCCAGTGCAAGCTGTTCAATAAAGCTCAAGGATATTTAGGAGAACTTGCTGTCTGAGAGCCTTCTTGATAATGCTCCAGTGCTGATTTCTCACTGCTTTTGGAGGTATCTTAGAAGGTTTTAAAAATTATCTTTATATCTTGCTGTGCAGTTAATGCTCTAAGTTTCTCGCAGGTGTGTACAGGTGTTTCTTGGATATTGTAACTTGGATATTGGTAACTGCTAGAAAATGGGAATGTGTAAAAAAACCCTTTTTTTAACCTCATGGATCTTCCCTTTTCTTCAGCTATTTTTTTTGTCTGCTTCCATCACCTGCAAAATAAACTGCACTGTTCCATCAGAGAGCAGGACTGGATCAAATGTATCCCTTGAAGAAAATTGGGATAACCTGAATTTTAACAAGATCCAAGCCTAGCTTTTTGAATCCCTTAATTTTGGCCATTTCATAGTGGCCTGTGAATCGGAATAAGTGCCTAAATAAATAAATATGCAAGGTTAATTTTGTTTAAAAGGCAGAGAAGCAGGGCTCATAATTTAGATCCAAATCTAAGCTGGAAAAAAATTCCTTCTAATTCTTACACATATCTAAATGTTTTATTGGGTTACTTCTATTTAGAAAAAAAGAATTGTTTTTACTTCTCTGAAGTGCTTGCTATCCATACACAATAGCACTGGGCTATTTACTGTGGAGAACCCAGAATAAATCACACTCCTTTGACTTCTGCACTGAATGAGCTGCTGAAGAAAGAAAAAACCAGCATCATTCAGGGAAAAATAAAGCAGGAATGGGGCAGGGTTCCTAGTGGGAAACCTTGATTTGGAAATCTGCAAGCATATTCATATGCAGATAAATGAGGTTTTAAACTTAATAATGTCCAGTTTTACTATGTTCATAAAATGCTACTCTTTTTATATCCTTACCACATTCATCCGTCTTTGAAAACCCATCTTTAAACACCAAAAGGGAGAAAAAGCTGGTGTTCTTGGGGTCACTGCCATCAATTCCCACCTGGAAGGTTTCTTGATGAGAATGTAATGTATGAACAGCCATAATGAGCCAGACCAGAGGTCCAGAGAGACCAATACAGAGCCCAATATAAAGGAAATTAAAAGAACCAGAAAACATCCCATGACAGCCCTCCAGTACATCTTCACAGCATCCAGTGCACTGTAGTATTGCTGCTACTTGAGCTTTAACTGGGACATCTCATGGATTTTTCTGTCTTGGGTTTGTCTGATTGATTTTTGAACCTGTAAAAAATTTAGTTGAACTTGCACTGCTGTGAAAAACGAGGAATTGAATTCTGAATGAGCTGCTGCATTCAGAAACATAAGAATCAGTTCAGAGTGAAGAAGAACTGATCCCAGCAGCCAAGCCTGCCACCATGTGCTAAATATACTTCGGAACAATCCTTTGTGGCAAATCTCTGGAGGTGCATTGTAGGGAGTGAAAGGAAAGAAGAAAGGAACCTTTTACGAAATCCAGAGCCAGGGCACAAGTTCTGCAAGAACTGCTATTATTCTGGCCAAAACCTGGAAGATTTCCCATCCTGCTTTAGTAAAGAGTTTCTTCCAAAGCAGAGATTGCTGCCCATTGAAAAAAAAGTAGACCTTTCATAATAAAAACGCACACAAAATGCTTCCATCAAATTAGACTGTGCAAACAAACTGGCTTTTGAATAGGGGGTTTCTTTACGTGATACAGGTTGGGTTTCTGAAAAGAATTTTGTTGCAAAGACTAGACACAATAGCACTTATTTCTCCCCCATTCTCCTTCCAGATCTTTCCCTGGTACTCTGCTCCTTCTACATTCCACTCACTAAACACACAAAACTGAATTTGTGGGATTTTTTGTGAAAATTCTCTGCTTGTTTCTGTATTTGTCATAGGTCTTCCCATTTTGAAAAGGAATCCATATTTGAAGCTGTTCATTGAAGCTTAAATTTTCATGAAAATATTAAAGAGACATTTTCGTGGGAACAAATAACTTTTGATCAATTACATCTTTGAGGTTTCACTTACTTGTCACAGCCTCTGGGTTTTTTTCCCAAGAATTACAGGAGAAAAATCTTACGTGTACTTTTATAGTACCAGATACAAATAACCAAGATCTAGCAAAATAAAAGATTCAGAATACTTTTTCAGAAGGATGCTCTGGGTGAAAGCAGTACTCAAGATGAAATATGCATCTCTCCTGGTAGGTAGGTGGCTTGAACGCCTGGAGATTTACCTTTGCATTTTTAGTCTGAAATATTTTTTTCCTTGTTCTGATGTAAAAAGGCATAACACAACATCATCATTAGACTATTTAGTACAGCTGATGTTCTTTCTTGTGTACCGTTTATGTCTCACCTAAACTTCATATTTGAATTTTACTCACTGCTGGAGAAAACATTTTTTCCAGTGAGATTTCTGCTGCCATGAACTGGGTTTTGGTACGTGCACCATAGAGGTGAAGGTGTGCGGGCTGGATTCTCATGTTTCTGGGTGCAGGTGGGGTGGGTTTTAAGGCATTTAGGGTTTTACATAACCATCTTTCTTGTAGGAATGTTGATTTTTAAGCATCCTGAAATTCCATATTGCTGCTGCACAGCCTTATCAGTGCTTTGTCAGAAACCATCACCATCGTGTTCCTGGACTCAGCTCACAGCAGCAAAGTGTAAAGTCAGCTCGGGGATTACCTTCTCCTTATCCAAAGGGACGATTGTGACAGACAGTTTGAATAATCACCGGGGCCACGGGTTGCAGGTGACAGGGATTTGGAAACTCCTACGTTTGGAATCTCCCCGCGCTCTTCCTTCGTCAGGGAGCCACAGCCTGAGGAACAGGTTTGCACGAAACCATTGTGATGTACAGAGTGCAGCGGTGTCACCGTGTCTCCCCCAGCTCTGCACCCCCTAGGGCAGAAGGCAGAAGTGCTGATGATGAATCATGTGTGCTTTGGCAACCTCCTCCTTGGGCTCCTTCCCAAACCTCTGGTGGGAGCTGGGCGCCTTTTGACACACAGGTGGGAATAACTGGGATTCTCCAGGGCTTCAACAGACATTTTCCTGCTCCGGGTGACATCTACTGGTAGAACGATCCCTGTGTGTTTGCAGGAGGGAGCTTGAAAATATACATCAAGTTTAATACATGCACCTAAATCCAGTGCAGAATTTATTAGCGTAAACGTTTCTGTATTTGTTTGGGTTATTCTGTGAGCAAAGGGAGGCAGATTTGTGGCAGGAAGGCAGGGTTCTCGGCAATATTGAAATGAGAGCAGAATAAATCACTGCAGAAGGTTTTATAGGCAGCACTTCAGCTGAGCTATGAATAAGTGGGATTATGCTGTCGCTGCCTCCAAGGCTTTTCTGTGGTTTTGTTTAGTTTGCTTGTTCTGCTCTCCCTGTACAAAGGAGCTGTTGGTAGGAAGTGTCACACTATCAGAGGATACTGAAAGCCAGGTTCACTATGGGAATCTGAGATGGGACCTTTTTGTTGCAATCAATGCTTTCTGGCCCTGGCATGTCACAGGCTGTTGGTTTAGGAAACAAGTGTAAAGCAGGGTTTTCTTTCAGCTAGTGGCTTGTCTTATATGCTTTTTTTTAGGTTACTGACACTGAAAATTAATCCCCTGTTACAGACACCTTCAGAATACATCAAGCAAAGAACAAGAAGTTAGAAGTGAAGAAAGAGCCAAAACAGATTTTTTTTTTAAAGCCCTTTTGGCAGACAGAAAATTCTATTTGGAAAAGGCACAGAGTTCATAAAAAAATAGAGATTGGGATTTAAAGATGATGTCCCTGTCCACATTATTAGAGTAAATATGTTTACTTTGGTCCATGAATTCAGAAGCAAAATGCACTGTAACTGCAATGGTTTCGTTTTGGAGGGTTGAATTCTCTTCACTTTCCTGCAGCTGATTTGGCTTTAGCCAGGGTTAAGTCCTCTGTTTGTCCATTTCTCATCTTTCCCATGTAAACTTCCTTGAGGTACTTTATGGCACAGTCAGTGTTTGTGAGATTTTTGAAGAAGGGAAAGCATTCTTCTGCTAGTATCAAAGTACTTGACTGAAGACTTTGCAATGAGCAGACATAAAAAGTCAGCATAGATCTGGATTTTTGCGAATTCCCAAGATGTAAAGACCTCTTAGATTCTGCTTGGTCTCTCTTACAACAATGAGTAATTTAGATATGATTCTGTAAATGTGTACTCTAGAGCTATATTCCTGGCCGTTAAGCCGGATGTTGCTGTGCTCACAATGTCACTTCATTATACAATAAATGCTTAAATTTAATCTTTTAATTAAGGCTTAGAAGATTATTTCAGGGAAGTTTACTAAACCAGGAAGCACTGGTCCCAGAAAGACACAAATGCCAAAACAAGTACGAGCTTCCCCGGTGAGGCAGACACCAGACACTCGCTGCTGTAACTGTAGGTGTTTTCCACAGCAGTGTTCTCTGTTTGCTCTTGTGTAGGATGTGAGAAAGCCACTGATGCCCTCAGACTAAAATTGGACAAGGAAAGAATGTTATTGTTGAAGAAAACTCATGAATTATGATGAAACAGAGAAACTCACCTTAAACTGCTCCTTTCCTAGGATGTGTCTCTTGGAATGAAGTCACACTGGAAAGGACTTTGAAAGCTTTGATTTTACAGTTCTTGGAAAAAAAACAGTGTTTGTGGATGTTTTGGGAGTTTTTTGTGTGTTGTGGGTTTGGTTCTTTTTAATGTTAAAAGCAAGTCCTACAGATTCCCTGAAATTGTCCATACCAAGAGAATACAGAAAAGAGGCAGCTCCTGAGAAATGCTTGCGATAAGAAGAAGCTTCCTGTGATCCGGACGGACTATTCTATCCTAGAGTAGGTACTTTCCACAATTGTTACTCACTCAGTATAACTCATAGGGAATGACACATTAGTCACTGTGCTGGGACTCTAATGACCCATAGCAGGATACATTACGCTGTATGCTCACACAATTGTTTCCTTGAAATATGTTTATTTTTCTGTGAGTGCAGACTGGGATCACAGGATGGTTAGAGGCATCAAGACTGTCTTGCGAGCACGTTTAGCTATTCCTGCAGGCAAGGTCAGCTGTCTTTGTCAAATTTACACAGAAATTAGTAGAGTTAAGAATTCATTTTCTCATTGCAATTTGTAAGGAAATTAATGAATCATCTCTTGGTAGGTGTTTTAAATATAAGCAAGAAAACTTCTGTAATTAACTCACTACAGAGCCTGTCTACACTGAAGGTCCTAAAATCCAGGAAAGCTGTAGACCTGGGAAGATGGGCACTGACTGGTGTTGTGTGATGGGCAAGCCTGAATATTTGCTTGTGTATTACATCATTTGTGTTCCTTGTCCTCTTTCCCTGTCACAAATATTTACCTTGCCCTTCCTTCCTTTCATTTCTACGAGTAATTCCTTGCCATCTCCTTCCACTATCTGTCAGTTCCTCTATAGAGCTCTTTCCCAATGTCACCTCATGCTGAGAGGATCAGGTACCCCACATCAGGAGAATTTGAGCTTCCTCTCCACTTGTGACACTATGTGATGACAGCATCACACTGAGGTGCCTTGAAAACCAGCTTATAAATAAAATGTAGAAATAAATAGTGCTGAAGATTTGTTAAATTTTGGAACAACAAACATTTTCCTGCAATACAAACCTTTGCAGAGGATGCTGCTGTGTGGAGATATATAGTATATATATATGTGTGTGTGTATGTATACATATTTATATCTATTTTAATATATTGATTTATATTTATATCTATTACAGATATTATATACATAATATTTAATATTTATTTGTGTGTAAAAATTTTACATAAATAAATATATTATTTATTTTTTGTATTTATATGCATAAATATATATTCTCTTTAGCCACTTTTTAGTTCCTCACCCAAGAAAGGTCAGTATTTTGTAAAGTCATAGCAGTTGAGACTCCGTAGCTGAGGTCCCGATTTTTCCAGAGGCTCTGGCAGCTGGATTCCCGCAGTGCTGTCCAGCAGCCGGGAGGTGGGGCACGGGCTTTGCTGGTTCTTGTTGGTGACGGTGACAGGACCGAGGCTGATCACCCATCTTAAGGTTTGTAAGGTTCAGAGGAGATAAAAAAGCAACAGATTGCAGACTAAAATTGCGTAAGTGAAATAGTAGAAAGTGAGAGTTTTAAATATCACTCTCAAAACTGAAGCTGGTTGGCCATGAGGTCTCTTGGCACTGCTGAAAAGGTTGGCAAATCCAGGTGGCAGAGATAAGGAATAGGGAAAAATAGAAGAGTAGGGAATTGAACTAAGGGAAATATCTTGCAGCTCTATTTGCCACTGTTTCTGAAACTGCTTGGGGCAGTAATTAACTGAGAACACTGATTGTACAGATTTCAGCTTAAAATAGATGCATCTTCTATGTTCACAGCAAGGACGAGGCAAAATCCAATATAAAAGCTGGGTTTGAATATAAGGCAAAACTTGCTCATTTACATTGAGGTAAATTTAGATCAAAGCAACAGAAGTCCTCTAGCAGAGTCACTATGAGTTTATTCTGCTGTAATTGTGAGCAGAGACTTCTCCAGTCTCTGGACAAGCTGTGAGAAACTCAGTTTGAGCTTCATCATGTACAGGAGTCACAGCAGTACTTGGCAGCTTGCAGGAGCCTTTAGTTCTAGGTTGATAAGCACATAATTGTGATTCAATTAAACTCAGAACAACACTGCATTGATACCTACAAAGAATTTTTTCCTTCCCTGAGCTGGTTCCAGCTGTGGTGCAGTCAGTGCACATCCCTGTTTAGGAGCACGTAGTAAAGGTGCATTCAGATGTTTGGAAAATTCCATAACTGCCCAAAACCAGCTGCTCTGAGACAGCTTTGCTATTAATTTATCGAGCATATTTATCCACTCTGAATGGACTGAAAGTGCTTATTTTGTAGTTTATAGAGTTGTATCCTCTGGATGTACTCCTCAAAATACTCTGCAAGAAAAGGTGTGTGTTAGCACACACGGTTAGTACCGTGTCCTAAATAACAATGGATTTGGGCTCTTCCCTAGGGAAAGAACTTGAACCCCATCTGGCTACAACCTTCTCTCAGGGAGTTGTAGAGAACCATAAGGTCCCCCTTGAACCTCCTTTTCTCCAGGCTAAACAACCCCAATTCCCTCAGCTGCTCACATCAGACTTGTGCTCCAGCCCCTTCCCCAGCTCCGTTGCCCTCCTCTGGACACACTCCAGCCCCTCAATGTGTGTCTTGTTGTGAGGGGCCCAAAACTGAACCCAGGATTTGAGCTGTGGCCTCAACAGTGCCCAGTACAGGAGGACAATCACTGCCCTGGTCCTGTTGGCCACACTGTTGCTGATACAGCCAGGGTGCCACTGGGCTTCTTGGCCACCTGGGCACACCTGGGCTCATGTTCAGCTGCTGTTGACCAACACCCCCAGGTCCTTTGCCACCAGGCAGCTTTCCAGCCACTCTTTCCCAAGCCTGTAGTGCTGCATGGGGTTAATATATAAATATATTGCACAACTCATAACCTGCTGTTCATTTACACAACACTTTTGCTTGCCATAATTAGGTCCTATTAAAAATTACTCATGCCCTAGAAACTGTCATCTTCCTTCACTCCTCCCATTTTTCCGGTGAAGAAGGGAATGAACATCCCATGTGCAGTTATCTGTGCCATGGCAGTAGTCCTGACATTGCTGCTGGTGCTATCAAAGCAGGTCAGTCTCCCTCAGCTTTGAGAGCCTAATCTTTGGGAAGACTGAGTAAAAGCACTCCTCTAAGTCAGGTAGGGTCCTTCCTTCTCAGTGCACTGATAATTATAATTGCTACCATCTTCCTTCTTTGTGGGGAGTGTGAATCCAGTTGGGGATCTGGTGAGCTATCTCTGACAATATCAGATGTTCTCAGAACTCTTAATCGAAGGCAGCCCATGAAAGCACCCTGGGGAGTGCTTTATTCTCTGTGTTTAAAAGGACATGAAAATACAATAGTTCTCTTTATATGGGTACAAAGCAGCCAATTGATCTTGTCAGTTTAATAAATAATACAATTGCTTCCATCAGACACTGTTAATAGACTCCTGTCTGGACTAATGTTGTACAGAATTGTACAAGTACAGAAATGTTATCTTCCTCAGTCTGCCTTGGATTAACCATCTCCCCCCTTTATCACCTAGAGGCAAAGCTTCCAGCAGTAGTTCCTGAAGGGCATCAGGTCTCCTGATCTTCATCTCTTTCTTCATTTTAATGTGCGTTCTTGGAAGAGACGAGCTAATTTCCTGATGCATCTGTTGTCTGACTGGTTCCTAACATTTGTACAGATTCAAAGAAGCTTGAGAATGTAAAATATGCAGCAGGTTTAGGGGTTTTCTTTTTGTTTATTTTTAAACCATTCACTGTCTATGGGGTCCCAAGATGCAAAATTTGGATCATGCTCTTCAAACACTGCAAAGGTGCAGGGAAGCTCGGATGCAGCCTCACACCTGGGGCATTATGAACACAAGGACCAGACATCAGCAAAATTGATACAAGGCTTTGGTTCAAGAAGCTCACAGCTCAGGGGTTTGGGATGTTTCTTGTTCAGTGTCAGCATAACAAGCTCATGCCCTTCTGCAGATGCCCCACTCAGCATTTTAAGCAGGCCCTGAGTTTTGCATTATCAGCGCTGCTTTTTAGGTGAGCTTTAGATGGGATATACACAGCAGTGTTCACCAAGAAAGTGCTGGTAGCATTAGCAGAGGTAGCTTTAAAACTTCTCATTATCTTTGATTTTAAATCTTTTACCCACTAAAATGTTTTTTCTCTGCCATGACACAAGGTGGTTCTGGGTTTTGCAGCTGAGGGATATGATAAACAGGAAAAAAGAGAAAGTGTTTGTCAGAGAGTATAGGTTTTCAGGGGGTTCAGGATGTTTTGCTTTGAAGATAGTTAATTTTATAGCAGTTATGGATGTTACATTTTTACACCTTTCTGCCAAATATATACCTAAATATATATTTATATATGCATAGAACTTTTGTAAATATAAAACTCTAAAAATATAGGTATGGTTTATATATTTACGTATATGTGTATATATATGAATCTAGTGTTTGCTGTCAGAGTCCCAACAGGTGTTTTCCCCAGATGATGATGATGGTGTTTTCCTCTCATGCCTCCCTTAGAGTATCAAAAGAGATATTGTGGTGAGTAAAACAACAGCTGATCCCCTTCTGTGTGTTTGCAAGAAAAATAGTTCTGGTTTTAATACTGGAATCAGTTGTTCAGCTGTTAATAACATTTTGTTTCTCTATAATAAGTGAATAATGCAGTGACCAAGGGTAAAAAGAACTGCTGGTGACCAGGTATTCCCTCTGCCTTGATTTTCCCTGCTGTTGAAGGTAAGTAGCAGCAGTGCCAGAACTCAAAGGGGCATTAGGAGGATAAATATATGATTTATATTGAGCTGTTCAGTTATTTCAGGTGCTGGGACAATATATGAAGGCAAGGGATTTGTAGCTAAGCAGAAAGATATTCTGGTTGAGCAATGAGGTCCTACAGCACGAGGAGAAGTCAACAGACCTGGGATTCTTATGGATCAGTGGGAAAAGTAATTTCTGGGAACTGAATGCTTCATCCCAAAAGTCTTTTTCCTGGATCCTTGTGGGATCAAGTCTCTGCTTGCATCAGTATTGCTTTCAAGTTTTTGCACTGTTTGCAGAGAAAACACATTGCTGCCCTCCTACTTAAATATTAATTCAATTACTTTTTACTTTAAATTCAAAGCCTAATCAAAATTTAGATTCCTTGGCTAATTTTAGATGTAACTTCCGAAAAAAAGAAAAGAAGTTCTTCAAATAATAAAATGCTCATGTTGAAAATCAGTTTTTTATTCCCACATCCATTTTGAACTGAGGTTACTGTGTTTGAAGGGTGAGACCAAATAACGCTTCTAAAGTCACAATCGGTATTTGAAAGGCAGCTCTGTGCCCTCCTTTGAGTGCTATTGATGCTTTCAGCTGGGGCATGAAAGACCTAGAACTCTGATCTCTGGTTTTGGCAAGTCAAGTCATTCAATTCAATTTCAGAACTGTGCAGCTGTGAAGCTTTACAGTTTTTGAAGTTTAAAAAGGTAGGGATTATTTCTGTTCTCTGTGATTTCTGAGAACTGCTGCTTCTGTTAGCAAACCCAGGAAGAAACCTGTCTGTCTGATGTGCACGGACTGTAAACTGATACCTGGCAAACACCTGAGCAGATATTACACATCTGGCTGGCATCTCTGAGATCAAAGCGTTCCCTGATGCTCTGCTGCCCTTTGAACAGCATTTAATTGGCCATGAGACCACATTTTAGGACCTGGGACTGAGCTTTGCCTCCTTGGGTCACTGGATGAATCCAGTTTAGGTCTGCAGGAAACTGGTTGGTGTTCTCAGCCTCCTTTCTAGTGGAGAGAAGGCCATGCGCTCTGTTTCTCTCACCTGCTGAGTTTGCAGTCCCTGCTCTCCCCTGTCGGGTTTCTGCAGCTTGGCTGAAGCACATTAGCACAGACTGTTGGGTGGGGATACCCCTGGTGTCCTCTGCACAGATTTCAGGCAGGTTTGGTTTGCCTTCCCGAGCTTACAAGGCTTGTGCCAATGCCCTCAAAACCCCATTCCCTGGGGAGCTTATGAGGGACAGATGCAGCAGGTCCAAGGTCAAACGTTGAACCCATGGCAGGGAAGCACCACATGGTGATGGCTCCTGCTGCTCACCCTGCTCAGGCCCACCTCGCTCAAGTATGATCCCATCCCCTGACGGGGACCCCCAAACCCAGTTGTCAAAGACCCAGGAGCCTGATGTGGGCCTGTGGGAGGCCAGTGCTGCCCCTTCTGCCCCCCATGACCCCTTGGCCCAGCCCCACAGCCCCCACTGAAGCCAGCAGCCCCCACTGACCCAGACAGTGGTATGGTGACAGTGATAATGGATGGGTGGCTGTTTCCCCAATCATGATCAGCTTGTTCTGCCCTTCAGGGACCCTCTGCTGGCCCCCACTTTGGGGCATGGCCTTTGATCCCATCCCATGTCATTTAGGGGGTCCCAGGGACTTGTGCTTGGTTGTGCCAGCGGTTGTGGCTCTCTGTCTGGGATGCTCTAAAGAGTTAAAACCTGCTTTTGTGCAGAAAGTTTGTTTTGTGCAATCCATGTCTTTCCTCTTTGGTAGTTGAGGAGGCAGGGAAGTGCAGGGGGAATGCCTTTCATTTGGGATAGTGTAGAGCATTGGCCCTGTTGTTTCCACTATTTCCTAGAGGATCTGGCAGTGTAGAGAAGGGCATACCAGGTGTTCTGAGTTGGAAAAATAAGGTGTCTGCACTCTACCCCCATGTGATGGACTTATCAGCTAACAGGAGTGTGGTGTGCACTGTGAGAAAGAGCAGCTCTCTGTGACTGGTGACAAGGACACTGTGCTGAGGGTATCTGTTGATTATATGGTGCAAAAAGGGTTCTTCATGGATAGATCCAGGATCCAGGTCTCTTCCATTATGATTTCCCAGCCGGGACAGATGTTGGATGGATGCATGGCAAGGAGGTGGGGGCGGCCAGAGCAGCCCGAGCTGGCGGTGGGTGTCAGGATGCTGACAGCACTTCCTCACTCCACTGGTGAGCAGGTGAGAGGGAGGAGTGTGGGACATGGGCAGATAGGCACTGGGGAAGGGAGACATCAAAGTCATCCCACAGGATTTTTCTTCTGAGCAGAGGACTCTCCCAGGGCTCAGTTCAGCTGTGTGCAGCACTCCTGCTGTCTGCAGCCAAGTCCAAAGACACCGAGGATACCAGTGCCTTGCAAGATTAAGCTCTTTGATTCCAGTCTCTTCAGCTACAAAGTATGCTGTTTTATCTGATGCTTGTCCCTGTCTGTTTTAGGCTGTGGTGCCTGCTGAGAAAAGGTATGCATAACGAAATGATTAAATCATGCGTTTTCAAATAATCAAAGTCATGCTGTTTCAGCTATGCAGAAATCCTGTTTCTCTTATGAGACATCTAGCCAGATTCCAAATTTGTTTTGGATTTTCTATTTCTTAGAAGGACTCTGAATGAAAAAGAGAATCTGTTTAAGGCCAGTTCTGCATTCCTGTATGCTCAAGGCCAGAGAAGATGACATTCATATTCTTCTTGTGTCACTGAAGAGAGAAAATAACTTTGCAGTGTGATTTTATGCTCTAAAGAAAATCATTCACACTGTGACAGCACTTCAAAATATTTCAATCCTTATTCTGTATATGCTGCTGGCTATGACTGCAGTGCAGAATAAAAATGCTTCACTGAATCAGTACTTATGGGAAGGGGTAAAGTTTCCAAATCACTCCTTTCCATCTTAATTTTGTAACTAATCCCTCATCCCTGCTGTATCTACAGTTTGAGATGTCTCCCCTGTAACTCTGCACAGCTCCCAGATTTGGCATCCCTGACACAGTTGGTTGCTCAACACTGCTTGAATATTGTTCATGGCAAGGTCAGATGGTGCTGTGTGGGCTGCCGCATATGGAATCACCTCCTGGCTGTGGGGAATCTCCCCAGGGAAATGTGCCCTGGAGTGGGTAGTGAAGGAAGTGAATCAGAAAGACACCTATGGTCCAAGTCTGGTGCATCCTACCCATCCACCAAGGTAAGGTTTCTTTTAAAAAAGATGCTGCTCAGGGCTTTTTACCTAAAGTGAAACTCTGTGTGCTTTTTTGAGTGATAATCATATGTGTTCCCATGTTATACTGTTTGGAGTCACTTAGAGGAGCACGTGAGAAAGAAGCTGAAAACAAACAGGACCGTTGTTATCAAGGAGGACATTGACTTGCCAAGGCCATGGAAGTGACTGAACTGATGGATGTTAATAGACTTGTTTTAATGAAAAGATTTTATTTACAGGGGAGGTGGCAGAGCACATATAAAGCAGCTGCACTATGAGATTCACTTATAGGTTAATTTTTGCAGATCCTAAATAGAGCCTCAGGGAAAGTGCAGTGAACAAGTCCCTCCCACCCTCAGTGTGCCACATTTATGAAACTGAGTAACAACAGCAGTCTCTCTAATAAGGCAGAGATATTTAATCAAAAAGCAAAATATCAGATGTACATTTCAAACAGAGAAATTATATTTTTTTGGGCCAAGGAGACGAGTTTAATTTTGACAAAAGAAGTTAAAAGAACTCATCTGCTTTACCATAATGAAAACTGACACCACCCATCTTGTTTTTATTACAGAAGTGTTGTTCCAAAAGACTCCAGATCCACGTGTACAATTCTCCATCTGAAAATTGAAACATCTCAAACCAAACTACACCTCCAGTTTCAGAGAGCCCCACTGAAAGAGCCAATGAGTTATGCCTGCACTACTGGGATGCCACCCTTGCTCTGCAGCTCAGATGTTGGGGACATGGTGATAAGACAGAAGGCATTACTTCAGCAGAAAGTGTTCATCAGGGACAACGGACACGCCAGAGTAGCTATATGCAGACAGCAGATGGAGATGGAAGAAAAGGAAAAAATCGAATTGTGCATTAAGACAGAGCTTGCTTAGATGTCTGTTTACATTTGCATTCATCTTGTGAGATGAATTTGCTATTTTCCTCTAGATATAGATTTCCTCAGATGACAAAATTTAAAAAAAGGGCAGAACTCCCAGCTTAGCAGCAGAACAAACTCAGCATTTGAAAAGTAAAGAGCAGTTTCTTCTCCCTGAAAGAACAAAGCTGGGTGGTTATGCTGGTTGCCTTCAGCTTTAAAATGCTGCTGCAGAGCAGAGCCTGACACTTTTCTCTTTTGCTCTGCCTGTGGTTCTCTTTGGGACAGGACATGATGCTGCCATGGAGAAACCCACCTGGACAGAAGAGTCTGGCAGCTATTCACAGACATTCATGTGGAGCTTAAAGCTTTTCCCAACTAGGAGCTAATGTCAACAGTGTCCATATCCAACCTTTCCTTTGCAGAGTTCTGCCTCATCCTCTCGGCTGCTTTACATCCTGCTTGAACCTAAAACTTCAACCAGCAGCCAAGAGAAGAGCTGTGTGTGGGTTTTAGAGTCTTCAGTGCAATCTATTTGAAAAACGTCTGTTACTAAATGGTGTAAAGCCTTTAGCAGACAACAGTAGAACAACTTTTTGTCAAAAATAAATTATACCAGTCCATATTGATTTTTCTTGTCTGAGCAATTCCCAGATCAAATGTGCTCTTTCTACAAGTCAAAGGGTGATATTTCTAACTGCGGTCACTCCAAACCCTGAAGAGCTAAACCCCAAGTTTTTCTTTCTGTGCTCCATCATTGCTGTAAATAAAAACTTTACAGTGAAGACTCACCTTACATTTTATTGTTGATCCATAAAGCTTACTTTTTAAACAAGGAAAAAGCTTCCCAGCTCCATAAACTGGACGTGGCTATGAAGAGCAATTGCACATAAAAGACACAGTTGTGTGCAGCTTTTATGCTCCCAAGCATCCCAAGTGCTCTGATGTATCCTGCCCCCTTCTCCCACTGTTTGACCTACAGGCTCAGCTTCCAGGGGACAGGAGTGCTTGGAGTCTGTATCCTTCTCACCAAGTTCCCTCTGCTTGAATCCAACAGTAGCAACTTGTGCACTCAACAGGGACAAGAAAGAGCAGAGTGAAGCAAGAGATGAAAACGCCCAAAATCTTGGCATCAGATGACATTGGTACCTCTGTTCCTTGTGGCGTTAAATAGAAACTCCCTTCCTCCTCCTCCTCCTCGAGGTTTGCCAAGGATATTCTGCTACTGGCAAGTGATCAGTGATGCTGATGTTTGAGATCTGTTGGTGGAGCTGGCAGCAGCAATATCTTCAGCTCTGCACAGAGGTGCTGGTTGAGAGCAGACCTGGAATGAGCCCCACACAAACCTGCAGTAGTGTTGCCCCAAGTAACAGCCAAGATGATGGATTTTAGGAAATGAATAAATCAACATTTATTCATGAGTGGACGCCAGGAGAATCCTTAAAATCTATTTCACTAACAGCAACAATAAAATTAGCATTTCAAAAAACAGAAAATATGTCAAATACCAAAGGGACATCCTATTGAGGGGAGAGGAAATCAAGTTGATTTGACTCCAGAAACAAAACCTGAATACTTTAAGTATTTCTCTCTGTAGAACTGATACAATGCCTTTTATTTTTCCAAATAAAAACTATACTTCCATCATTTTTTCTTTTTTTAAATAAATATCAGTCCAATATATTTGTCATTAAGGTGGAGTGAACGGTGCTGTCTTTCATTCTTGGACTCTCCTGAGGAAACAAACTTATCAACAAAGAGATGATGGTGACCAGACCCAGATGAACACAGCTCTCATAACTTACAACACATTGTCTGAACCTATGTCACAGCCCAGCCCACTTTTCTATCTGACCTTAGCCTCAAGCCCCTGTCCCAAAGTGGTGGCACAGAGCTCTGTGGTCCCCAGGCTGCCATCAACAGCAGAGTTGTTGATCAAACTCAAGTGTCCACGCCACAGAGCAGAATCATCCTGAAGCCCTTCACTGGGAATGAAACCCCTTTTGAGCAATCCCTCTGTAAAAAGTACAATAAACTGCTCTGTGGGCTTTTTTGGTGTATGGCACAGGCTTTTTTTGTCCCCACAAGGTTCCTTCCTTCAGTCTTCTCCTGTTCCAGATCTCCCAGCCTTTCTGCACATGCACCTCTCCTTTGATCTCCTTCCTTCCCAGCAGGAACTGGAAGGGCTTGCACCCTTTTTTCTCCTGATTATTGTCAGTATGAGAGATGTTCTAACTACCAGGTTAAAGCTGAATACCAGACATTCTGTATCTGCAGGAGAAAGGGCACTGCAAGGTTATTTCCCATCTCCATTAAGCGTGTGGTGCCCTTTGCATTCAAACAGAGCACTTGATCTTTCTTAGACAATTTATCTCATTCTTTTCTCTTATAGTCTCCCACAACAAGGTCCCCAAAGTTATCTAATAAACATGGATATTATGACATCCTCCCACAATAATTCTGAATATCATACAGGAAATATCGCCTAATAAATTATATAATTACTGTGAAGAAGGAAACCAGCACTCCTGCAAATACACTGTGAGTTGCTCTTTATCTTGTTGTAAAAATAGTTTCCATTTATTTTCTTGAGTGTGTTTTTTTGTCCTGCTTTGCTTTTCATGCTCTTTGTTTGCCCCAATGCTTGTGATCACGTGCAAGAAATGTATATCTCCAGGCACAGAAATATAAAGTGCAGTCATTCTGAACTGGCACGGGAATGCAGGTCCACCCAGTTAATTTTTTCCCATTGTACTGGGTGGAGTGGCTCTGCAGAACCACTCATATACACACCCTTTCTTTTTTGGTATTGTTAATTATTTTAAACTGCTTTTCAGGTTGGTAGCATAGCTTATTACTGTGGAAAATGGGCAGTTTCTCTCCTTCTGTGGTGACTTGTAAGTTATGAAAAGCTTTTTAGCTTGATTTATTCTGAATTCTGCCATGTCTTGCTGATTTATCTATTATGCTCTAAAATAAGGCCAATTAAGCCCAGCAGTTAAGCCAGACAAAGAGAAAGATACGCATTTCCCTACCATAAAGGTACTTTTGAAACAAAAAGACAGTGCTTTAAGCCAGTAAATGGTATATTTTGCTTTGAACTAAGGACAGCACTGTAGGATTATCACTGACTCTGTTGTCATGGGCACCTCACATTAGTACTCCACTTTGCTTTGTTACCACATTCAGTCAAAGCATCGACTCACAAAGGAGAAGGCAGCGCTGTCAAGTGCTCCAAGGACGGGATTGCTGAACGCTGTATTTTAATAATCTGACTTGTTCACAGGAGCCGAGCCAGCCTCAGCCAACGCGGGAGCTGTTGTTGGCCAACCAAAACACAGCTGTTGTAGCTCATTTTGAAGTCTACCAGCCTTTCTGCTGTCCCCTTTCAGAGATTAAGCTTAATCTTCTGTATGCGAGGCTTATGTCACCTTATTCAAGAAGGGTTTCACTGACAGCCTTGGCATTTGTTTCCTCTTCGCCTCATCTTTTGTGGTTCTGGCAGGGCAAAAGATTTAATAGAAACATACCCAGGCAAAAAGCAAAACCGTGTGAATGCCGCGTGCCTCACAGCCAGCCCATGGCTATGCAAGGGCCCAGGGAAACGCAAGGTTTTTAGGAGAAGTGTGAGCTGTATTTTGGAATGTTCTCCATACTGGGGGAAGCTGACCCTTAAGCCAGTGGGCACATGCCCAAAACAGAAGCTGTGTTTTAAGCTGAGTTTTATTTCCTTTTTTTTTTAAGTTTTCCCTGAAACCCAAGTGAAATTAAAGTGTGGGAGGGGAGGCAGTCGTCTAATCTGTATGGATCAAAATTTCATAAAATCCTAAGTGAGTAGCAGCAAAACAAAGCAGCTGAGCTTCCCCAGCCCACTGGCCTCTCCCCATGGCCTCATCTGCACTGTGCAAAAGCCAAATCAGAGCTATAAGTAACTCTGCTCCACTGCCAAGGACTCATCACATTGGTTTATCCAGAAGGGCTTCTGCACCAAAGATAGCCTCAGGCATGTGGGTTACATTTCAGGTCTGCTTTTAGAAGAGGGCTGTTCCCAGGGAAGCTGAATGTTGGTCTTCGTGTCTATGATTGTTGTAAAAGCTGAGATTTGAGCTTTTTTTAGTGCCTGGTGTCACAGCGCTCCTCTAATGACCACTGGTTGTTGCCACAGTTGAATAAGTTTCCCAAATTAACCAGCAAAAAGAGAAACCCTCCACCCTTGGTTCTTTTTCATTTTATAATTATCTGCTGTTTCTCTACACTTGCTCTTTTATCCTTACGTTTTGCTCCTGCCTGGATGTGCCCAGTGCCCTGCAATTAAAACCAAGCTGCTCTATATAGTTCACAATCTAAGATCACATGCTGCCAACCCTTGCTCATTAGAGCAATCCCACTGGAGAGAATAAGGCTGTTTCACACCAGGCCTGCTTGCTTGGTGAAGTTTAGTAGGTTCTGACCTTAAGTTAACGTATTTTAAAACATCAGCAAAATGTTCTCTGACTCATTGCTAATAATATAGCTGCTAATGGGATGAGTCTTTAAAAAATACATCCAAATATTTTTATATAATAATCAGAAAACTTTCATTCCCAAAGGGAAGGAACAGTTGCACTTTCCACATCACTTGTGTTTTGGCCTGGAGGTGTCCTACATGCTGTGCCAAAAAGTAATAATTAAAGGGACACAGTCAACATAAAACTAAGTTTATTGAAATTCCTAACCTGTGCTCCTTGGCAATGCAGTAGGGTGTTGAGAGTGAAGAGTTTTTTAATATAAGTTTGTTTTGCACCACTCAGGCTCTTTGTTCTTTCTTCAGTGCTCAGTTTTAAGTATAAAATCTGTTTTTTCTGGTTTCGCTTCTAGTTTGTGTTCGATCACTCAGTGTTTCTGTGCTGTATGTGTTCTGAATTTAAAAGACATCTGCTTCACTTCAGCTGGATCCCCTACTGTCAGTCTTTGCTTCCTCCTGTTATGTGCACGTTAAAATATCACTGGCATGAATATGCAAGGAAACTAAATGCAAAGCCAGCACCACAAATAATTACTGATCCTTTTAAAGTGTCCAAGCCTCTCATGAGGTCTTTGATGCAAAGGCTGTTAAGCAAGACAAAGATTTTGACTGTTCTCTTTGCAAGCAACAAGAGTGAGCATCTGCAATTACTTTATGAAAGCAACCACTGGTGAGAATTACAAATCAATACAATGCAATGTGCTTGGTGTATTTTATTTTAATGAAACCCTGCTTCACACAGCGTTTGGAGTTTCTCAGCTACCTTGTTCATCCCTGGCATCCAGGCAGGGTGATAAAGGAGTGAACCACCTCCTCCCCAGCTGGGGTCATGTGGCAGATGCTACAAGTGACCCCACAAATTCTGCTGATTTCTTTTTTTTGGGGGGTTTCCCCTGATTGGATGGCGTTGAAAGTAATTCACTGTAAATCACAATTCACTTGGTTGCCAAGTGTTTGCAAGTAAAATTGCAAGAGATTCAAATGAAAAGAAAAAAAGAAGTATAAAAATGCACAAGGCTGAGTCCGCAGCGGGCGTGACCCTCTTGCCTGTGTCAGAAGCAGCCGTGCCAAGCAGACATACCCCAGCCAGATGTTGGCACCCTTCCCTGCTGGGGGAGCCTTGGTTGGAGAGTGGGGAGTCAACTCCCACCCCTGGTTTTGAGTGCAGGGGGCTCTGCCCCCTGTGCCAGGCTCGGGGCCTCGCTCATGCAGCCCCATGGCTTCTGGCCAGGAGCCACCTGCATCTGGCCACCAAAAAACTGAGCCAGAGGAATTTATATCATCTGCACCCACGGCCCGTTCCTGCTCAGGGTGCAGTTGGAGGTTAAAGCTAAACCAGTCTTGCTTCTAGGAACAGTGCCCTGAGCAAGGCCTGTCTGATCCAGAAGATTTGATGTTCTCAAGAGGAAAAAAAAAAAAGAAAAAGCATCTTTACTTCAAAGCCTTGCCATTCCCCCACTTAACAGGGGTCAGAACAAAAGGGTCCAGTGATCTTACAGGGACAATCACAGCCCAAAGATTGTGCAATAGTCTGCTCTGCCAGTGACTCCATGTAACATGTCCAGAGAGGGGCAAAAAGCCAAAAACCAAAATGCTAGCAGAATGTGTAATGGATAGACTTGGGAAATCCATAGGTTGCCCATCAGGATTGTGCAAGGTGGAGTGCAGGATCTGGAAACCATATTGATCTTTGCCAGGGAGAGCTGGCCCTTCCTCTGCAGCGGCAGCAGCAGTGAGATGACCCAAACAAGGACAGTGCACAATTCCAAAGACCCAAGAGAGCACTGGGAAATAAATAACATAAATATTTAGGTTTTGTGAATGCTTAGACAGGTCAAAAGCCAAGGGGAAGATGAGAGAGGCTCCCAGCAGAGCAGCACTGCTGGGGAGAAACCCTCTTCCTCCCAAGGACTGCAGGCTTTGCTGTAGCTGTGCTGCTCCCCTTTGGAATTTCATTTAATTCAAATCTCTTTCAGCCTCGATTTGTAATTCTTCAGGAAAACCAGTTGTTGTTTTTTCCTTCAAGGGCTCAGTAGTCACTTGGCTCCATTCCAGCGGATGCTCCCCATGCACAGCCAGGGCTGTGTGCTCCTCTGTATTGCAGCTTTTATTTATATATTCCCTCCCTTGAATGCAATGAAGAGGGGTTTGTCTGCACAGCACCGTGGAGGGGTGAGAGGGGGAGCCCGCAAAGCCCACAGGGTTCAAGGGTGAATTTAGACAGAATTACAGCCACGTGCAGGGGCTGCTCCCGGGAGCACGTGGGGCCTTTGTGGATGTGAGCAGACTTGGCAGCTCCGTGTGGCATCGGCACAGCTGCTGGGGGCTCGGCCCCTCCGGATGCACAAAGCACCCCCTGGGACAGGCTCCTGCTGCTCCTGCAGGCCGGGCCACTGCAGAGCCCCTCTGCTCTTGGCTGCTCTTGAAAGAGCAGCACAACCTCTCTGCAGACAGAGGTTGTCTTTGGACTGGGAATGACAGGATTCCCTCTGTCCTTTTGCAGCATCCTGAGCAGGCTGGGATAGAAACACCCAGACTGAACAGCCTGCCCTTGATCTGCACTCAGCTTGGCCCCCGGCTGCAGTTTGCATCCTGGAGAAAGTGTGGCTTTTGGGCTTCCAGTGTTCCCACTATGGGGAGAAAGCTCAGTGCACCCCTTCAGAATGCTCCAGCTTTCCTGGTGAAGGTGTGGCCCCCAGGGAGAAATGCCTCATTTGCTGAAATTCAGCCAGTTTCTCAGCCACACTGCACTTGGGATGTCCAAATCCTGTCCAGAGAGGCTGGCCCGTGCGCTGCAGTGGGGAACCAAATCCCTGTGAGAGTGTGTCTGGACTGAATTGTGCATGTGCACAAGGGAGAACCCGCTGAAATGATGAAAACCCAGGCTACGTCCTCATGCTGGTGTTTGGCTGCACTGATAATATAACAATTCCTGGGGCAAGTTGGAGCAAAGTGACAGTTTTACCCCTTACTCTGCGAGTGAACTGAAAGTGAACTTATACTCTGAATGTGTAAGTAAAAGAACTTGAAAGGAACAAAGAAAACATTGGATTAGTAGTTAGGGGTGTCTTGCAGGAGATAAGTTGGAAAGAGTGAAGCTGACTTAACATCAACACCCAGAACAAATAAGAGGCTGTAAATTAACCTTGAGGGATCATTAACTTCCATCTCCTTTCAACCGATGGAAAATTATTTTCCTCCCATTCTCTTGCTTTTTGGCCCCTTTGAAGGTGATCAAATGCAACTCAGCTTTTCAGTTCAGTGAAACCTTTTAATCCTGCCTGCCCATGAAACACTTCATACCATAGTGTGGCACTTGACTGTAAATTAAATAAACTCTTCTTTATACTCCTGAACTGTGAGAGAACCTCAATAAATAAAATAAATCTGCAAATAAAGAGAATTTAGTAGAAGGCTGAATGTTTTCCATTCCCCTCAGAGACATGGAGATCAGGGTTACCCTTACGTGCCTGTGTACCTGTATAAGTTCAGTCAGACGCTTGACTTTTGTACACCTCCTTCTCTTCTTTTCCTTCAGAACAAAACCTGCTGTCTTCTGAAAACATCCCAGGGACAAAAACTGCAGCCTGCTTGGCTGCTCCAGGCAGTCTTGCAGCCCTTCCCATCTGTGCATTGTGCTGCAGGAGGACTCCTCACCTTCTCCAGGCTCTTTTGCAGGTCAGCAGAAGAGCCAGAAAACCCCTTCAGGTCCATGATACGCATAGGGGATGAGTGTTGAGTATCAGCCAAGAGCTGCCTGGTTTTGTGTAAGGCCTGGTGAGTAACAGATATACCTGAGAAATCCATGGGCTGCCCGTCAGGATTGCTCAAGGAGGAAGAGGATCTGGATACCATGCTGGTCTCTGCCAGGAGAGCCAGCCTTTCCTCTGCAGCGGCAGCAGTGAGGAGATGACCCAAACAAGCACAGTGCACACTTTCAAATGTCCAAGAGAGCATTTGGAAATAAATACCGAAATTGTAATGTTGTGTGACTGGTCAGCCAAGTCAAAGGCCAAGGGGAAGTGCTCTGCAGTGCACCCAACGTGGCTGAGAGTCAGAGGCTCTGTAATCCAGGGATTAATGACCTCCAGAGGAACATGCCCCATGGATGATTTACCGCTGACTGCTTTCAGCTGAACATCCTTGGATGTGGCTCCTCTGAGCTGGCTGGGCTTGACGGTGGGCACAAGGAAGCGGGACATTGATGGGAATTCGTTACAACCTCATTGCTGATGAGGTTGGGAGAGGCTCCCAGCAGAGCAGCACTGCTGGGGAGAAACCCTCTTCCTCCCAAGGACTGCAGGCTTTGCTGTAGCTGTGCTGCTCCCCTTTGGAATTTCATTTAATTCAAATCTCTTTCAGCTTCGATTTGTAATTCTTCAGGAAAACCAGTTGTTGTTTTTTACTTCAAGGGCTCAGTAGTCACTTGGCTCCATTCCAGCGGATGCTCCCCATGCACAGCCAGGGCTGTGTGCTCCTCTGTATTGCAGCTTTTATTTATATATTCCCTCCCTTGAATGCAATGAAGAGGGGTTTGTCTGCACAGCACCGTGGAGGGGTGAGAGGGGGAGCCCGCAAAGCCCACAGGGTTCAAGGGTGAATTTAGACAGAATTACAGCCACGTGCAGGGGCTGCTCCCGGGAGCACGTGGGGCCTTTGTGGATGTGAGCAGACTTGGCAGCTCCGTGTGGCATCGGCACAGCTGCTGGGGGCTCGGCCCCTCCGGATGCACAAAGCACCCCCTGGGACAGGCTCCTGCTGCTCCTGCAGGCCGGGCCACTGCAGAGCCCCTCTGCTCTTGGCTGCTCTTGAAAGAGCAGCACAACCTCTCTGCAGACAGAGGTTGTCTTTGGGCTGGGAATGACAGGATTCCCTCTGTCCTTTTGCAGCATCCTGAGCAGGCTGGGATAGAAACACCCAGACTGAACAGCCTGCCCTTGATCTGCACTCAGCTTGGCCCCCGGCTGCAGTTTGCATCCTGGAGAAAGTGTGGCTTTTGGGCTTCCAGTGTTCCCACTGTGGGGAGAAAGCTCAGTGCACCCCTTCAGAATGCTCCAGCTTTCCTGGTGAAGGTGTGGCCCCCAGGGAGAAATGCCTCATTTGCTGAAATTCAGCCAGTTTCTCAGCCACACTGCACTTGGGATGTCCAAATCCTGTCCAGAGAGGCTGGCCCGTGCGCTGCAGTGGGGAACCAAATCCCAGTGAGAGTGTGTCTGGACTGAATTGTGCATGTGCACAAGGGAGAACCCGCTGAAATGATGAAAACCCAGGCTACATCCTCATGCTGGTGTTTGGCTGCACTGATAATATAACAATTCCTGGGGCAAGTTGGAGCAAAGTGACAGTTTTACCCCTTACTCTGCGAGTGAACTGAAAGTGAATTTATACTCTGAATGTGTAAGTGTTGGGGGTTAGGATCCTTCCATTTGTTTCTTTCCCTCACAGAATTTTTTCCCATAGGTTGCTAGGAAACAAAAACTATCGATATTTAAGAGACACAAAAGAAGTTGCCCCGGGAAGGGTGTGGCTGGCTACTCTCTCATCTGAGGTTTTCTCTAGGAAGGGCAGAGATACACGAGAACTGGGCTGAGGAAAAGGGGCCAGGCACAGCTCCTAGGTCTCTTTTTTGCTCTCTCAGCATTCGGAGGGGAAGGAGGCTGCAGTCCCTGTGGGAAGAATTCACCACCACTGCGGAGGGTTCTGTCTTCTGCGGCCTTCTACACAGAATGAAACTCTGCTCGTGAGAGTGGCCGTTGCACTGGGGCCCTATGGACAGCCTACCTCACTGTCTGCCCGGGTGCTTCAGGGGCAACCCGGGATCCACAGGCCCCTTTGCCCTCCCAGGGAGCCTCTCCCAGCTGTGTTCTGGAGCCGGGCAGCCACTGCCCAGCCCCCGCCGTTTCTCCGGCACTGCTCTGGGTTTTCACTACACTGTAGCTCCACACCCCCTGCCTGCCAGGACATCACGCAGTTCCAGCTACAGCTGCCGAGTTTCTGATACATCTCATCTACCACTCTGGGACTTCGCTCATCCCTGCCTTCCCAGTTTGCTACTCCGAGGTTCCAGCTACAGCTCCTTTTGCTGTCCAGAGGGGGCACCGGGATCGGCTGCCCCGGTGGGTTCGTAAAAGAAGCCCCCTCTCCATCCCTTTGGGGCGGCTGTGCCCGCCATTACCGTGTGGAGAGAGGCAGGCGGACCCGCGCCACAGCGCCCCCTGCAGGCGCGGGGGAACCATCGCACCTGCCCTGCCCAGCCGGGAGCCAACAGCGCCCCCTGCCGGCTGCGACCGTAACTGCACCAAAGGGGAAAGGGCCTGACAGCCGAGAAAGGCCGGCACTGGGTTCTCGTCCTGTTTGGTGTTACTGACATAGTTATTGTTGCTTGTTTGCCTTGTTGTACATTCTAGGAAAGAACTGTTATTCCTTTTCCCATGTCTTTGCCTGAAAGCCCCTTAATTTCAAAATTATAACAATTCAGAGGGAAGGGGGTCATATTTTACATTCCAGGGGAGGCTCCTGCCTTCCTTAGCAGACACCTGTCTTTCAAACCAAGGCAGTAAGTAACTTGAACAAAAAAACCATTGGATTAAGACTGAAAACAAAATAATACAGCAAAACAGCCAGAGAAGCCCTCCATGTCCCTGATACTCACATGGGGTGGGTGTTCAGAACAAGCCAAGAGCCATTCACATTTGATGGCAGCATTCCAGCTTGTGGCATGGGGGTTTCCCCATGGGTTCCAATCTGGGGGGATCCTCTGTCACAACATGGGCTGCTTTTGTACCATGCGTTTGAAACCTTTTGTCTTCCTGCAGCAGGTGGCCACTGGTGCCCTAACGGGGTGCAGGACAGGCAAGGATCACCTGACAACACTTAACTCTCTCAAGAAGTGATACCTCCTTTTCCTCAGATACCTTCAGCATCGAGCATATGGCTTGCTGTACCACCAGCCTTCACAGAGGTAGGAGAGGGAGGATGGTGTGTAATAAACCTGGATGTCCCTCAGAGAAAGTCCTTTAGATGTACATTAGGAGGGATTAACTTTTTGGAGTAAACTACTATGAATCACGTCACCTGAGTTCTGTTTTGCTCTGCCATTGACTTGTTCTTCCATCACAGGCAAGTCACTTCATCTTGTATAAGGATTGTAGGAACATGCATCCAGGAGAAGTCTGTTCCATGCTTTTCTGGTAATGGCTCTGTTCACTTTCTACTTTGTCCATGTTCAGTTGATCTGGAGATATGCCTTTAAAGTCTGGAAGAGGGTAGTATGCATTAGAAGTCTTTGTTAAAGAGCCAAACATGCATCAGATCATTTAAAATCGTAGTGAAGGTGTAACTGGTTAAAGAGTGAGTTAAATGGAAAGGTTGGTAGGTTGGGCATAGAGCTCCATGTTCTCACCCCATCAGCACAGAAAAATGTTTATGGGGCTCCTACAAAGCTTTCAAGATTCACTGTATGCTTGGCTGCCCGCTTTTTGCCATAAAGAGCTATAAATGTGTCATTTTCTCCATAGCATTAATTTGTCTGGCAACACAGCCTCTTCTGAACGAAGTATTTTTATAGTGGCACCACAAAAACAGTGTTGCAGCTTGCCATGAAGCCTTGGGTATCCCCTTTCCAGAGCAGAAATGTGGGGGGAAACTGCTGACACCCTGTTGCGTTCCACTATGGGGAACTGCGAGGAGTTCTTTTGAAAACGGATGGTCGGGAGCGGAATGAAGCCAAACGAGGCAAACCTTGTATTTCAGAACCGTTTATTGGTAACAAGAGGAGAGGGAAAAGGGGTTGACCGAGTGAAAGAGGGCTAGAAGAGACAGGAAAAAAGAAAGGAAAAGGGAAAAGGACTGGGGGAGGAGAGAGGGGACAGAGACAAAAAGAGGACGTTACCACCAGCAGAATCAGGGCAGTGCTGTCGGTGTCCAGGCGTGCACGCACTGGCTGCCTGTCTGTGGCCGGGCTGGGTGTTAGCGAGCCTGCGCGGCTCCACAGGTGGGGCTGGCGTGGTGACGGCTCGGTGATGACACGCGGTGAGTGGGGCGCTCGGGCAGGAGGACCAGGACCCTGGGCAGGGTCGCGGCGGCTGGCTGGATCGGGGCGACAGGGCGAGCGGTGACGGCTGGATCGGCGCGGCGGCAGAGTTGGATGCGGGCGAGGATGCGGGGCGAAGTGGCAGGAAGGCTGTCAGGAGCACAAGAGGGCAGGGCAGGTACGAGGGCGAGCCACAGGCAGAAGGCAGGCAANAGCGAGCCTGCGCGGCTCCACAGGTGGGGCTGGCGTGGTGACGGCTCGGTGATGACACGCGGTGAGTGGGGCGCTCGGGCAGGAGGACCAGGACCCTGGGCAGGGTCGCGGCGGCTGGCTGGATCGGGGCGACAGGGCGAGCGGTGACGGCTGGATCGGCGCGGCGGCAGAGTTGGATGCGGGCGAGGATGCGGGGCGAAGTGGCAGGAAGGCTGTCAGGAGCACAAGAGGGCAGGGCAGGTACGAGGGCGAGCCACAGGCAGAAGGCAGGCAAGCTGAGGCCAGGGCAAAAGAGGGAGTGAGCGAGAACAGAGCGAGCGCTGGTGAGCGGCAGCAAGTCCCCAGCAAGCAGCGGCAGAGTCCCTGGTGGAGTTGGTTTTTATAGCCCCCTGGCTCCTCCCAAAGTCCGCCTGCCAGCAGGGACCCATTGGTCCAGTCCAACCTTTCTTTGCCGTCCATTGGTGGAGACCTTCCTGCAGCCTGGTTGGAGAAGCCCCTCCACAGTGTGTCTTGCTGCCTGCCTCGTGTGGGGTGCTGCCAGGTGAAGTCCCCCCAGAGACAAGGCTTCCCCCTTGTCCTCCCTCGCTAAAAGGGAGGCTGAAAGAGATTTGAATTAAATGAAATTCCAAAGGGGAGCAGCACAGCTACAGCAAAGCCTGCAGTCCTTGGGAGGAAGAGGGTTTCTCCCCAGCAGTGCTGCTCTGCTGGGAGCCTCTCCCAACCTTATCAGAAACGAGGTTGTAACGTGTCACTCCTGGCTGTCACCTGCAAGTGACACGTGCACCCCTCCTCCACATGCCTCTGACAGCCCTGACAACCAGAGTTGAGGCAGACTAAAATGGCTCCTCACACACCCCTGGGCCTGTGGACTTTCCTTCTGCCTGTGCCAGCTTTGGGAAGGTCTGCAGAGTGTGTGAGCAGAGCTCTGCATTCCCCAGCTGCTTCCCGTTGGTTTTACACAGGACTCATGCAGGGTGGTAAACTGGGAACAGAGCTTGTCTTTGGGTGTGGATTTGGAGGACTACTTGATGAGACACTTGTGCTCTTTTGCACATCTTTTTGATGTGCTTTAGTACAAGTCTGATCCCAAAGGGTATTGCCCAGCAAACATTCATCCCAGTGAGAGTTTGGGGTTCTTTGTGTTTGACGTTACTTTGACAATTCACCTGTCTTGCTTAAGTAATAGCAAAAATATTCCCCTAGAATCTGGTTGGAGAATTTAAATTCAAGACCCAGGATGCTGTCACTATACTCATCTCTTCTTATGCAACTGTTAATCCAACTCAGAGACTGGTGCACCCACTGTGTACTCCTTCTGCGCCTCTTACCATCACCTCCTTCTTCATCCTCACTCTCCTACACAGCTCAGTCCATATCTTTGTACAAACTATGCCCACACTTTCACCCCCGAGCTTCTAATGTGGAGAAGACACAGCACCTGTGTACCTGGGTCTAGCAGTGTCCCCTATTGTTCCCATTCCTGGCCTATCCTATGCATTCCATGTGTTGGAATGGATAATAAAATGCTGCTTATTTCATCTTTATTAGGCTTTCCAAAAGGCCTCGGAAAATAAGATGTCTATCTGAGGGGGTCTCAACATTCACAGGCTCAGTTTACTGCATGGACTAGAAACCATCTAGAGGGCTTTTTTTTTGGGGACCTGTGAAAATGTAAATTCAGCAACCAATGTTTTCTCTGCAAGAGAGGATGAAATTACCACCTCTTAACTCTAAGGAAAAAGCTGCTTTCCCTGATGTCCTTACAATGCTTTAGGTGTTAGTGATTAACATCACCTTTCATTTCTGTCTTTGCAGTACTGAATTTTGTGCATATGGCCAGTGATGCAGGTACACCACCTATTGCTAAAATGGACCAGCACTTCCAGCAACAATAACTCACTTCAGCTGCTCATAGTTTTGCCAAATTGCAGCTATTTGGGTTGAAACTTCCTGAGCAGAGAGTGCCTGCTTCATGCTAATTCATTTGCTTTAAATAATCAGCAAAAATGTTTCAGCTGTTCTTTGGCCAAGGTTAAAGAGATGTAATATTGGACATTGTTCTTACTACTTTGGTTACGGAGGTTTTTATCCCTTTCATAAAAGAAATTCACCACCCACATGTGTTGTACTCTAAGCTTGTCATTTCTTGTATGTGCTTTCTGGTGTCAGGCAGGGCTGTCCTGAGAGCCTCTACGAAACAAATGGAAAAATCACAGCCCATTTCATTGCCTCCTGTTACAGTCTGTCTCCTGGAAATCTTGCTTTCCCTGGTCCTGTCCTCAATCCAAGCCAAGCAGCTTTCTGCTGTCCCCTCTTTCAATCAAATACACTTGGGGTTTCATGTCTCCTTCTCCTCGGTGTGGCAGAGCTGGTCCTTACAGATCTGTCCTAGGTGCTCAGATGTACCTTTTTGCCCTCTCTGAAGTCAGCAAATGGGCTGATTTTAGTTGGTTGTATCAGTCTGGGCATTTTGAACATTTCCCACTTGATAAAACTTCTCTGCACTTTTTGCATCTGGAGAGGGTATGGACACTGAACTCCTGGGAAATGCTTGTGTTACGTGAGTTTCTTCTGGTTTCTTCAGATTGTTGATTGATTTTGCAGCAATATTCTTATGGGCAGGTGGGTGGAAGAGGTTTTTTTCGACAAGGCGAAAACTACATGGAGCTAGTTAAGGAAAGATTCCTCCCCCTTCCGCCCCCCACTTAGTTAATATGATATTTACTTAATATCATTTAATATGATTTAAAGTTGGCAAGAAAGACCTGCTGCAGGAAAACAGAAATATTCCCATCCGTCACTGGAACTAATGGGGACTTTCTCTGAGCACAGCCCAGAAAGTCAGGTGCATTTGTTTTCATTGCTGTTGGATCTTTCACCAAAAGCATTTGGTTCCCCAGCAGGATTTCCTGCTCTGGCTTCCATGAGATTAATTGTTTCAAAAGCTGGAGTGGATGGAAAGTTGTGATGGCTAAGTCCATATAGAGCTAGCACTAATTCTCCATGCAGGAAAAGCTGATATTTTCAGTAATGCCATGTGTTTCTGTGCAGTCTAATATTTCATTCGGCTGTTACATATTTTTACTTTATTCAGTCATTATTTAACACATTAAGGAAGGACGTGAAGAGGTTTCATGCTGCTGTTGACTGATACCTTTTCCTCTATAGTCTTTCGTAGCAATTTTTAAAGTTTCATTGTCACACTCACAAACATCAACAAGCAGTAACAGATCAGACTTCTTCTAACCCAGGGCAGGTGTTTGAGGCACTGCAGTCAAAATGAGGAGACTTTGCTTTGTGTCATTCACTGCTACTCTCAATCATGGTCACAAAGAGTGGGATTTAGGATTAAGTTTCTCTCTGCAGTCCTGACTGATTGCAGAATACATTTGAGAGACTTCAGCTGAGAATGGTTTTCTTTTCTTGGCTTCTGCATTGTCCAATGAAGATTTCATTGGAAAACTAGTTAAGTATATCTCTTCTTCAGCTGAAGCTGTAGCAAGCACATAGCTATAAATTCCTGTGTAGTCAGACAGTGGCTCACGAGATGCATGGAGTCATGCCCACTTTGTCAAGCTCTGGACATCCTGAGAGGAGACTCTGGAAAGTTAGAATTTGCCTTGACTGCATGCTTGGCTGGTTTAACACCACGAGTCTCTGCTGGGCTCTGCAGGAATAGTTTGGCTGGCTACAAACCAACGACCAGAGAAAGTACAGCTAAGAGAGCAGAACAGGAGAGGACAGTAGTCGTGGTTTAACCCAGCAGGCAGTAAAACACCACACAGCTGCTTGACAGACTCTCAGACACACAACACATGACTGGGGAGAGAACTGGAAACAAAAAGTACAGGACAACAGTAAAGTCATATATACTGCACTGCAGTGTGGATGATGATTGACAGAATAGCAGACCTTTATTATGTTTTTTCCCCTAATTCCTAATCTTTTCCTATCATGGAGCCAGAGTTTATATTCTGGGCCACCCTATTTCTAGATAATGTTTAACCATGGTTCCCTCTCACTGATTGTCTTACAGATCAGTTTCAGCTGCTTTGCTGGGCAGCACGAAGCTTTTCCACATGGTCTGTGGACATCATTAAAACGTGACATGAACTCAGTGCTTTCAGCCCGGAGGGATTTGACCCCGCTTCAGCAGAGGGCTGAGGCACAGCAGCAGCCCCTGGCTCTCCTCAGCTTCATGGTGCAAAGAGGAGCTCTGCACAGGGAGCCTCAGCCCACACATTCCATGCAAGCTTGGATGAGAGCCATGTTGCAGTACAGTACGGATTCATAGTTCATTCAGAGCATGTCCCTGTCTGCCACCCCTGCAATTTGAGCAGCAGGTTTGTATTTTCTCACTAATTATTAGGTATTCCTTGTCTTGCTTTGTTCAAACCGGGAGGTTGGGGGTGGTTGTAGTCCCCCATCCTGCATTTGGGAGAGCCCTCTGGAAGACTGCACGACAGAATTGTTGGCCAGGGGCATCTCAGGGCACAAGCCATGGAGAGGCTGACTGAGGCACTTTATTCAAGCTCCTTCACTCCATTAGCTCCAGGATGCCAAATGGAAATAAAACAGAGCAAGCTTCAGTGCAGTTCTCATTGCTTCAGGTTTTAAACGTCCCAACATACGCCTGAGCTACCTTGTACTGCATCCAGCTGGTGCTTTCTGGACATGCCCTCATTGAAAGAGATAATCGTGTTTTGTTTAAATTAATTTCTGAAGTTTAAAAGCCCATTTATATCTGCACAGTTCACTGAATTGAACCTCTGCACAGTAGTATATTCAGTTTCTGCTGTAACCTGCTACTGCTGCTTTTAGCTGTAGCTGTAACCGCAGAAATAGCAGCCAAAAAAAAAAAAACAAACCACCAACACTCTACTTGCTTCATTTTTTTCTAATTTTTTTTTCCCAATGACACTGGCTGCACTGTTCATTGGAAAGAGGGTTTGGGCAAGGCATATGACCGTGCTGTCTTCCTCAGCTGAGAGAGGAATTGGAATTCTCTCTGGCTTTGCTGAAATCACCCTGTAGCTGAGAACATCTGTAGAAACGAAGTAGCTTTTTCTCTTCCTCTCTCACTGATAGCAAACTTCAGAGAAGGTCAGGCTCGTTGGTGTTTCTGTGGATTATTTTCATGACACTGAAAAGGGTAGAGCCTGTCTCACTGCAACCAGCTGGAAATACAGCAACCTCTTTAATAGCTGCCATTAATATATAGATTTGGTAGCAGTCAGACTGTTCTTCAGCATTGTCAGCAGTACTAACACAACAAGCCAGGTGCTCTGAGAGGAGGTCTGGCCATGCCCTGAGCAGTGCAGAAGCACCAGTAACTCACCCACACTATCTGTGCTTGAATGCTGGTGCCTCCTCCAGGGTGGCTCATAGCAGGGGACAGGCTGCAACCGAGAGCACTTGGAAACTAAGAGTGGGACTCACAGGCTTGAGTTTTTGAGAGCCCATGATGCAGAAGCTCATGAATCATCCCTTCATGGCCAGTCTTTGCAAGAAGAGGCCAAGGCACTACCTGCAAACCTTTGATCTGAGTGGTTTGGCCTGCAATCTGCAGGGCTACTTGGGCTGTGTCTCCTGAGTTAATTGTGGTAATAATAAAAGCTCCAGCTGCAAATCCAGTGCCCTGTTCCCTTCTGTCTGTGGACACTGGGCTGAAGTGCTTGTTTGAGAGACCTCTTTAGGAAAGAGAGAAGCCAGCTGGCTTGGCTTTCTTTGCAGTGGCTCAGAGACTTGGCACGGGCTTTCTGCACTCCATACTAAGCTGATTTGGTACCTCTCCAGGACTAAACTTCTTGCAAAAGACACCTCTGGATACAGTTTCTGGTGGAGGTTGACACCATGCCTCCTTGATAGACCTCCTAGACATTATGGGTCAGTCGCTGTCTGATTTTAGCAGTGCTGGAATTTTGTAATGCAGACATAATTCAATTAGGGCACCCAGAGGATTGGAGAAAAGCCTTTATTATTTTTAGTCTAAATAAAAATAGTGTCTCAGGCTTCCTAGAATAGTGAAAACACAGAGTATCATGAACAAGAGCCGGACTAAGAATATTTATATGCCTTTTCAGCCAGGGTTTCCATGAAATAGAAGCTGTTTGAATTGGATTTGACCAGCCCTGTCATGTTCAGACATATGCAATTACTTCTCTATGCTTAAAATTGCAGTAGCAAAGCTGAGTTTGACTTTGTGGCAGTATGTACAGGGTACAGGCTCACTAATGGTATTTAATTGATGATGATTATTTTAACTGCACCTCCTTCAGTAAACAAGAAGCTCTGATTTTAGTCCTGAGGGAATGTTTCAGCAGTACTAAAGGGATTTAGGAACCTACAACCTCATCTAGACATGGTCAGTGAGGACAGTACCTAAGTCACACAGGTTTCTTTGAAAATGTCATTCCATACTGTTATCTTTGTTCATTTTCCTCTTTCCCCAGGGCCAGGCTGCTTCGCTGTAGGAAGATTCAGCAATGTCAGTATTTCAGGATGTTCTAGTTGTGCTGTCATGGGGTGCTGAGGGGAGAAAGGACAGACCTGCTCAAGCTTCCCTGATGTGAGAGGAGCAAGAACAAACGGGACCTCTGTCCCTGCCTATGACACAGAGTTTTAAGGAGAAAGAGAAGTTTCTCAACATGTTCATTCTGTGGTTGAGGAGACTTCTGTAGTACTGTTCTGACCACTGATGGCAATTCACACTGTTGTTATTTACAGTGTGGGTATTTCCCGCTCCCTTTGGAGCCATTTCAGATGGATGTGTGCAATTGTAACAGCAGTGTGAGTGCTGCAGGGAAGAGAGCTCTCTCCAGCAATGCCCCGCAGGGCTGGGAAGATGCTTGCCTTGGCCACAAGCATTTATCCCCACAAAACACCCCCTCACTCTGCTCTCAGGGAAAAATTTGCCTTTGCTCAGACCAGAGGAGTTATAGAGTGCAACACCCCGGGTCACAATCTTGTGCTTAATGCTGCTGTGCTAAGAAAAGGACTCTCCAGATGAGGTAGTAAAACTAAGGTCTCTCTCATGCTGTTTCTTGGCTGTGTGGCTGGTTGGATGCAGAAGATCCCAAGACCAGATTATTTGGTCCTAGGATTCTGGTCATGAACAGTCAGTGTAAACAAACTGAAGTCCAGGAAACAGGACTTTCCAGAGAGATTTCTGAGCAGTCTTTGCTACCTGCTCTGCTCCTAAGACACCAGGCTTGTCCGTGCTGCTGAGTTATGTCCTTTCAAGCAAATAAAGCCCAGTTTAGAATAACCTACCTTTTGTGAAGGTATAAAAGCATGCTGTTAAATTTCTTTCTATCAAATGTATGTATCCTGGACATGGTCCCTCAGCTGGGATAAAAATGAATACAGTCTCTGAGCAAATGCTTAGAGCAGCCAAAGATCTGCCCTTTTCATTACAGGCTTCGACCAAACAATCCTGGGTTGCAAATCCGTCACAAAGGCACTGTGTCTGCATGGGCAAGCACTGCCTTTTGCTTCCCTATCACCAGCTTCAGCCAAATGGTTCAAAGCATGGTGCTCAAATTGCCCTAAAATATGGAGAGGTTTCTCAATGGTTTCTTCAAGCCCCTCTTCCCCCATTTTGGGAATATTTCGAATGCAAACTGTGCCTCCAATGCGAGAATTTCTTGTTCTGACATGCTGGAACTGTGGTAGCAAGGTCAGCATGTGGTGCAGGTGTTGTGCCCATGTCAGCTGGCTCTGCTGGGGAGGTCCAAGAGTGCCTGAATGCAGACAGAGGCTTACCAAAGCTGCCAGCACTGGATTCCCAAACACCCTAACCAGGTCATGGTGAATTTCTGTGAGGTGTAGGGATACCCAGTAATGCAGACCCCGCAGCGTGTTCCCCCCAGATGTAGAGAGTAGTCAAATGAAACATTTCTTTGGGGAAGACTGGCCATGACCTGTTTTTAACCCCAAATTTGGGCAGCAGTGCAGCTCTTCTAATCCCCCAGGGATTTAAATACTTCTGTGTCGCACTGTGAGGCGATGCAGCAAGGAGTAGGATGCAGTCATGCTTTTCCATTGGCTCAAAAATTACAGGCTTGGGCCCTTGAGAGACCATCCTGCCCTGAGGGATTTGGGTATATAACTTATAGGAATATTTGTGGTTTTTTTCCCCAATACAGGATTTGGTGTTGTTGGGATTTGCAGTACAAGGTATGAAGAAAGAAGATATTTTCATTAAATAGTGAATACTCAGTGGCCACAGATACTGAGAAACATGCAAGAGAAAGTATTTTGGGCCCTATAAAAAGTCTGGTAATGTACCTGGTCTGAGTTAGGTGTTTGTGAGCCAGGCAAAATTCTATGGGTCTTGTTTCAGGAGTTTTTACCCTTCCCTTCAGAGCCCTTGTGATACTGCAGACACAGTTCTTCCTTGGAGGGAGCAACAGCTTAAGGAATGAGAAGGAAAAATTCCCACCTCCAGAGGAAACTTGAAATGCATGGGTTTTTATTTGTGCATGAAATGTTCCAATTCCTCTTTCCCAGCCACCATAACCAGGCTGTAAGGACGAGCACTGAGCGTGAGAGTCCCTGCTCTGTGCAAAGCCTCACGCACAGGAGATCTGTGTGGCACAGCAGGAAAATTCCTTCCCTCCATCTCCTCCCTGTGAGTTGTGTTCCCTCGCAGGCCAGAGAAGCTGTGTATCGAGCTGCTGTGCTCTGCTACACGATGGGCACGACCCTGGCGGGGTTTTGCTGCAGAGATTTACTGGGTTCCCTTGGGATACGAGGTCCTTGGCTGGTTTCCATCTCAGCCATCACCTTCTCTTTGTACAACCCCGGCCACAGCTGGTACAGAGGTGCAGGGCAGAGCCAACCAGTTGCTTTGGGCAGCAGGGAGAAAAGCTGTGACTCTGCTCTGAGTGTGCAAGAAACAGCAGAGCAGGAGGCAAACCCTGACCGTGCTTCTCATGGGAGGCTTGACAGGTTTGCTCCTCTTGCTGTCAAGTAACTGCACAACTCCCATCATCGTGCCAAGGTCATTTGGCTTTCCAGCGTGTATCTGTAAATCGCATCCTTTCCTCAGGGGAGCCTCTCAGACATCAGCAGAGAGCAAGCTCCCAGCTGGGAACAGTATATAAACGAATGAAATATAAATGCCTGGCACAAACGACAATACAGGCCCTAGTTGCCACCACTGAATAAAAAGGTTGATGGGAGTTTCCATCCTACCAACAGCATTTCCAGTACATGCAGGTAGAGAGTTGTCCTTAGAGCCTGTAATTTGGTTTGCTTCCATTACCACTGGTGATTTTAAAAGAAAACAGCTGCTGGGTTTTGTTTTCTTTTATTTCATTTTTAAATTGTGGCAGAAAGAAAGTTAAAGGTATTTTTCCTTGAAATATATTTTGACAGAGGTCAGCATGTCAAAATGAGAAAAGACAGCCTAGTTTTTAGTTCCTTGGTCTTTAGAAAGATTTCCGAGGAGATCAGCAGATAATCGTAAAAGGATCCCTGGGAAATCATTAGCTTTTTCTTTTTTAGGTGGTGAGGGGGTAACAGAAAGGTTGACAAGCTGTGGAACTAGCCAGGTTACAATACTGACTACTCAGAAGCAGATGCTATGTGCACTATTCTAACCCTTAGTACTTTTTTTCTGATGAGGCATAAGAACCTGATTAACTTTAGGCAATGTCCACTCTCATACCCACCAAATCGGTGGGATTCTTCAGGATGTGGAATGTTTTTGGGATTGGCTCCTGGTGTTTCCCTGCCCTGTCCTTCTGAGACCAAGGAGATTTCTCAAGGCATCAGTGCTATTTTGTATGAATAAGTGGCAAAATCTGGCCTTATATTTTAAAAAGATACACAAAACATCTTGTTATATTATATGTAAATAGCAATCCTCCAGTTACCTCTCCAGAGGTATTTAATGCCATTTTAATCTTTTATCCAACCTGTGTCTTTGATATACTGACCTTGCCAATATTTAGTTGAGCACTTGTCTTGGGGTGACTCTATGCTGTTGTATCCCCTATCACTGCTCTGTGCCCAGACATGATTCCTGAGCCTTTCTATGCCTTTAAAACTGGATGCAAGAGACAGAGAGAGAAAAAACTGAGTGAACTTTGCAAAACCATTTGTGCTTCAAGGACACAGAGATTAGCTACTGCTGCTGCTGAGGAGCAGGGGAAGCACTTCTCCTTGCTTTTCAGTCAGCTTTTCGGCTCTGTTTGTTCAGAGAGGGACGGAGAGTTGAGTTGTTTTTTTTCCTGGGACTTCGGCTTTTTTCTTTTTTTTTCCCCCTTCTTCTCTTCTGGACTCATTCAGAACATCAGAACCCCACCAGGGGGACCTTCCACTAGCCTGGAGGGGGGCCCCCACGCCGACCCAGCTCTGAAGAGGAGGAGAGAGACCACACCCACAGAAGGACTCTAAAATCTTTCAGGTTTTCTCTCCAGAGCGAGAGATTTTATTATTTAGCATTATTATTATTATTTTCCTGTGTGTTTGTTAAATAAATAGTTTTTATTTTCTCCCTCACTTTCCTCCGAGGAAAATTTGTTTTTCCTGAACCCAGTTGGGGGGAGGGGTGGTTGTGGCCTGCCTTCCGTTGAGGAGACGTTCCTTTTGGACGTTTCCCTGAATTTGACCTAAACCACCACAGCACTCAATGGTGAAAAGCCCACCCCAGCATGGTTCTCTGCTGCTGTGAAGTAAGGTTCTTGTATATCAGTGCAAAGTGAGCATAAACACTAGCGCACTTATGAAATAATATTTGAAAAGTCACATTCTGCAGGTGCCAAGGAGATGATGGAAAATCAATGCACTGCTTGAGAAAGCAAGTATTCCAGCTCAGGTGCTATCAGCAGCAGTGACCTTTCCTTTTAATACAAAAAAAGTGACAGAACCTGGCACTCCGCATATCTTTCAGGGCAAAATGTCATGGGTCCCAGTTTTGACAAGGATGGTTCAGATAAGGTGTTAGAAAAATTTTTCGAGGGTTTGTAAGCTTGGAAAGGATTGCTTGGCAAGATCTTAGGTGTCCATCTTGGGGAAACTTCCAGAAGAAGCTCAAGCAGGGGATGGGCTGGGGCTTTGCAAGGTCCCTCTCAGCCAGCACATTACAGTGATGCCATAAAATTTAAAACACGGCATTGAGTATCAGGATACGCTGGGGCCCATGGAAATCCCAGAGGCAGGGTGATCTGTAATGCAGTTCTTACAAAACAGAGAGGACATGACCCGTGGTCATCTCTGGAGCACCTTCCAGCTGCTGGTTTCTAAGGAAAGCTTGTGCTGCACCAGTGTCATTCCCTGCATCTCTGCCCCTTGGTGACACCCGGGGCAGTGGCAGCACAGTCAGTGCACCAGGGCCACCAGCAGATGGGAGTCTCACCAGCAGGAGGCCAGGGGGAACGGCTTCTGCAGCTCCAGAATTTAACTGGGCGCAAAGTCAAAGTATCCCCTAGAAAGGCTCTTTTTCACAGTGGCTGAACAACCAGGCCTCGGGGAGGAGTACAACAGATTCCTCAGTTTCCAGCAGAAACTAGACGCTGTTTAATTTCTATTCAACATGGTCATCAGACCAAAGCTCGGGGTTAATCTCACTCAGTGGCACCAAGGTCCTGGGAAAAAGCAAAGTATGTGGGAGAAACCTGCTGAGAAGACAGTAATGAGCACTACTAATGAGCACGGAGGGAATCAAGCATGCACTGCATCAAAGGCACAGCATCATTCTGCAGGCAAACAGCACTTCCTCTTCACCTGCAAGTCACCTGCAAGTCAGCTGCAGTACTGACCTTGGCAGTAACAAATAATTTCCCTCCGCAGCATGTTTTTAGTACCTTTTGATCATTATTTTTGGTTATCAGTATTGTTTTAACAGCCATAAATAGCTCCAGCCGTGGTCTGAACCCCACGGTGGGAGGCACTGTGCAGACAGGGAGCAGGGTGGCCCTTCCACAAGGAGTTCACAGCCTGTCAGGGAAGGAGCCATTGCCATTCTACAGCAAATACTCATTTCTCAGTTCTTCCAATTAACCTGGCAAAGCAACAGATTAAGACACCAGGGATCAGTGCTTGCCACATTCATTTCACATGTTCTGCTGAGCAGTTGTATTTTCATGTGTGCTTCATGCATCTGCTGTTCTCCAGCCACCAGTGGTGCCTGGGGACAGAGAGAAGGGCTTCTCTAAAGCAGACTGAATCTGATTATTCCATTAGTAATAGGCTTGGGATCATAACCTGAGACTCTGACAGTTTAATCTTGTGCCCTTCTACATATCTGGGGTGACCTTTCTTCTCAAGCAAGGACTGGTCACTGTTGTCTGCCGTAACGGGCTGGGGTTGCTCTTTTCTGAATGGTAGGGCTGCAGGAGAAGGGGGATGGTACAAGAGAGCAGCATGTGCGACCAGGGAGGTCCTGTCACACCACAGGAAGAGGCAACAGCAAAGGCCTGACCTCCCAACCGCTGGTGCCATTGCCAGCAGTCAGCTCTTACCATAATGTACCTCTTCCCCCTGGAAAATGCGTTTGTCCTTCTACAAGGGGTTTGTCCTTTGAAAAAGGGTGCATTTGCAGCTGAGTCCACATAGGAATCCTATGAAATCCTCATGATGTGCTTCTGCTTTTAGCCCTGTGGATCTGAACAGCACGTCCACCTCGGGCTGCTGGAAGACCAGCCTCGCATATGTGATGTGCTCACAGATGGCCCTGGCCCTGCCCCCGGGGTGAAATACAGACAGCAGGCAGCAGGACTCAACAGGTCAGTGCCTGAGTTTCTACTGGGGTGTTTTACTGTATTTTCTTTAAAGGCAGTTTCCAACTATGGGTGAAGTTTGGTCATTTCTACTGTTTTTATTCCTCCTGCTGAACCCAGGGAAGCTGGGCTAAAGGGATGATTATGTTCCTTAGCTCCCATGGGAGCCTTGGGCTAGATTTTCTGGTGTTTCAGTACTGGGAGATGCAAATAATGAAAAATTCACCAACAGTCTTGAGTACACCTTCCAGCTCCTGGAAAGCTATTCCAAGGGGGTTCCCACTGCACAGGCTGGATATGTCTTCAGTCTTTGAACTCTCTCTGGCCCCAAGGACAGCAGTACCAGACATTCCTTTTGCTGCCCCTGAGGTCTCTCAGCCTATCTTTGCACGCGAGGCAGACCCCAAGTCTTTCCACACTCACCAAAGGGCCAAAATTACTGCACCATTTGCAACAGAGAAGCAAGCTGCATCTGCAGAGCCATTGCCAGCCAGCAGCGCTCCCCTAGCACTATTTCCTGCTCCCCAGTGGTGGGTGTCACAGTCCTTCTCTGCACGTATCAAACAGGCACAGGGCTCTGATGCTGAGGTTATCCTTCCAGCTGGTTACTGCACACACTGGTGTGCCCTTGCAAGAAGCTCTCAGTTGTGATCTCATTTCTATTGCCCCTCTCTAGACCATCCAACAGGGACTCCAAAGAGCTGTCTAATTCCATGGGCATAGCCCAACACAGCCTACAAGTTGCTGCGTGTGTTCTTATTTCATTCCAGCTTCCTTCACTACAATGAGATTTTCCTCCTGGTTTCCTCTGCCCTAAATGAGGGCAGAATGAAGCCCAGCATGTGCACATACCCAGGCTTTCTTTGTCATTCCCAGTGGCTTCTCCTGGAGCTGTCCTCTTTTTCTTAAAACTAAGTGTGTTGAGGCTGAAGAGAAGCAGTGAATGAGTGTTTGTCAGTGGAATCCAGCTCTCGGCCTGGCTAATTTGGCAGGTGGCCTTTGAGTAGATCTCAAGTGTTTTACAGAGCTGGGTGAAGAGCATTGCTGCTATTTCAAAACTGGGGCAACAGAAGCTCTGGGCTGGTTCTGCCTGTGATTACAGAGCCTGGGGAAATAGAGGATGCAGTAAGAGAACCTTGCGCTCTCACTTTCCAAAAGCATGCTGAGAGTAGTAGAAAATTATGTCCTCCTTCTACAGAAATTTATTGCTTGAAGTGGAATTAGTCAGAAGCATTACTGCTTTCAGTAAAAGTCTACAGGGCCCGGGGTAGCCAACAGAATATTTAAAAAAAAAAAAGAAAAAAAAGAAGAGGTGTATTTTAAGGCCACGTGTATTTTAAGGCCACGAAACTTTGTGATGCTTCCGAAGTACTGACCGTGCAGAGGAAAGTCATCAGGAAACTCCCGACCCTGCCAGCACATCAGCGACTCCCTTTTCCCCCGGGGAGTACTAAAGCCGTGACGGGAGCCGGGCAGGGAAGTGCGCACTCCCGAGCGCTGCAGGGCGCGGACACGGCACCGGGCGAGGAAACCCCCCCGGCCCCGCGCCCCGGCCCCCGCCCCCGCGGCGGGGCTGGCCGGGCCGAGCCGCC